>CM076455.1:31552322-31727322 GCA_038419695.1 Scomberomorus guttatus | reverse complement strand
AGATGCTGCCCCACACCATCACACTGCCTCCACCAAAAGATGTCACTCTATCAGTGCAGCAATCGGCATAGAGTTCTCTGCGTCTTCTCCACACTTTGCCCTTACGACCCAACTGCCGTAGGCAGAATCTGGACTCATCGCTGAACATAACGTTCCTCCACATGTTCAGGTTCCAGTGCACATATTGCTGACAATTTCCTTACTTATTGTGCTAAGTTTATATTTTTTAACCTTAATTTATTCAGTGAAGTTTCACTGAGAGGGAGCCTCTCTTTTGCAGGAATGCCCTGATCACATTCACACAGATACACACATTCACCTGGAAGCTGCCCAGTACAACCAAAGTCTGATCTGCCAGCCACTGAGCAGCTCCACTGGAGGAGTTGGGGTTAAGGGCCTTGCTCAAAGGCACCTCAGTGGTGGTAATGAGGGAGGAGCAAGTGCTGCTTTTTCACTTTTCCCATCCAGATTTATCCTGCCGGTCTAGGATTGAACCGATGACCTTTCGGTCACAAGCTGGCTTTTAGGCCACCAATGCCCATATTCACCTTCACTCAGTCCTTTTGCACTTTGCACTGCTGCACATACATGAACGACAATATCAGGTGCTCATGGAAAAACCCACACAGTCCGTGCACCCAAGACCCACCACTTTGTGCTTGTTGTTGTGCTTGCCTGATTAAAATAGGGCCCTTATTTACAAATCCACCACTAGAACTGCAAGCTCACAGGTGAGCTCTGATGTCATAATGAAATGTCTGGCTGTAAGGTAATGAGTTGATTTAAAATAGAAGTACCAGGATCATTTATAGAAAGGTTAAAGCAGGACACAGGTATTGAGTCACTCAAATTGAGTCACTCAAATCACACACTGAGTGTGTGAGTGAGCACTAAAGAATCTCAGAGGTTTGAAAATTTACAGCTGTTTCAAATGCTTGTTTCGCTGCTGCATCTCGTTGGTTCGTTTTTGGCAGTTTGTCATAAGTTTCAAGGAGAATACGTTTTTCATTGAGAGAAAACAACTTTCTTTTCTCGTCATGATTTCAGTGTGCATGCAGTACCAGCCTCAGGTAACCAGCTAGAAGCAGATGGGTTACTGCGAGGCAATAATGGTACCACAGCTGCTAAGTACATATCATACATGTATCGTGGGAGTAAAGTAAAAAAAAATGGAATTGCCGTAGATGTTTTTTTTCCACATGTTGTCATGTATAAAAAGAGCCAAAATTAACTCTGTAAGTGGACTACTTGATTACTATAAAGAAAATTTTTTAAACAGCAAGCTTTTTGATCCATATAAGCAGTTTATCACGGTAACCTTGGTCACAATAAGCGGTTTCCACTGTACTAAACAATACATAATAAACTTCAATCACATGGAGAATGGTTGGGGTGATAGAGGGAGCAATGCCAGCAAAGTGTTGCCATGAGGTTATCAGCAGAGCAATAAGTGAGAACTGACAGGTTTTAAAGGCCACCGTATATTGTGTGACTGGATATTGCTAGTCAACTACTAGCTGACCAGACAATGTGTCCTGAGCTAATGATCCTGAGCATAAATGGTTTCTAGCAAGGGTTTCCTGCATCATATTACAGCAGAGGTGTGAAATGATGATGCCTCCAGCAACATCAGTAACTTCATGAGAAATTATAACACTTTTATAAAATACTGTGTAAGGTTAACTTTTAGGAAGAAGGACCAGTGGTGCTACATCACACAGCAAAAGTCAAATACTCATAGTAATAGTAATACTAGTAAAGCACTAGTAGTCCTATGGAGCAAATTTTTCACAAGTGTTTTGTCTGTATTGTTCATGTGCACAGGGATGCAAAGCGTGAGCATGCAGGCAACACAAAAGTCATTAATTGCCACTAAATATATGCTATTTCACTCACCGATCAACAAATTAGGAGGACCCGAAACAATTCTAAAATAGTGATACACTGCCTACATGTAATCAGAGCAGCGCTGTACAGTGACAGAAATAAAGGGGGAAATGTTTAGATAAAAGTTAGATGTAATAAAATGTCTTGCAAAAGCAAAGCATTACATGACTGTGATGGGAAGGGGCATAAGACAGTATCTGTAGCCTATAAAATGCCATGCCAAAATATGCCAATTAAATCATAAAATTAAAAAAGTCTGGTGAAGACAATATTAAGATAAGATTATTTTTGTTATTTATTGTGATTGTGATTCTTGAGTCTTCTTGAGTGTTTGTCCCCTTATGGAGAAAGACAGACCATCTGTAAATGCTTGTAAGACAGGTCTGGACCACTCATGAATTTCATTCAAACATATTAGAAGAAGAAAGGTACAAGAAAATTGGTGAATGTCACACCTTCTCTTATATCACTTATATGTGCCACTTAAGAACAAATCTGTTCATTGAAAATAAAAAAAGACTCCTTTGAATCATATTTATTATATATATATATATATATATATTTATTCATATTCATGTTTTTATTCTTTTATATCTTGACACACATGAATGTGATTAGATTATTATGTCACTGTCAGTCATATATATATATATATATATATATATATATATATATATATATATATAATTTTCTTCCTGGGGATATTTGCCTGAGGAAGACCTGTGGTTGGCCAAAACGTGAAAGCATGCAACATCCAACACACATTTACCTCTCTCACAGGTGCGTGACCAGAAGCCGGTGCCAGTGCAGTCACAGATGAATCGATTCCAGCCTTCTTTGCAGACACCTCGGTTCTTGCACGGGTAGCTCTCACACTGCTTTCCAGGTTGCTTGTTACACGAGGGTTTGATGCCAGCGCCATTTTGTGCCTCAGCAATCTGACGGATGTCCTTGCTTCGGCCGTCAATGAAAAGGTCACGGATACAGCCCACATAGCCGTAGTTGAGCATCGCTGTCCAGAGCTCAGTGGGCAGGATGAGGTTGGTACGGTCAGTGGGAAGCCCCCCCAAGTACATGTCACCTTCCAAGTCCAGTATCTCGCTCTCACCACTGGCTGTGAACGGGGTCCTTCTGCTGTTCACAGAGATGGTGCCTGTGGTGCGGATGGAGGGAATGGAGATCAGGTACAGGAAAGAGAAATCATATACACAATGATGGAGGCGATGAACTTATATTTACTTATGCTTTTGGTGTTTGTTTTTTTTGAGTCAGTTTTTGTACTGTATTACTGTAATATTCTTTAAAAATTATATAAAATTTTATTAACTTTAATTTTTGCTATTTAAGGAAAGTCAACAAATCTCCGACAGAACTAGTTCTCCATTACTTATTATGACAGATTAAAGCTTTTGGTTTACTTTTCATAGTATTTTATAAAGACAATTCTTGAACTTCGAGAAGGGGTAAAAGATTATTCCATTTCTATGGGAGCTAGAACACTGTTTTACTGACCTGAGCGTCCATCTCTCTGGATGTCCACATGATACCAGGCACCATCATTGACCTTTGTCTGGGTGGCCTTCACCTTGATAGTCCCTGAGCCCATGTCCAACAGCAGGTACAGACTGCCATCCAGCAGCTCTACTGCAAAAAAATCCACCTGAACATGGGCAGAAAATTCCATCAACAGAAATTACCATTCAATCAAAGTTCTCTTTCTTAAAAAAGGAATGCAAGATGTGGATTATTTGATTTGCAGTATTGTGTTGTGACTTGAGAAAAGGCTTGAATACACAAGCATGCCGAATACACAATATAGTGAAGTTATACATTTAAGTAAAAAAGAATCATAAAGCAATTGTAAATGCCATAGAAATTGTAATCTGTAAAGGCTTTAAAACATTCAGAGAGGTCAAAACTAATAATTAACAAGTATTCAATCTGTGCTATCAAAAAGCAACTTAACAGCAGCTGAAAGTCTTGTTTTTACCTCAGACCACACCCAACTGGTCAGAGTGAAGCAAACAAACTTTCAATTGGAGAGATCAGTGAATCACTGCTGGTGTTAAGTTACTGTTTAAGTATAGTAGCAGAAATCTGAAGTTCACAACATGAAATCAGTGTAGTGGTAATTGTAAGGGTATATTACAAGCCACAGTCTTCTAGACCACTGGTTTCCAACCTAGAGAACACAACCGCTCTAGGGGGGCACAAGATAAATCTGGAGGGGTCAAGAAATGATTAACAAGATATGAAATAAGGGAAAAATATTTCTGCTACACAAAAATGGTTTATTTTGTCTGACTTTTCTCTAACTGTTGCTTTTTTTAAATTAAAAAATACTACATACTTTTACATCTGTACCCCTCTGAAAATATTCAGATGAAACAATCTGAGAGGGGAACATCTTAGGGGTTAAACTACTTGTAGCTTACCCTTCAGTGTGATCAGGGGTCATGAGTAAACATTGCTTCACTTCAATGGGTCACAAGCCAAAAAGCCAAAAAACAACAAATTCCTTATGACATATTTGCCATGCCATGAAAATTCTCAGTCATCCAGGCCATAGGATGTGCAAGTGTAAAGTAAGTAAAATGCTATCTGATATTGTTAGGATGGCATTTTTAAAGCAAAGTTTACATTAGCAAGTGTTCTTGGGTATTGTGGACTGACCTTGGTGTTCTTCTGGCTACGGGCAGCATCTTTGCGCTCCTGGGGTTTGCCATGGGTGAAGAGGATGAGGCCATTGGGCTCGGTAGTGCGGAAATCGAAAGAAATGGATCCCATCCGCTTGGTGTTCCACTTGGGCAAGCTGATGTAGGCCTCTGGAGTCTCAAAAGAAATGGGGTCCAAGGTGGCCACATTCTCACACTTGTAGGACACCTCGCCTTGGATTTTCATCTTAGGGTCCACAATTCGAGCCAGGCGGGACAACTCAAGACGGATGTCATTGTTCTTATACACCACCTGTGAAGGCATAGCATTACAGTTACTATTCCATTTAAGTATTTTCAAAGACTGATAGCTTTAATCTTCTGACTGAACCAGGTACTGTGGTAACACTTAAAGTTACAATGATTAACACTGGTTAATAACCAAGCTGCATTGTCATTCTTTTCAATAAACAAGGAAAGACCTCAAAACAACAAAAATGTTATCTATATTAGTGTCTTAAAAAAGGATGCAATGCACATCTGTACACATGAATTTAGATTCAAGCTCACATATATTTACAAGATGTTCTATTCAGACTGAAATGTATGACGGAAGTATGACTGTATGATGCTGTACAGATGAATCAAACTTAAAAACAGGTCACCTTAAATGCACAATGCAAATATAAACAAGTGGTTCTTAATGAGTATTGATAATCAAATAATACAATATACAGTATTTAATAATCTCAGGGGCCATTCTTCATAATGAACATAATGGTATTTAAGTGTATTTTGGTGATACCCATTCTCCACCCACATGGGATGATTAACAGGCCAGGTACAGCACATATCAAATAACAAATCACCACATGGAACAGCAGTAATATAAATAATGAAGGCCCAAGTCAAAAAAATGAAATTGTGACATCTAGTGGTGACAGCTAGACATAGACCTTAAAATAAAAAAGATGGAGCTACACACGTGGACAAAATTGTTGGTACCCCTCAGTTAATGAAAGAAAAACCCACAATTCTCACTGAAATCATTTGAAATGTACAAAAGTAACCATGAATAAAAATTTATTGAAAATTAAACAATCAAAATCAGCCATTACTTTTGAATTGTTGATTAACATAATTATTAAAAAAAATGAAACTAATGAAACAGGCCTGGACAAAAATGATGGTACCCATAATTTAATATTTTGTTGCACCACCTTTTGAGGCAATCACTGCAATTAAACAATTTCTATATTTGTCAATGAGCCTTCTAGATCTATCAACAGGTATTTTGGCCCACTCCTCGTGAGCAAACTGCTCCAGTTGTGTCAAGTTTGATGGGTGTCTTCTCCAGATGGCATGTTTCAGCTCCTTCCACAGATGTTCAATGGGATTCAGATCTGGGCTCATAGAAGGCCACTTCAGAATAGTCCAACGCTTTTCTCTTAGCCATTCTTGGGTGTTTTTGGCTGTGTGTTTTGGATCGTTGTCCTGTTGGAAGACCCATGACCTGCGACTGAGACCTAGCTTTCTGACACTAGGCAGCACATTTCTCTCCAGAATGCATCTCATCTCACAGGAAGATCCAGCGCCTGAATGGTGGGCCGCGGCTGTGGGGACTGTGGCGTGGTCCTGTGGATGTCCTGCTTCTATTTCTATTTCTGCTACTGATATTATTGCTGCTATTATAAATTCATAGCTCTACTTACATTACTGCTGTTATGGTTATTGTTTTTGTTGTTATTATACTTCTCTGTGTCTCTCCCCACCCCACCCCCCTCTCCCCTTCCCCAGTCCCCCTCCCTCCTTCTTTCTCTGTAAACCCAACCGGTCAAGGCAGATGGCCGCCCACCTAGAGCCCGGTTCTGCTTGAGGTTTCTTCCCGTTAAAGGGGAGTTTTTCCTTGCCGCTGTCGCCAAGTGCTTGCTCATGGGGGGAATTGTTGGGTCTCTGTAAATGAGTACGGTCTCGACCTGCTCGATGTGTAAAGTGCCCTGAGATAACTTTTGTTGTGATTTGGCGCTATATAAATAAAATTGAATTGAATTGAATTGAAAATTGAAATGCCTTGATAGTCTTGAGATTTCATTGTACCTCGCACAGATTCAAGACATCCTGTGCCAGATGCAGCAAAGCAGCCCCAAAACATAACTGAGCCTCCTCCATGTTTCACCGTAGGGACAGTGTTCTTTTCTTCATACGCTTGATTTTTGAGTCTATGAACATAGAGTTGATGTGCTTTACCAAAAAGCTCCAGTTTTGTCTCATCTGTCCAAAGGACATTCTCCCAGAAGCTTTGTGGCTTGTCAACATGCATTTTTGCAAATTCCAGTCTTGCTTTTTTATGATTTGCTTTCAACAGTGGTGTCCTCCTTGGTCGTCTCCCATGAAGTCCACTTTGGCTCAAACAACGACGAATGGTGCGATCTGACACTGATGTACCTTGGCCTTGGAGTTCACCTTTAATATCTTTGGAGGTTGTTCTGGGCTCTTTGGTTACAATTCGAACTATCCGTCTCTTCAATTTGTCATCAATTTTCTTCTTGCGGCCACGTCCAGGGAGGTTGGCTACTGTCCCGTGGATCTTAAACTTCTGAATAATATGTGCCACTGTTGTCACAGGAACTTCAAGCTGCTTAGAGATGGTCTTATAGCCTTTACCTTTAAGATGTTTGTCTATAATTTTGTTTCGAATGTCCTGGGACAATTCTCTCCTTTGCTTTCTGTTGTCCATGTTCAGTGTGGTACACACCTTGTCACCAAACAGCACAGTGACTATTTGTCACCCTTTAAATAGGCAGACTGACTGATTATGAGCTTGAAGACACCTGTGATGTCAATTAAAGGACACACCTGAGTTAAACATGTCCCTCTGGTCAAATTATTTTCAATCTTTTATAGGGGTACCATCATTTTTGTCCAGGCCTGTTTCATTAGTTTGTTTTTTTAAATAATTATGTTAATCAACAATTCAAAAGTGATGGCTGGTTTTGATTGTTTAATTTTCAACACATTTTTATTTATTATTACTTTTGTAAGTTTCAAGTGATTTCAGTGAGAATTGTGGGTTTTTTCTTTCATTAACTGAGGGGTACCAACAATTTTGTCCACGTGTGTATATTTACAGTAATTTGAGTGGAGGTTCTTTTTTGGGCTTCATTTTTTCTTATTTAATGACTCACTTCTTACTTCTTATTCCACCTCTGTATTCATTATTTGATGTGTTGTCATTCATTGTTTGAGCTTTCTTTTTATAATGGTTGGCTTGTCATTAATTGCAATGTGTATTTGTAAATTGATGTTAGGCTTTTCATTATCAGGTATGCATATTTATGATTTGATGGTTGGCTTTTACATTTATTTTCCATGAATATTCATTATTTACTGTGGTCATTTTTTATTTGAAGATTAATTGCTGTAATCTGAAATTTAAAAAAGGCTTCTGTAGAAATACTCGATAAACAAAAATATAAAAAAGAAAATGCATAAAAAGAAAAATACTATATATTCTAGAAGAAGCACAACATGGGGAGATAAAGCTTGGTAAGGCAGACTATTGAACATCGCGCTACTCTGTGTTAAAATGCCTCTACTGAATACCAACACAATAGCAGACTGAGACTGAGGTAATTGACTCTCTGTGAGCTGACATGTTCTGCTCTGCCTCTTAGTAAGACTAATAGCTCAACAAAAAAGCCAGACATACATACATACACACACACACACACACACACACACACAAAGCTTTCTGTGTGGCTTTCTTCAGCTAATTTAGGAGGCTGACATCAAGCATAAAATCTGTCTACCATAGTGTGTGCATACGCACACACACACACACACACACACACACACACACACACACACACACACACACCATACCTTAGTGTTGTTGATACCTCTGTGCAGCACAATATTGACAGTGCTGCTGTGGCTGTCCATGCAGGTGACATATGTAAGTCATTTATCGTTATGCATTCAGTTTAGCAACATATTGCTTTTTATGGACAGCACAAAACTACAGTTGCAATTTTGTTATGACATATATCACATTCTGTTTATGGCTCCTGTGGTAGTAGGTGAACCAGAACCGTTTCATGGCTTATAGACCTGTTGCTGTTTTACTGTTACAGATTGTGGTGGCCGCACATGCTGCCACATATCTGATCGCATGTCTGTGGCCCTCTTGCGCTCACAGTTTTTTCTATTTTTTGTTTCATACATCATAGCCACAGATACCACATCAGTCATCACTGGTCACCGGTCGATACTGCGAATTGCAGTATGCCATTCCAGCCGCATCGCCTCTCTTTCTTTGTGGCTGTAATGTAGCTCCAGTGGTCACTTCCTCCTCCATACTTTGTTGTGTCTCATTCTACAGCATGACATTCGACCTCCAACATTATATCATTATTATCATCATTACATCATCGTTTTCGTACAAATATTCTGATATCTTAGTGTTGGCTTTTCCCTATCGCTATAGAGAAAACAACATGGCAGATGGATTTCAATTTTTTAAATTACTTGTTCAGTAATTAGGGCCCAAGCACCTGTGGTGTGAAGCCCATCTTATTATTATCATCATCATCATCATCATTATTATTATTATTATTATTATTATTATTATTATTATTATTGGCCCGAGCACCGAACGGCCCTCTTGTAATTGAAGGAATTCTTCTTCTTCTCTATTATTATTATTCTCCCAAAAGAAACACATTTTTGAGGGACTAAATGTGCTTGAAAACTTACAAAACTTTGCACATATGTCAGAAGTCGTGAAAAATTTTAATATTTTATGGGTCTTGGCCATAAGTGTGGGAAAATGGCTCAAGGGCACTCCCTAGAAAATTTCAAATTTGAAGCCCCTACTTCAAAATTGACGTACATGGAAAATTTGGTAGAAACATGTATCATGGCCAGACACACAAAAAATCCACTTCGAGCCATATCCTAAATTCAACAGGTAGTTGGCCATTTTGAATGTAATTTGTGATTTTTGTGCAGATTTTCCACTTTACAGGCATTGTATTTTAACAAACTCCTCTTAGAGATTTAACTTGACCAACTTCAAATTTGGTCTGTGTCATTTAAAGACCTTTATGATGAAACGTTATCAAAATCTTGAGTTTTCATTGAACGCTGTTGCCATGGCGATGCAGCAATCTTTGATGTTTGGCCATAAAACAGGAAGTTGTAACTTTAATGTACATTGTCCAACAAACATCATCCTATTTACATGGAATTTACTTGGTGTGGCATACCCTTGATATACAGCAACATGATATATAATTAGATGTTGTTGTCCAGCACCACACTGTGCACACAGAAAGTGATATTTAACTCGTTTGTACAATGTCTGATAAGAGCCCAGTTCTGAACACATCTGCATGCCTGCAATAAAAGCCCTTCGACTGTGGCGGGCTCTGACATGTGCAAGGGCCTGATCATCACTGCTTGCAGCTTTAATTGGAAATTATTTCTTTTCCTCTTTTTGGGTAAATAAAACCCTCTTTTTTAAAAAACCCACCTGTGATCCCTCACACAGAAAATACATGTAAAAAAATAAACCTTCACATTTTTAATAAATCACAGACTGGCTTATTTTGCATTGCATTTGTCTGTGTGGATTACAGTACTGATGCTTGCCCTGACCCTTGGACCTACCAAGCCCTTATGTTGATGATATATCATCATATATCATCAAACATACAAGCTTATTCCATAGAAACCATCAAACACTAGTATTAGTACTAGTCTGTATTTTCACTATTAACTTTTAAAAGTCCTGTACAGCTACAGAGTACAGGTACAGAGAAGGTAACCATCAGGATATACATGTTGCCTGTAGCCTACAGTAAAACACAGAACATACACACGGTACACAGAGCCATAAGGAACATACGCGGCCCAGAGCACACCAAGTTTTAGAATTGCCACCTGTAATTGTTTTGACCAAAACACAATGATAACCTGGTCGGTTAACAGTGACACAGATTAGTGATAAAACAACAACAGACCCCAACAAGTGTCTGAGTGCAAACCCAGATCATCCAACAGCAGAAAAACACTAGTTTATATTTAACCTGCATCAGTAATGTTCTCATTAAACAGACATTGATGTACTTGTGTAAACCAGCGATCTGCACAGTTGAACCTGGTTCAACTTTTGCTGCAACGCAATGTGACATCATCCAGCAAGGTACTGCATTGGCCAATCACATACATGCAAGTGCACATTGCTGGTTGATTAATGGCCTCTGTCATGGTTTCTCATATAAGCCTGTTTCAAGTAATGTCTGGTTCTCTCTGCAGTTGAAGAATTTACAGTACAAACAAACGTGGGTAACACAGTGTCTACACAGCATGTATAGTGAAAGCAGCATGTTAGCAGAGTGCTAACAGGACAGGTATCTTTATCAAGTAACATTAAAAACATATTGAAATATTGCAACAATAGTAGGACTCAGTGCGAGTCCTGGACCCGGGGAGAGCAAGCAGGTGAGCCAACTGTCAATCACAGATGTCAATCAACGCCCACATGGCAGACATCAAATCTACTACAAGTCTTCAAATCTTATTAACGGAGCAATAATTTCTAAAATGACCACCAGCACACTTATTAGAGGGCCTGAATTTAGAGATTGAGACCATAATGACTCACTGAAAAAAATGATTGTACATAAAACAGAAGAAAATAGACTTGAAGCTTAAAAATATGCTCTGGGTCATACATATTTCACTCACACTTACATATGTAATATGTAAGTGTGAGTGAAACGTGAGCTGTTACACAGCCTGTGCAGACAGTTACAATATATTAAAATAGACACATATCAGATGTTTGCGAGAAGGGCGACTGACAAGCTGAAGAAATAACAACAGATGTCCTCTCATTGAGTAACATGTTGCTGCACAGTATCAGCCTCCATCTTCATATAGTCTACTTGTAGCAGGGGACACAGGTTGCTGACAGGGTGAGGGCCTAGCAGAGGAAGGTAGGTGAAAATAAGGTAAGCACAGTTGACTGCCTGCTCACTGTTTGATTGTCCCTGCTCCTGCCCAGGTAACAGCTTTTATTGTATATTTTTTATTCTTTTATCACTGTCACCGCCCGGCTCTAGACTGTGGCAAAAAAGAGAAGTCACATGGGTATTCAATATTACAAAAGTAAACTTATTTAAAACAAAGTATTCAAAAATAACAAATGGCTAGGATAAGCCTGTAAAGTCAGTACTGTAGGAAGTGGATGAGTGAGTATATGGTGTGTGGGTATGGTGAACAAAGCAAAAAGAACGAAAAAGCAACACAGGAGTGTGTGGAGGAGAGAAGAGAGTCTGAACTGGCAGCTTCTCCGGCTTTATACATGGGGCACACTGGGCCCAAGTGTGTCCCATCCTGCTAATCAGTGTGCCCTCAGGAACCTACCTCTGCAGACAGAGAGAACACAGCAGCAACAAGGAGAGCAAAGCAGAGGGGCTGTCACAATCACTTTGTACAATTTTTTAATGTTGGGTGATGTAGGGGTGCAAATGCATCCAGAGGTACTTGTGTTTGTTTTAATGGGTCTTGCCATAATTTTAACTGTGACCAAGAAAAGGAGGAAAGGTAGTCTTTTAAATTACCTGGTTCAAAGTAAGAACATTTTACAGGCAACACTAGCTACTGTTTATTTTAGGTTTAGTTTTTAATCATTGTTTTAGCATTTATTTATTGTTTGTAGAGTAGGTTGCTAACTCTTTCTTTTCTTTTTCCTTCTAGTACTGCAATTGGTGGTGGCCTCCAGTCACAGGAGTAGTTGGTTCCCTGGGAGTTCACTCACCTTCTGATAGTTTTGGGTATGTGATGGCATTATTTAGTTGTTGTTTTTTTGTGGTGTTTTCTGTTTTGTTTTCACAGATAGCATACTCCCAGTCCCTCACACTATGATGGGTGGACGCCAGACTACAGTATATCAGCTCCCTTTTCCAGCCTTGTTTTTTATTGTTTTTTAGGTCTTTAATTGGTTTTAAAAGCCCATTATGGCATGACCCACACTGACTGACACTGAAGACGCTGTGCTTTCAACTGTTACATACTGAATTAATTACACAGACAAACCACAGATCTGTCTGTGCTGAACTCATACCCATATACAGTTAACACCTCTCACCATAAAGCTGGATTGCAGTGGATTGCAACTGTCTCCTGTATGAGCGAGTATCCATCCAATGATGGAACATAAAACAGTGAAAAACACTATGTGGCCAATCTTTTATCACAGCAACCCTAAATGCTGTCAATAACAATGGGAGGATTGAGTCATGGAAGGGGATGTGTGTGTAAATTGAAATCTGCTCAAGTGGAAAATTGAAGGCCTTTTTTTCTCTAATTCCCTGGAGAGAGAACACCCTCTGTCTGGCTATATTTCGGGCACATACATACACAAAACAAACACACACTCCTCCATTTCACTCTCTTTTATATTAATGCCTCTGCTTCCTCTCCTTGCCCAGAGCTCTGTCTGAGAGGGTAGATTGAGGAGCCTGGCTGAAATTACTGATAATCCACCAGCAGATTTGACAGTAAATCAACTTATCCCTTTAGATGCTCAGGGACTGGGTGGAAAATTGTCTTTTCCTCATCTCTCCTCTCACTCTCTTTTTTGCCTTTCCTTCTCTTTTTGTTACAACCATCCTTTTCTCCCTCCCTTCATCCATCACTCTCATTCCCCTCTCTAAAAGAAGCAGCCATTCCTTCTCCTGTTCTGAGTAAACATAAATACCCCGAGTCCCTTAAAAAGCTTCACTCTCTTTTTGAAGCTTATTTAGCGAAGTTTCAGGAGCAGGACCACACCTCAACTGCGTCCCTCCTGCATTCCTATAAGTACGACCTAACCGTCTCCTCCTCTTCCGCTCTCATATTCTGCGCTTCACGTGTATGCAGTCTCAGTCTAGCTTCTCAGAAACACGGTCAAGCTACCATGAGATGTTAGTCATTTTTGTCTCAGATTTCTCGACAGACAAACCGTACTTTACGCCTAATCGCATGATTGCATTATATAAAAAAACTTGGACAAACGCCGGAATTTGGATCTTAAAAAAGTCAACTCACCATGGATCACGAACTGCAGATCAACCCGTCTGATTCAGATGAAGATTTGTTTGAAACTGATTCTCCTCCAGCCATGACACAGCAGTCGGACCAAAGTCAAGCGTCCCGGCGGGGCCACTGCGTTCAGCGGTGCACGTACCGGCTTCTTGGCACCTCCACTCAAGCTCCCCTAAGGTGACTCTCCGACTCCCGGAAGTTCTCAGGCCTGCTCTCCTCCGTCAGCGAGGGCCGAAAACCATGGCATAGCCGCAAGTGAAGGCGGCTTCAACTCTCTCATCGGCTGCCTCACTACAGTCCGGGTTACTATCCACCACGGTGAACCCACGGCGCGCCCTCCTCTGTGAGACTGAACCGTTGCCCGCCTCCAATGATTGCTGTAAGGGAAGGCATTCCCTTCAACCACAGCAACAATAAAGCCAGCCTATTACATATCTACTCAGCGGCAACAACAATCACCGAACCTCCCGCACTTCCGGATTCCTCGCCAGAACCAATCACAGCCAGAGCCGGCAAGCGTGACGTCACAGACCCTCCACTGCCTCCACAGCCACAGCCTACATCACCAGCACCCCCTGGTGGGGGCCAGGTTGTATTTCCCCCCCGCGCAGCAGACATCAATGCCAGGTTTGCATCATCCCTCATTCATCTCAACAACCCCTTTTCTTACCAGATCAGTTAAAGTCATTACTGGCAGCGGAATACCAGGCACTAATTATTCCATCCCCCATTTATCTCTGGTTTCTGTGAGTGGCACCGGGTCGCCAATTTCTTATTCTATTATCATTTATTATCATTTTAGAGGAGAAAAGTCAGCAATTCTACACTTCAGAAACATCCTGCCGTTTCCACTATAGACACCAGGTTGCCAGTTACCCACTTGGATAATCTTACTGACATCACTTCAGTAATGCAGTAATGCAATCTATAGCTACTGGCACCGGGTTGCCAGCTACTAGTACAACTAATCTAAAGTCACTTCAGTAATGCCTACCATCACTTGCACCGGGTTGCAAGTTACGTATACTGATGGAATAATTATGTAAGTTATCTCATATCTGCTGTGTATTATCATTATTGTGTTGTATTTGACGCTGTCCCACTAACGGTGGGACAGCACGCTGTTCTGTGTTTGATTTGTTCTCAGGGAAGATAGCAACCGACCAAGGACTCAGCATACGCATACGCTGAGTCGCACATACGTATGCTCAGCATACTATCGGGGTGAAGCGGAGACATCAGGAGGAGCTGGAGCCAGTCCGGACTGATTCCAGCCAGCACTTCATGGACAATAAGTTATCCTACACAAACAAGGACAGATGACATATCACCTTTCTTGATAATGTATCTGAAACACGTCAGTGCTACTGCTACTTTCCCCTTTCCCTTAGAGCAGTAGTACTCATGTAACTAGGGAACTCCCAAAATGAATAAATAGAGAGGGTCCGGCGAGATATGCCTCAGAGCGGTTGGAGATTGTAACTGAGCATATCTCTGTCCGTTCTCCTTGCAAGTATAAACTCTAACGCTGTGTGTCTTGTCCTCCTTTGTCCAGTATTTTACAATGTTTTAGGTTGCCTGAACCTGACATAAACTTGGTCCTTCGAGCCGGATGCCAACATACTTGAGGATCCCAGCAGGTGCGGTGGACTCCAGAAAGACCGTGGCCACGGCGGGCTCTATAGTGTGAGCTCTTGAGATCCTTTTTCGAGGACTGGACATCGACCTGTCTGCTGGGATCTGGCGGTTGACAGCATTCCGAGAGGGGGAGGGACAACAGCGGTGAGTAGAGTTTGGTTAAAAAAGCGAATGACTGAGGTTCATTGCGCGTCTTACAAGCCCTGAATATTGTAGACCCTGGCAGGTAACGAGGGACGGCGGAGTCCGAGAAATTCCGCGTGAGGATGGCGGAGTCCTGTAGCGCACTTAAATTCTGCATTTTCTGTTTAATGTTAAAAGAAAAATAAAAGGACGGCGGAGTCCTGTAGCGCACTTAAGTTCCGTGTTAATGTTAAAGTTTTCAAGTCATCAGTCTGTCTGTGTCCTTGTCTGCGTAAAACCCGCGGTAAAACAAACTGTGTGATTGTGAGGGTGTGTGGAGATTAAAATACCACTAGGTATTTTGTCTCATTCCAAAATAGTAGGGTTGTAAACAACAAACCTCTTGTGGATGCGAAGGCAAGAATTCTCCACTCAAAAGAGTTGAAGTGAGAATTACCACAACAGGTACTTTTATTGTTGTCCTACTAATACAAAACCAGTTTTTAGAATACCCTAGGTATTGACAAACAGGGCCAAAATTTTCTAAAATGGGGAACAAAGCGAGCAAACAAAACGTTAAAGATGAACTGTCCTCAAAAGACTGGAAATACATCGAAATCCAGGATCCTGGTAAAATTAAACATTTGAACAAATGGATAAATAAATACGAATTTAATGGCCGACTAAATACGCAAAAAAAAAAATAATCGCGTTACAGGATGCAATTAAAACAAAAACTAAAGGAAATCATAAAAAGATGAAAAAAGAAGGGTATGAGGATACAGAGTTTTGGAGGAAAGCGGCAGAAAGGAGAGAAGAGGGAGAGAGAAAGTACAGGAGAAAGAGAGAGGAGAAAAAGGAGGAGGAGAGAAACAGACAGTTAATGTTTCACAGGAAAGAAGATGACGAGACAGGGTCAGCAAGTAAAAGACAGGACAGAAAAGAGGAAGAAGAAGAGGGAGCAGTAGCTGCACCAGCACGTAGAAGACCATTGTATCCTCCTTTACCAAAAGAGTCTCATGATCTACCGCCCGGTTATGAGGATAAATCAAACAGAATACAAACTAGGAGTCAGGGACCACCTGAATGGGACTGGTCCAATTCTTTAGGGAAAGTAATGTCACCAATAAAGAGCGAGGGACAGGAGCTTCCTGCTCTTGCACATAGTGCAAGTAATGTTACAGATGCGTTTCCAAGTACTTCAGCTTTCCCAATGATTGAAGTAGCAAATCCGTTAGTGGATGACAGTGAAAACAGAACTATGTTAGTCTATAGGACTTGGACTATAGAGGATGTTAAAAAAGCAGTAGCTGGTGTGGCTAACTTTAAAGAGGATGTTGATCAATTTTGTGTTGACATGGAGAGTATTAGACGCTCTTATCATCTGAATGGTGAAGAAGTGCAGCAAATATGGATGGCTGCGTTGGGGCCAGAGTGGCATCATGTCAGAGGGCAGTGGGACCCTATGGGTGCCCCCTCAAGTGGTGGAAGAAGAGGGTTGGCTCACGATAGTGAGACTTTGAACCACCAAGTTCGCCAGCTTATGGAGAGAGTTACTCAACGCTTTAAGCGTAAAGCTAACTACATTGAAATAGGGAGAGTGAAACAAAGAGATGATGAGCAGTTCGAAGACTATAGAATTCGAATGACGACTGCTTTTAAGACCCATAGCGGGTTACCAGAAGATGGTGATGTGAACGGCACATACCAACAGCAGCTAAAAAATGCGCTACATGCGGGGTCCAAAGACGGGGTACGCGGTTGGGTAACTAGACATTACATAGGGCTGTCAACAGGGAACCTAGAAGAGTATGTTAACCATGTGATACATGCTGAAAAGGTTGAAGAATCACCGGCATGTGACAATAAAAACGATGTTGATAATGATGAGATAAATGGAGACATTTTAAACCTACAAGATTTGCTTTCAATGGATGATGTGAAACCTGAGATAACGTTGTTGGTAAATGGAAAACGTATCACTTTCTTGTGTGACACTGGGGCATGCCGAAGCACCTGTAAAGAGGTAATACCGCAAGCTAGACCAAACGGTAACCTTGTGATGGTGAGATCTGCTAGTGGAAAATTAACTGAAGTTGAAGAGTCTGAACCAGTGTGGATGAGAGATCCATCTGGATTATCATGCCACCTGTCCATTCTCATGTTTCCGAGCTGTCCTGTTAATCTGCTAGGAAGAGATGGGTTGTTGTTGTTAGGGCTAGCATTAGTGCCTACGTCTGAGGCCTGAATTGTAGTAAAAAGAAAATCAGAACTGCAAACAGCAAGTAAAATATTTAGGCCATAATCTGAGTGCTGGAGGAAGAACAATAGTAGAAGATAGAAAGACTGCAATCCTGCAGGCTCCAAAACCTTTGACAAAGAAACAAATGATGGCGTTTCTGGGATTGACCAACTACTGTAGAAATTGGGTGCCAAATTATGCTGAAATAACGGCTCCCTTACAAAAACTAATGTATGAAGAAAACCTTAAGATGACATCACTGCTTAAATGGACTGAAGACGCTGAAAAGGCTTTTAATGAAGTTAAAAAGATTCTAGTGTCAAATACAGCGCTAGCATTGCCAGACTACGACAAAGCATTTGTTCAAATGGTTGACTGCAAAGGTCATTTTATGACCTCTGTGTTAGTACAACAACATGGGGATAAAATGAAACCTATAGCTTATTTCTCATCCAAGCTAGACAGTGCAGCTTGTGCCTTACCTCATTGCGTAAGAGCTGTCTTTGAGGCATCTATGGCAGTGGAAACAAGTGCGACTATAGTATTATTTCACCCGTTGACGCTGAAAGTACCACATGCTGTTTCAGCACTATTACTACAGACAAATATGACGTTTTTGTCACCTGCAAGACACCTGTCTTGCATGTCTACCTTGTTGTCTCAACCACATCTTACTATTGAAAGATGCACGACTCTAAACCCTGCTACTTTGCTACCGTTACCTGAAGATGGTGTAAAGCATGATTGCCAAGACTTAGCAGAACAAATGGCAAAAAGTAGAAATGACTTAAAAGACCAACCATTACAAATAGGAGAAGTTTTGTTTGTAGATGGTTCATCAAAAAAGAATGAGCAAGGGAAAACACAAACAGGTTACGCGGTAGTAACTGAAACAAAAGTGTTAAAAGCGGAACAACTGCCTTCACATTATTCTGCACAAGCTGCAGAACTAATAGCATTAACTGAAGCATGCAAACTTATGAAAGACAAAATGACAACTATATACACTGACAGTCAGTATGCATATGCTACTGTGCATACCTTTGCTCAATACTGGAAAAATAGAGGTATGATAACTTCCTGTGGAAAACCTGTAACACATGCTGATCTGTTATCTGACTTACTACAGTCAGTACAGTTACCAAAACAAATAGCTGTATGTAAGTGTGCAGCGCACACTTCGGGCACTGATAATGTATCTTTAGGGAACGCATTTGCAGATAAAACCGCAAAAGCAGCAGCGACAGGACAATGTCATGTGCTACACTTGGAGAAAGAAACAAACTTAGATGACACAACGCTTAGAGAAATGCAACAACAAAGTCCACAATGCGAGAAAAATTTATGGGAAAAGAACGGAGCCAAAATAATCGACGACATTTATGTATGACCTAACAATAAACCCATCCTGCCAAAAAATTTATACACATGGGCAGCAATATTGAGCCAGTGTTACACATGTCTCAACAGGAGGGATGGTAGGACAAATAAATCAATATTATACCACTTATGGTTTTAACTGTTATGCAAAAAATATTGTAGAGCATGTTAAATTACACCTGACTCATTGCAAGAAACTCATTTTGGCTGAAAATTCCGACAGGGGCGGTGAGCAAAGACTGATAATAAGGTGGACGCAGACGTATAGAGTCTGTGTAAATCTGAAAGTCAGTGAAGTTGTTACAAGACACCAAACGAAGTAGAGGAACATTTCAGCCAAAATGACTCTTAGATGGCTGTGTGACATGATCCGCTGTGGGGCGGTGTTTGTCATGACAGTCCTGATCTTTCTGTTTGTATGGTATGCGTTGGGAGCACCAAAACCTGACACATAGACTGGTTATATCGAAATTAATGCAAAGATAAACATCACTTCGAACCAAACTCAGTACGGCAACGACACGGGAAAATTATATAGAAGCAAACGAGAAGCAAATGATAGGTCAAACTGTGGAGATAATAGAGCGCATGTAAACATACCGAGAGCATGCTTGGCTACAAACAAGATCACAATGATTACATTTCCAATTAAGAGTTTCAGGACTAAAGGAACTGAGAGTTTCACTGACTGGACATGTTCAAATTTATGGTACCTGACAAATGATCGACAAAAAACTGATTGGAGTACGTTAGTAGCGGACCCGACAAATCATGATTGGTCAGAATATACTAGCGATCCTATAGCACAATATCAACGATCTATTATAAAAATGGACTGCACCGACAGCAACATAATAACCAATAGTGACTGTGAATCTTACTAATGGACGAACTATCAGACCGCGGGGACATAAAGGGCTCGGGCTCTGTTGGAACTTTGTGCTGTGGGTATGATCAAAAAATGGAATTGATCCACATAGCTACCTACAGTTGTGTGACGTGGATGAAATGTTAAAAACATCAATTAGGGAAACAAAAACGGAACTGTCAAGAGCAGCATGGAACCATGATGTCCGTGCTGTGACGGAACCTTCCGTGGATGACTGGTTTCAGATTACAACTGGAGTATCTGGAACTAATAACAATTGGCTGTTAATGGTAGAACAAGCTGCAAACATGACAAAGACTGATTGTGTTGTTTGTATGGGTGCAAGACCACTTTTGCAAATCATACCTGCTGCAATTTCATCAAAATGTGTAACTGATGTTATGAACGCGACAAACCCAAATGAAAACTGCAAAATATGGGATTCAGTATTCCCAGTGACTACAGCGGCAAAGAAGAAGCCATTGTTTTCCAAAAAAGTTGCTCCAGGCAACTTCACGTGTATCAACATGACTGGGAGCGAAAAACAGCGTCTAGGTAGCCTTTCAGAAAAATGGTGTACTGACATTATATCAATTACTAGAGACTTCAACCCAGTGTCTCGAGGAGACATCTGGTGGTGGTGTGGTGATGAAAGGTTGTTTGACAACTTACCTAGAGATGTGATTGGCTATTGTGTTATTGTGACGCTACTGTTACCTGTAACTGTAGTTCCTATGTCAGTTGAAGACTTACTGGATAAGACTAACGACGTTGTGCCAAAACATTGGCGCCTTAGGAAACGATCTGCTCCATGGTTAGGAGGAAATGACCCAACTTACATTGATGCTATCGGCGTTCCACGGGGTGTACCTAGCGAGTATAAATTAGTTAATCAGATCGCGTCTGGATTTGAATCAAGCATTTGCTGGTGGTGTACTATAAACAAAAACGTAGACAGGATTAACTACATCCACTACAACGTTCAAAAACTTGGCAACTGGACTGAGAAAGGGGTTTGAGGCCGTGCATGGCCAACTGGCTGCTACTTCCCTTATGGCTTTTCAGAACAGAATTGCGCTGGATATGTTGTTGGCTGAGAAGGGAGGTGTGTGTGCAATGTTCGGTGAACAGTGCTGCACGTTCATCCCCAACAACACAGCCGCTGATGGCAGCCTGACGAAGACAATTGAAGGCTTGCGTGCTCTGAATGGCAGAATGAAAGATCACTCTGGTGTTCATACCAGCTTGTGGGACTCCTGGATGGAGGAGGCTCAGGAGGTAGAGCGGGTCGTCTACTAATCGGAAGATTGGCAGTTCGATTCCCGACTCCTCTAGTCTGCATGTCGAAGTATCCTTGGGCAAGATACTGAACCCCAAATTGCTCCTGATGCCTGTACCCATTCAGCGTATGAATGTGTGTGAATGGCTTGACTCGTAGTGTTAAAAGCGCTTTGAGTAGTCGGATGACTAGAAAGGCGCTATACAAGTACAGTCCATTTACCATTTACCTTTGGGAAATATAGAGCCCTAGTGTTCTTGTTTGCAGCCATTTTAACCTTGTGTGGATGTTGCTTTATTCCTTGTCTGCGAGGCCTATTGAACAGATTGATAACTACTGCTATTTTCACCCATGGAAAGTCATATAGCTCAAATGTATCCTTTGCTTGAACACGACGAAAGTGACGAAGATGACGATGATTTTAAATTGAATGATCTATTTTCCATCACAGACTACAACGATCAGTAATGTAGTCAACATAACCTCTGAGTGTAAACTTATTTGTGCTCTTTATCATGCTAAAATCATGTGAAGTGGTTGATTAAGTGATATGAGAATTTGAGCAAATATGTGATAAACAGGAGGGAAATGATGGAATAATTATGTAAGTTATCTCATATCTGCTGTGTATTATCATTATTGTGTTGTATTTGACACTGTCCCACTAACGGTGGGACAGCACGCTGTTCTGTGTTTGATTTGTTCTCAGGGAAGATAGCAACCGACCAAGGACTCAGCATACGCATACGCTGAGTCGCACATACGTATGCTCAGCATACTATCGGGGTGAAGCGGAGACATCAGGAGGAGCTGGAGCCAGTCCGGACTGATTCCAGCCAGGACAATAAGTTATCCTACACAAACAAGGACAGATGACATATCACCTTTCTTGATAATGTATCTGAAACACGTCAGTGCTACTGCTACTTTCCCCTTTCCCTTAGAGCAGTAGTACTCATGTAACTAGGGAACTCCCAAAATGAATAAATAGAGAGGGTCCGGCGAGATATGCCTCAGAGCGGTTGGAGATTGTAACTGAGCATATCTCTGTCCGTTCTCCTTGCAAGTATAAACTCTAACACTGTGTGTCTTGTCCTCCTTTGTCCAGTATTTTACAATGTTTTAGGTTGCCTGAACCTGACATTAACAACCAATCTAATGTCACTTAGTAATCTATAGTTACTGGCACCGTGTTGCCAGTTACTAATACAACTAATCAAAAGCCACTTCAGTAACAGCCGCCATTACACGCACTGGGTTGCAAATACTACTTCTACAACTAATCCAACATCACATCAGTAACGTACATCGTTACATGCACTGGGTTGCAGGTTAATAATACAACTAATTAAATGTCACTTCAGTGAAGTCTGCTGATACATGCCCTGCGTGGCAGGTTAGTAATAGAACTAATCTATTGTCACTTGTAACCTCTATCGTTATGTGCACCTGGTTGCCAATTACTAAAAACTAAAAACTGATCCAAAGTCACTTCAGTAATGTCTGCTGTTACGTGCACCGGGTTGCAAGTTACTAATACAACTAATCTAACGTCACTTCAGCATCGTCTGCCGTTACAAACCCCGGGTTTTTCAACACCAGCACCAGCAACCTACATCATCCAGGGCAAACAGCAGTGCCCCCCGTCATCCAGCTGCAGCAACCTCAACAGCCAGCCTTAGCAGGGGAATCTAGCACTGATGGCTGTAGCGGGGGCTTCCGGCACCAGGATGCCAGCCAGTGCCCCCCACTGCCTCCTTCCTTCAACCGCAGCAGATGGCCGTAGCGGGGGCTTCCGGCACCGGGATGCCGGCGCCCCCCGCTGCCTCCTTCCTCCAACCGCAGCAGATGGTTGTAGTGGGGGCTTCCGGCACCGGGATGCCAGTGCCCCCACCATCCAGCTCCAGCAATCACAAAAGCCAGCCTTAACAGGGGAACCTGGCACCAGGATGCCAGCGCCCCCTGCTGCCCACTTCCAGCAGCCACAGCAGCTTGTTCTAGCAGGGCACTTGGCACCGGGATGCCAACGCCCCCTGCTGCCACATCCAGCAGCCACAGCAGCTTGCTCTAGCAGGGCATTCGGCACCAGGATGCCAACACCCCTGCTGCCCACT
Source organism: Scomberomorus guttatus (assembly GCA_038419695.1). Lineage (NCBI taxonomy): Eukaryota > Metazoa > Chordata > Actinopteri > Scombriformes > Scombridae > Scomberomorus > Scomberomorus guttatus. Next base: position 31,704,044 of record CM076455.1, on the reverse strand, counting down.
CCCAGAAACAGCACCAGACACAAACCCTGACAACATCAGCTCTACATACATGCCAGTTTTTGGGGGTTTCCATGGTGGATGAAGGTTCCCCGCCAAATAGCCAACTGAGTTCACGCAGTTCTTGCTCATAGAAAATATTCTTCACACATCTCCAGCTGTTCATGAGATCTACCCAGTCGTCACTGCTTTACAACAAGTACAACACAATCTAACCATCGTTGCTCTCATCACCATGACACATACCATCCATGTTTACCTTAGTGGTATCTGCTTCTTCTCTAAATTCCTAACCCGCAGCCAGGTCTGGTCTCCAGCCATTCTCATTTAATTCACTACTCAGAGGAATTCTAAGCCAAGAGCAAAAATCCTTGCTACCTTCCTCTTAATGCCAACTTGCCATCAGTCAGCATCCACACCATCTGCTTCAGATAGCATTCCTCAAGTTGCTCGAAATTTAGAACTCACGTTCTCGCTCACCTTCAGTATTCTCTTATGCTCCAAATTCACTGCCCCAACACCTCAGCTGCTATGCCTGATTTTCAGACTTATCTTAATTCTCCAATGACATCGTCACCCCCTGTCTCAACTCAACCGGTCAAGGCAGATGGCCGCCCACCTAGAGCCAGGTTCTGTCCAAGGTTTCTTCCCGTTCAAGGGGAGTTTTTCCCTTGCCGCCATCGCCAAGTGCTTGCTCAGGGGGAATGTTGGGTCTCTGTAAATTAATTGACAGATCCTCTCTTCATCTCTGAATACGGACAATTGGCTACTCATTCTGGTTCCACCAGTACTTCCGCCACGTACTCTACTTGTCTGGCATTTCTTTCGTTCATTACTCCGGGTACTCCTTCAGAATCAGAGCCGCCATTTCAGCCTCCTGTAATGGCATCCCAAAGCACTTCATACAACTCACGGGCTGTCGTTCCTCCCTAACCTATTATCACCAATTCAGATCTCAAAATTCCCAGATCTGCACAATCTTATCTTAAGTAACTGGAGGTTTTTGGGGGTCCGTCGTTGCCCGGGTGCTACGGCGGATTCCCTATGAGCTTCCCCACAATGCAGTCAGCAAGCAGATCTATGCACAATGATTGTTTTTCTTAATAAATCATTTAAATGCATTTTATTGATGGTGTGGTCCTTGCTAGTGAATTGAAGCTTATTTAGCGAAGTTTCAGGAGCAGGACCACACCTCAACTGCGCCCCTCCTGCATTCCTATAAATACAACCTAACCGTCTCCTCCTCTTCCGCTTTCGTATTCTGCGCCCCTCCCTCCCACCTATTTCTCTCTTCCTGATTCTTCCTCTCCTTCTTAGGGTCCTGAGGGGGTCCGTCGTTGCCCGGGTGCTACAGCGTATTCCCTATGAGCTTCCCCACAACGCAGTCAGCAAGCAGATCTACGCACAATGATTGTTTTTCTTAATAAATCATTTAAACACATTTTGTTGATGGTGTGGTCCTTGCTAGTGAACTTCTAAAATAATAGCCTAAATAAAAATGAAAATAAAGTCTCCTTAGAATTAACAACAACACAGGATGAGAACTGAGAACTGGCTTTGTAGCAATTAATAAAATAAAAATCTGCAACATTTTCACTGAAATAAATCAGCTTTTCTCTACTGCTGACTGTTATGATTTTATAAAAGTAAGTCAACTTGATTTGTATTTGTTACACAAAACACTTTTTCTTTGGATTTAATATTGGTGACACATGTAGATTTTAGAGTTCAAATATTGAAAAACAGTGAAGTCATTAAAGGCCCCATGTACACCTAGTATTATCATGCAATCTGTATACATTATCTGGATAATGACAGCTGATCCATGGGTCTCTGCATTTACACCTGGTATTAAAATGTGTTCTTGTTGTCTCAACTGTGCCCGCATTGTGTTCAGATCTCAATATGTAAATTAGCTGGGTGGGGCTGGTGGACTTGTCAACAAACATGGTGCATCCCAGGTCAAGGAAACTGCTGCCACAAACAGACTTTAAATCATTTTTTGCGAGTGAACAGAGGGACTTCTAGCTGCTGCTGCTACTTGCATATTTTGCAGGGCTTGTTTTAGCTGACAGGAAGAGGCGGTGCTAGTACAGATGTCATTTACACCTGCTGAGATGTGATCACAATGCCTTCTGAGTGCATTTACACCTGCATTAACATGTGTTTTTCCTCATCCAGTTAGTGTATGCAGATACAGATCGCGTGTTAATGCCAGATGTAAATGGGGTATAAATTATATAAATAAATAAGACAATAAACAAACATGGAAATCAGGAAAAGCATAATGTGAATGCACCACAATATGGTGTCAGCCTTCATAAATACAATACATTCTCAACCTGTATCAAACCATTGACTGTATATAAAGATGGACGTCTTGATAGCTCCCCAAAAGTGAAACCAAAACATCTTGATCGCCCCCTGGTGGCTGGCTGCAGTATAGGTCATAAATCCTGCCCCCTCCATGTTAGCAGATTGGACATGAGCCAAACTAAAAAATCAAAGTAAATGTCGAGTAAATTTTTTCCAAAGATGTTTTCTGTCATTTTAGGTAGTTCTTATCACGCTGATGTATGTCCAAGTGTGCATTTTTCTGATAAGTTTGTTTTTAATTAGTTATTTGATGATATAAAAAGGGGTTGTGACGTCATGATTGACAGCTGTGACAGCTGCTCTCAAACCTCCATAGGGGGCATGTCCCATGAGCCGTCATTCCGCCACCCAACTGTACTGTGCAGACTCTGGCTTTGTTACAGACAGCCAATGTGCTTTATTTCAGCAGTTCAGATTACATTATGTAAAGCTATTTTTGAGCAAGAAATAAGGAACTTGCTTGTGGGGGTATCTAGATTTTAAGACTTTTCATCAACAGTATCATGCACGCGCGAACATGCAAACACACACAATATTTGTGACCGCTCTTGGATTTCACCATTTCTTTTACACACCAGGCGTGTTGCCAAGGGTACTGACCACAGGCCTAACCAATCAAATTTTTTTAATGATTGTGAATGTTATTTGTTTATTTGAGATGTCATTAGTATATTATAGTCAATTAAAAGTGGGTGGGGTTGACTGTTGACAGTTGTGTGTGAAAATGTTTGAGTGTGTGCTCACTGTTGTCAAGAGCTTGGAGGACTCAAGGTTAGGCAGTATTCCAATTGTGCAGTCGAATAAAAAATTTGGCTGCTACAAAGTTATATAAGTAACATGTCAAAGCAAATATCCATAGCAAGATATTTAAAGAGGATTTGGCTAGCTGAGGATTTGGCTAGCTTAAATTAAGCTAAAGCACTAACGGATGAAACTGTCAATTTGACAGCCACCTCCATGCCCGCAACAACTCAGGCAAGCTCTTTACCACCAACAACTCCTACTCCAGAGTCTGCATGGGCCACCATCAGATTAGTCCTGATGAGCCACCCACACTGGTGTCGTTTCCAGATGGTTGCATGATCAGTTTAAGTGGACTGAGTATAGTACAGAAAAAAATGCAATCTTTTGCAAGGCCTGCAGACACTTTCCAGAGGCTCAGACTAAGTTGACATTTGCAGTTACATTTGTTTTAGAAATTGGAAATTATCAGGAATAGCCAGCTCCAAACATGAAAAAATGAAACAACATGCGACTGCTCTATCTAAACTGGAAGCTTACAAGCAAAGCCATGGGCCGCAGAGATGTGGCATTGTAATAAACCAAATTCAAGGGAACTTGAAGTTGTTCAAGTTCATTGCAAAATATGACCTTGAAGTTGAAAACAGGCTTAAGCAGCTCCCTCGAAATGCTACTCTCATGAGTCTGGACATACAGAATATACTCTTGGAGTGTGCAGCCACTTTGTTGTTTCAGAAGATAAAGGCAGAACTGCACAAAACATCCATGTACATTGCTAAAGAATACAAACATAAGTCTAAATGTGAACTGGTTGCTATGTGTTATGGGTAGGGTGATGGGTTGATATAAAACATTACAAACCTGATTATTCATATTCCTGTATGACTCTAACATTAGGTTACTAATTATCTGTCTTTCACTCCTTAAACAGTATCATTTCTGTATTGAACTGCAGGTATTAGTATGAGACCTTCACTGATAGGATGCTTGCTGACTGCATTGTGGGGAAGCTATGGGGAGGGGGGGTCTGAAAAGCAGGCATGGTGGCTTGGGTTTGGAGTGAAGAGTTGAGGCAGTGAATTTGCAGCATATGAGAAAGTGAGAGTGTTAAATGAAGTTTAGTGAAGAAGCAGATACCGCTAACGAGTTTAAAGAAGAAGGTGATGCCACTGGGGTAAACATGGATGGTATGTGTTTTGATGGCCATCACCGAAGGGACATAGGTAACGAAATGGTCATGGTGACAAAATTAAACAACAGGTAGGTTATGTTGTACTTGTCATGAAGCAATGACGACTGGGTAGATCTCATGAACAGCTGGAGATGTTTGAAGAATTTTCTGCAAGCAAGAACTGAGTGATCTCGGTTGGCCGTTTGGTGGATAACCATCATCCACCATGGAAACCCCCAAAACCGGCAGGAAGAACAGCGTATATGTAGAGCTGATGTCTGGGCTCTGTGTCTGCTGCGGTTGCTGGGAGTGGGCAGCAGGACATCCCGGTACCGATGGCCCCAGGTAAAATGAGCGGCAGGGATTGGTGAAGCTGGGAGATGGGGGATCCTGGCATCCCAGTGGCTGGAGTCCTGGCTAGAGCAGGCTGCTGCAGTTGCTGGAAGTGGGTGGCAGGGGGCACTGGCATCCCGGTGCCAGATGCCCTGACTTAAGCTGACTGCTGCGGTTGCTGGAAGTGGGCGGCAGGGGGCACTGGCATCCCAGTGCCAGCTTCCCCTGCTAAGGCTGGCTGCTATCATTGCAGGAGCTGGATGACGGGGGACGCTGACATCGTGGTGTCGCTCGCCCTGAATGATGTAGGCTGCTAGTGCTGGTGTTGAAAAACCTGAGGGGAGGTGGAGAGCCCTGGAATTCTGGTGTTGGGTGCTCCATCTGAAGTACTAAAGTGAGGAGAAGAATGAGCAACTGGCATCCCAGGGCAGAATGATGGAAACAGTGTGAAGTTACTAACGTAATGTTAGATTAGTTTTATTACTAACTTGCGACCCAGTGCATGTAATGGAAGACTTTACTGAAGTATTATTAACCTGCAACTCGGTGCTCATAATGATAAACGTTACTGATGTGATGTGATGTGTGACTTTAGATTAATCATATAGTAACTTGCAACCCGATGGACGTAACGGTAGATCTAACTGACTGAGGTGACGTTAGATTGGTTGTATTAGTAACTGGCTACCTGGTGCCAGTAACTATAGATGTTGCTAAAGTGACATTGGATTAGTTGTATTAAAAACTGGCTACCTGGTGCCAGTAACTATAGATGTTACTAAAGTGATGTTAGATTAGTTGTATTAGTAACTGGCAACCCGGTGCCAGTAGTTAGATGTTACTTAAACGATGTTAGAGGTGCCAGTAACTATGGATGTTACTAAAGTGCCGTTATATTAGTTGTAGTAGTAACTTACAACCCGCTGCAAGTGACAGTAGGCATTACCGTAGTGACATTAGATAAGTTATATTAGCAACCTGGGGTTCAAGTACTTTCGATTTTGAGACCTGCTTCTTTCTGACTCATGGTGAAAAGTCTGCTGACTAGAAAACAGCTCTCGCAGCCTCAGTCTTACCATGACTTTAGTATTTGGAAATGGCAAACTGGCCCTATATCAGCTGGTAAGCTGTCATTATTGATTGACCAGTGTTTCTCCTTTTGTGTTGATAAACTTGACCAAGGACCTATCAAATCTGGGGTGGCCAATAGGGTGGTCAATGAGATTTCAGGGCCACCCCAGGCCACCCCCTAAAATCACCATTGCACACACACAAGCATTTGCTGTAATTACAATACACCTTTGCTCCTGTTATACACTTGCTGATAAAAGAGCATTAATCATATAAAATGTGGCTTTGGACTGGAAGAGGAAGGGGGATATGGCAGGAGGTGGAGATGGAATGGAGGATGTAGCTGACAATTTGGTCATTTTCTGGTCCTTGCCACCTCTGAACAATAATAACAAAAGGGTCTTTAAAAATGCAAAGGGACCTTCATCAGCACGCTGCAGACTAACATCAGAATGAAACTATTCGCTATATATACTGTATATACATATATACGTGTGTATGTGTGTGTGTGTAAGTATGAGTGAGTAACAGTTTGAAAATGTGTTTGACAATGGCCAGATGATTGAAATCTATCACTGCATTATCTCCTCAACCAGGCCTCCACGACACATACACACTCTTATGACTGTCTGAAAATGAACAATGTAAAACAATATGGCCCAGGCTTAAAATTATCTTTTTAGAATGCCAGTCAATATACAGTGGGGCAAAAAAGTATTTAGTCAGCCACCAATTGTGCAAGTTCTCCCACTTAAAAGATGAGAGATGCCTATAATTTTCATCATAGGTACACTTCAACTATAAGAGACAGAATGGGGGGAAAGAATCCAGGAAATCACATTGTAGGATTTTTAATGAATTAATTGGTAAATTCCTTGGTAAAATAAGTATTTGGTCACCTACAAACAAGCAAAATTTCTGGCTCTCACAGACCTGTAACATCTTCTTTAAGAGGCTCCTCTGTCCTCCACTCACTACCTGTATTAATGGCACCTGTTTGAAGTTGTTATCAGTATAATAGACACCTGTCCACAACCTCAAACAGTCACACTCCAAACTCCACTATGGCCAAGACCAAAGAGCTGTCAAAGGACACCAGAAAAAAAATTGTAGACCTGCACCAGGCTGGGAAGACTGAATCTGCAATAGGTAAGCAGCTTGGTGTGAAGAAATTAACTGTGGGAGCAATTATTAGAAAATGGAAGACATACAAGACCACTGATAATCTCCTTCGATCTGGGGCTCCACGCAAGATCTCACCCCATGGGGTCAAAATGATCACAAGAACAGTGAACAAAAATCCCAGAAGCACACGGGGGGAACTAGTGAATGACCTGCAGAGAGCTGGGACCAAAGTAACAAAGGCTACCATCAGTAACACACTACGCAGCCAGGGACTCAAATCCTGCAGTGCCAGATGTGTCCCCCTGCTTAAGCCAGTACATGTCCAGGCCCGTCTGAAGTTTGCTAGAGAGCATTTGGATGATCCAGAAGAGGATTGGGAGAATGTCATATGGTCAGATGAAACTAAAATAGAAGTTTTTGGTAAAAACTCAACTTGTCGTGTTTGGAGGAGAAAGAATGCCGAGTTGCATCCAAAGAACACCATACCTACTGTGAAGCATGGGGGTGGAAACATCATGTTTTGGGGCTGTTTTCTGCAAGGGGACCAGCACGACTGATCCGTGTAAAGGAAAGAATTAATGGGGCCATGTATTGTGAGATTTTGAATGAAAACCTCCTTCCATCAGCAAGGGCATTGAAGATGAAACGTGGCTGGGTCTTTCAGCATGACAATGATCCCAAACACACCGCCCGGGCAACGAAGGAGTGGCTTCGTAAGAAGCATTTCAAGGTCCTGGAGTGGCCTAGCCAGTCTCCAGATCTCAACCCCATAGAAAATCTTTGGAGGGAGTTGAAAGCCTGTGTTGCCCAGCCCAACACAGTTGCCCAAAACATCACTGCTCTAGAGGAGATCTGCATGGAGGAATGGGCCAAAATACCAGCAACCTTGTGAAGACTTACAGAAAACCTCTGTCATTGCCAACAAAGGGTATATCACAAAGTATTGACATGAACTTTTGTTATTGACCAAATACTTATTTTCCACCATAATTTGCAAATAAATTCTTTAAAAATCAGACAATGTGATTTTCTGGATTTTTTTTCTCATTTTGTCTCTCATAGTTGAAGTGTACCTATGATGAAAATTACAGGCCTCTCTCATCTTTTTAAGTGGGAGAACTTGCACAATTGGTGGCTGACTAAATACTTTTTTGCCCCACTGTAGCTAGCAATTTTGATGTTACCGTCCACTCGGAATTTCCACGTTAGAATGGAACTGATTTAGCCCACTAGCACATTACTAAAGAATTAGACATGAGGACCCAAACATTTGTATTCATTGAGCCTTACAGGTAGAGTGGCTGTAAATGCAGTTTGTCCTGATGATGGTAATAAAGAAAAGGCCAAGGGGTCTCCAAGGTCATATTGCTGGGAGCATGAATGTTTCTATATAGTTTAATTGTTTTTTGTATCCAGCACCTATCCCACTGAGGTTTTATGAATGTGCACGACTACTCTGTTTCAGTCTATATTGAGTAATCAATATATTTTATTTCATTCTGTATTTTGATATTTCTTGTGTAGAAGTGGGAATTTTTACATGGCCCAAATGGCAATAATTATCTTACAAAGTAACTATTCCATCACACATATCGTGTAAAGTAGGGTGATCAAATCTGCCCATCCTTTACAAGGTGGTTTTAGGGTAAACAATTTTAAAAGACACATTAGACTCTAGTTTCACAGTGGTGTAGCAGGGTGGTATGCTGCTGGACCTACATTGCTATATTCTTATATTATCTTATATTGTATTATACATCATATTCTGTTCAAATACAAGGTATCATAACTAATAAATGTAGCAAGCTACAAAAATATGACAGAGGCTATTCAACTGTCTGTCTACTGACCATCTCACAACTCAGCTGCTCTTCTGCATAATATATATATAGAATTAGGACCTTTTATTTTGTTTTAAATGACTCAAAATGATTAATTGATTATCAAAATAGTTGGCGATTTATTTAATGATTTCATGAAAAAACAAACAAATAAATCCTATACTGTATATTCATATTGGTATAACCCTCATGTAGTCACACATGTGATGAGCACTTGACTTTCACTGTTAATGTTGTAGTATTATTGGTCACATGGTCTTGCCATGAAGTGTTTTACCAGATCAGAGCTTTGCAGTGTGTGGTCCTGTCCACAGGGTGGCATCATTTCCTCAGCAGAAAGCTGGCATCCTCTTTAGTCCTTAAGTTATGACTATTAGAAAGTAGCTCAAAAATAAAGAAAGTAGTCTTGATGTTAGGTAAAAACATGTATAATAACTTGCAAACAAAGGGGTACAATGCAGCAAAGAATTCATTTCATAGTAGACATTTTGGCAAAAGTGTGCTTTGCTCAGAGCTGAAAGGGGAAATCATAGCATCATTGCTACAGCTTCCAGGGCAGCCGGGTGTGAATCATTGAATCAAAATGAATATAGTTATGTAGTGTATAAAATTGCAAATATAGTTTTAAGATAATTTTAACATAGAACAGTATACATTCCAAATTTTCATGAGTTAACCACAACAAAAAAGTGAATATGCAAAAAAGACATATGATAACAGAAAAAAACATTGCTTACTCCAGAATACACATCAACCTCAATATAAAGGGCTAAATAATAATATTTTCACCTGACCTATAAGAGAGTATGAATAAGTGAAATATAATTATAGTAAACATATTCTCTCTCAGTATACAGTTAGACAATAGTACTGGGTTTACTTTCCTCATTTAGTCCTCTCAGTGCCACACCAAAATGCCATTTACCTCCATTGTACTGGCATGGTACACCTTAACACCTCAGCAAATCAAAATGTCTGCAAACCTATCTGCACAGCAGTGAAAGAAGTATTCAGATCCTTAACTAAATAATACAACAATGCAATACCACAGTGTACAAATAGTGCATTATAAGTAACAGTACTTGATTCAAAACTTTACAAAAAAGCTGCACTATTCAGTTTTACATTGACAATGGATCAAGTTACTACATGTAATGTGTAAGGTGTTGCATGTGATGACAAACCAAAAGATAATTATTGTCAACGTTGTAGTTCCCCTCATCAGAGGCATCTGTTTTCGGTGAAGAAACTTTGATAAACCTACTGTACACTACCTGGCAAACACTAAACAGCAGACAGACACAGTTAGTGAAGCTGGTGATCATAGTGAAGCATTTAGCAAATAAAGAGCCAGATATTTTTTTCACAAGTCAGTGGAGATCAAACCAGAGTCAAAAGCAGATTGAATATTGGACTTACATTCATCATACAATCACACAAACATGACTCCAATGGTTGCTCTGTGTCTGCTGGATGTGTCAATGGGCAGCTGTTCCTGTCGCTTTTACCATAATAATTTTACAATGTAATAACAGGTCAGTGCTGTGATTACAGCCCCAAAGAGAAAAAATACAGCTTTAAGTAAAACATATTATCATTAAATGTACATACAGTATCAAAAGTAAAACTACTCATTATGAAGCAGAATGACCCTTAGTAGTGTTAAATGATTATACTGTAAAACAGTATACTGGATTATTTTTACTGATTCATGACTGTGTAGGCAGCGCTTCACTGTTGTAGGTGGTTGAAGTGAAGCTAAATTTAACTACTAACTACTTATACTGTTAGGTAACAGCTAAGTGTAGCAATACATCATATTTTATAAGCTCATATGTTTTTTAAAATGTACACTGTAAAACTTGTAGCTAGTTACTATATTTCTGAAAAAAATACATATACATATATATGTACATTTACATATATAATTTCATGAAATTAAATTGCTATTGGCCTGACTTTTGAGCTCATTTTGCAGCAAGTAACATCTAAAAAACTTGTAGAATAAAAGTATAATTTTTTTTAAATGTAGTGGAAGAGGAATCTGAAAGATTAGTACTAATGAATGCAATACAAATACTGAATTACAGTAAAATACTGTTACTATTGGAGGAAAGTGAGAACAGCAGTCAGTTGTATTTTGCTCATCCTCAGTGTTCACACTGTGAACTCATCCTTCATGTTTCCTTGTTGGATACAGTATATACGCACAGCCAGAAGGCTCCATGTGAGTGGTCGATGGGGGTGTAATGACAATCACAATTACAGCAATTATGTGTTATTGTAGGCCATTATGTATTTTGTAGGCTCTGAGATGTAGGCTTTCTCTGTAATTGCTGGCTTATGAAAGGCATAATAATCATGGGCCAGCCAGCCACAGGGGCTACCAAGGGCGACCAGTACCTGGTGCCATGGTAACAAAACATTTATCGATAATGCCACTCTGTGGATGGTGAGGACAAGAGCATTGGCAGCAGGCAAATTAGCTGTAATAGCAGGGAGTGGGGGATGAGAGGGTGCTGGACAGCAGACAGAGGGAGAGCTGGTGGGTGCTGCAGATGTGTGGGTGGGTGGTTCTGTGATGGGCAGAATGTGTGTGACTGTATGAAGGAGAACTTATAATGACAATGTTTCAGACAGTGTGTTTGTGACCAGTGTGCATATATTAATGTTTGTTTATACATTTTAAATTGAAAAGTGTTCCTAATATTTTGTCCACCCCATTAACATACATGAGGGGGGCAAAATATTAGGAACACTCTTCAATATAATGCACTCCAGTACACCACCACCCACGACCTCAATAATAAACATAAAGTAGAATTATCACTTCTCTGACTGTTGTATTGGATTGCATTAGATTGCACAGGTGTACCTAATAAAGTGCTTGCTGAGAGTACATACTGTTTTCACATCTGAACCTTGAAGGGGAAAGTCACAGATGTTGTATATCAGATTCTGTCTACATGTGTTGGTTGTCAAGCCTTTTGTGGCACCAGAGGGAGCTCTGTGACATTTGATAAATTGTCTTCAGGGTGCAGTGTGTAGGATTTAGTGGCATCTAGAAGTGAGGTTGCAGACTGCAACAAACTGAATACCCTCCCCCACTCTTCCAAGCATGTAGGAGAACCTGGAAAAGGACCTGCTCCCTATGTAGATATAAAGGGCTCATTCTAAGGTAACGAAAACACAACAATTCTTATTTTCTGATGATTATACATTAATTAAAAACATACTTGAATATGAAATGAATATTATATTCCATTTCTGCCAAGTCAGTTCCGCTGGATGCCAGAAAGAATTCAGAAAAGAAGACTATCAGACCTCCATAGCCTGCTCTTCATCTCTGCTTGTGACTAGTGGCTCAATTAGCTGCTGCTTGCATAACACACCCAAATCTCCAACTGGAGATTCAAGGTATGGTGAGTTGCATTGTGGGTAATTTAGGCACCAGGTTTTGACAAGGAAGAAGAATGCATGGAATACAAAAGAAGATATCCCTTGTTCTGCTGCATTGACTTCAATCCTTTCTTAAAAATAAAAAACAAAGTTTAACAATGAAGTTATAGTAGTGCAATGTAAAATCAATCCTTTTTTAAGCTAGAAACTACTGAGTGAAAAAAGTCTTTAGTGTGATCATAATATGTATTCACTGCTGATGTCATTGTTGTTTCTGAGTAAAAATGACTGCTCAATCAAGTCAAATCAAAGTATGAACTGACTCTTTGTTCATATACAAACAATTTGCACTTTGACTGTTGTATATATGTAATGTTCATAAATGAGAGCCCAGTACAGCTAAATGTAAACACCTTCATCAATATGGTTTAAGATAAATCATTATTATGCTTTATTATTTGATGATAGTAGCAAACATTTCATTTGAAAATGATAAATCCATATGCTGCAGCACTGTTATCATTTCCCTGTGCTGCTTAATTTGCAGATTACTGAGTTAATAAATCAACACTGACACACTGCAACAGAAGTGTGATGCTTATATACACTTTAGGTTCAGTTGCATTGGACAATGTGTGTGACACTGACATTATGAATGAACCTTATGCATGTGTGTGTATTAGCCTGCATATTTCTTGTGTTTGTTATGTGACACCACCATGATATCTCTATGTTTCATCATGTAGAAATAAAAGACTCAGATGTGTGTGTAAGTGTGTTGGTGTGTCAGGGGTGGGTGATACAGGGAATCGCAAACCTGCCCAGCATGGCACAGAGCAGGAAGTAGGCCAGAGGGGGATTAAATGGTTACTGCGCCACTTCCTCCCTCTCCCTGCATCCCATCTGACGCTGTGTACTCTGTATGTATGTGTGTGTGTGTGTGTGTGTGTGTGTGTCTCCGTGGAACAGTGACAGAGAACTGCAGCTACTGGCTCCAGTCAATATGACATCATGAGCTTTAGGGAACAAGTGTGTGTGTGTGTGTGTGCGTATGTGTGTACAAGTGTGGGTGTATGTGTGTGTCTGTGTGTGTGTTGCGTGTTGTGTGTATAGGGTAACTCTTACACCCTGAAACAAAGTCCTTTAAAACCAACTTTCATAATCTACTGTCTAGATCCATTGGCATGAATTACAACAGTATTTGTAGCTGAAGCAAAATGAAATAAGCAAATAAAAATTGCTGACCCTTTAATAAAGGTTATGACATAATTCTGAGTTTTCTGTCTGTTCTGCAAACTTTTATAGTATTATACAGTATGTTATGTATGCATGTAAGCATATCGATGTAAGCATATGATCTATAATATCTAGGGTTTATTGTGGAGATCTGTTTGCAGTGTTTCCCCTATATGCTTTCAACAACACTACAGCACCGCTGCTAAATGATGAACGTCACCGCTGAAATTTCACATTGTACATAATAATCACAACAACTGCAAACCACGCACACTCTCTCTGCTTCAAGTAGCTAACTGGAGCTGGTGGTGAGTGAATTGGAATTGGTGTCATTGCCTCTTTTCTCTGTCCTCTCCTCTACTCCCTGTGTCAGTGTTTGCCCGGGGGCGGGGCTCAGCTCCTCCACACACACACACACACACACACACACACACGGAGCAGACAGAAGCAGAGGCCACGGTGGAGACATTGAACCAGGTGAAGTTAAACCCTAACGTAGATTTGTTCAGGCCTGGACCCTTATCAAACATGAGAAATTTGAGGCAGATTGGATGATGTACATTCGAGTTATAACAACTTCCTCTTTCATGGCGAAACATCGAAATTCACTGCTTTGCCATGGCAAAGATTAAGATGAATGAAATTTGGTATGCACATGTATCATGTCCAGACGCATAAAAATGTCCAACAGGAAGTCAGCCATTTTGAATTTACTTTGCAATTTTTCCAAGCATTGTATTTTAATGAACTCCTCCTAGAGATATAAACTGACTGACTTGAAATTTGGTGAGTGTCATCTAAAGACCTTTGCGATGAAAAGTTATTAAAATGGTGAGCTTTCATTGAATTCTTGAATTCTTGAATTGAATGTTTTGCCATTAAAGAGGAAGTTGTTGTAACTTAATGTACATCATCCAATCTGCCCCAAATTCCTCATGCTTGATGACGGTCCTGGCCTGAACACATCTACGTGTCAAAATTGAGTCATAGGCATAGCGCCACCTACTGGCAACAGGAAGTTACAGGTACTGTACTTTTATGACCTCTGCCTAGCCGGTTGAACACATCCACTTTAAATTTGGTCAGAAAAGCCTTAACACCTTGATGATGCTATATTGTAAAGATTGTGAATTTTCATGGAACGCGGTTGCCATGGCGATGTGGCGAATTTCAAAGTTTCGCCATTGCAAAACAAACTGTCATAACTCGACTCCACATGGTCAGATCTTTCCTAAATTTCACATGTTTGATAAGAGTCCCAGTCTGAAGACATGTACAGGACAATATTGATTCATAGTAATAGCGCCACCTACTGGCAACAGGAAATTATATGCCACATACTTTTACTAACTACTCCTAGCAGGTTAATGAGATCTACCTCAAATTTGGTCAGCTAAGTTGGAAGAATTGATGATGCTAAATGGTGAAGCTTTTGAGTTTTCATCAAAAGCTGTTGCCATGCCGATGCATTATTCGCTGTGAAACAGGAAGCTGTTTTTGAGGGGATAGGGATGCTTGAAAACTCATGAAACTTGGCACACGCGTTAGAAGGGGTGCATTTAGTTGTCTGATATGGGTCTTGGGCTTGGATGTGGCAAAATGACTCGAAGGCGCCCCCTAGAAAATTTCAAAGTCAAAGCCCCCACCCTTAAATTTGACATAGATGAAAGAAATTTGGTATCATTTCAGCACTGTTTTTGCAATTTACAAGTGTTGTATTTTAACGAACTCCTCCTAGAGATTTAAGTGACTGACTTCAAATTTGGTCATTGTCATCAATAGACCTTTACGATGAAAAGTTATCAAAATCTTGAGTTTTCATTATACGCTGTTGCTGAGGCGATGCAGCGAACTTCGACAAAAATCATCCCACTCACATGAAAGTTGCAAGGTGTGGTCTACACTTGAAATATAACAACATGAAGTAATTAGTGGGTGTTGTCTAGCACCACAGTGCACACAGGAAGTGATATTTAACTCGTTCGTGGAACGTGCAATAAGAGTCCGGTCCTGAACACATCTGCATGCCCACAATAAAAGCCCTTCGACTGCGCCATGCCCTGATGTGCGCGAAGGTGCAAGGGCACGATCATCACTGCTTACAGCTTCAATTAGGGCCCAAGCACCTATTGGTGCGAAGGCCCTATTGTATCTGAAGGAATTATTATCATTATTATTATTATTCAAAAAGAAACCCATTTTTGGGGGGCTAAATGTGCTTAAAAAGTTATGAAACTTTGCACATTCATCAGAAGTGGTGAAAAATTTAATATATTTATGGGTCTTGGGCATGGGTGTGGCAAAATGGCTCGACAGTGCCCCCTAGTAAATTTTAAAGTCGAAGCCCCTCCTTCAGAATTGACGTAGATGAACGTAATTTAGTACACACCAGTAACATGTCCAGACTCACAAAAAAGCCTCTTGGAGCATACCCTAAATCCAACAGGACGTCAGCCATTTTGAATTCAATTTGCGATTTCCACACGTTGTATTTTAATGACCGAGTCTTCATTAAACGCCCTTCACTAGCAAGGACCACATCATCAACAAGATGCGTTTAAATGATTCATTAAGAAAAACAATCATTGCGTGTAGATCTGCTTGCTGACTGCGTTGTGGGGAAGCACGTAGGGAATCCGCCGTAGCACCCGGGCAACGACGGACCCCGTCAGGACCCTATGAAGGAGAGGAAGAATCAGGAAGATAAAATAAGCTAAATAAGCTTCAATTCACTAGCAAGGACCACACCATCAACAAGATGTGTTTAAATGATTTATTAAGAAAAATGATCGTGCATAGATCTGTTTGCTGACTGCATTGTGGGGAAGCTCATAGGGAATCCACCGTAGCACCCGGACAACAACGGACCCCCAAAACCTCCAGTTACTTAAGATAAGATTGTGCAGATCTGGGAAATTTAGGATCTGAATTGGTGTAGCAATAATACGTTAAGGAGGAACAATGGCCCGTGAGTTGTATGAAGTGCTTTGGGATGCCATTACGGGAGGCTGAAATGGCGGCTCCGATTCTGAAGGAGTGTCCGGATTAATGAACGGGAGAAATGCCAGACAAGTACGTGGCGGAAGTACTGGTGGAACCAGAACAAATAGCCAATTGTCCGTATTCAGAGATGAGATCTGTCAATGATAAGCTCTGGGGTTTCTGGAATTGCAAGTAGTTTGCAATGGTCTCAGAAGGATTCAACGGAGATTGAACTTTGAAGTAAAATGGGTATGGTTGACTGGATGGATCAGTTTTAGTTTGTTTTAAGTAGTCAAGTCAATTTATTTGTATAGTGTCAAATCGCAACTAAAGTTATCTCATGACACTTTTCGTATAGAGCAGGTCAAGACCATACTCTTAATTTACAGAGACCCAACATTCCCCCATGAGCAAGCACTTGGTGACAAGGAAAAACTCCCCTTTAACGGGAAGAAACCTTGAACAGAATCTGGCTCTAGGTGGGCGGCCATCTGCCTTGACCAGTGGAGTTGAGACAGGGGGTGACGGTGTCATCTGAGAATTAAGATAAGTCTGAAAATCAGGCGTAACAGCTTGGTTGGAGTGAAGAGTTGGGGCAGTGAATTTGGAGCATAAGAGAATACTGAAGAATGCAAGTGAGAATGTGACTTCTAAATTTTGAGCAACTTGAGGAATGCTATCTGGAGCAGATGATGTGGATGCTGACTGACGGCAAGTCAGCAATAAGAGGAAGGTGGAAAGGATTTTTTAGCTGGCTCTTGGCTTAGAAATCCTCTGAGGAGTGAAATTAAATGAGAATGGCTGGAGACCAGGCCTGGCTGCAGATTAGAGAAGAGTTTAGAGAAGAAGCAGGTACCACTAATGAGTTCAGAGAAGAAGTTGATGCCACTAAGGTAAACATGGATGGTATGTGTCTTGGTGATGAGATCAAACGACGGGTAGGTTGTGTTGTACTTGTTGTGAAAGCAATGATGACTGGGTAGATCTCATGAACAGCTGTAGATGTTTGAAGAATTGGATTACTGAGGCATTACTGAAGTGATGTTAGTAAGAATATCCAAGTGGGTAACTGGCAACCTGGTGTCTATAGTTGAAACAGTAGGATGTTTCTGAAGTGTAGCAAGAATAGCTAACTTTTCTCCTCTAAATTGACCTTGATGGATAATAGAATAAGAAATTGGCAACCCGGTGCCACTCACAGAAACCAGAGATAAATGGGGGCATGGAATAATTAGTTCCTGGTATCCCACTGCCAGTAATGCGGGTTCACCGTGGTGGATAGTAACTCGGACTGTAGTGAGGCAGCCGATGATGAGAGTTGAAGCCACCTTCACTCGCAGCTATGCCACAGTTTTCGGCCCTCGCTGATGGAGGAGAGAAGGCCTGGGAACCACTGGGAGTCGGAGAGTCAGCGGCCCTGTCAGGACGCTTGACTTTGGTCTGACTGCTGTGTCATGGCTGGAGGAGAACCAGTTTCAAACATATCTTCATCCAAATCAGACGGATTGATCTGCAGTTCGTGATCCATGGTGAGTTGACTTAAGATCGAAATTCTGGCGTATGTCCAAGTTTTTTTTAGTTTTTTTTTTATAATGCAATCATGCGATTAGGCGTGAAGTACAGTTTGTCTGTATTTATAGGAATGCAGGAGGGGGCGCAGTTGAGGTGTGACACCCTCTCTACGTTTAAGAGTAGGCTTAAAACTTTCCTTTTTGTTAAAGCTTATAGTTAGGGCCAGCCAGGCTCACCTTGGAGCAGCCCTTAGTTATGCTCCTATAGGCCTAGACTGCCAGGGGACTTCCCATGACACACTGAGCTCCTCTCTTCTCCTCCTCCTCTCCATTTGTATGCATTCATGTACCATTAATGCATGTTACTAACTTGACTTCTTCCCCAGAGTTTTTGTGCTTTCTTGTCTCACAGGAAGGTCCAGTGCCTGAATGGTGGGCCATGGCCGTGGGGACTGTGGCATGGTCCTGTGGATGTCCTGCCTCCATCACTCCTACTGCTATTATTGCTATTATTACTACAAGTCAGATCTCTATTACTATTATTGTTGTTACAGCTATTGTTGTTATTGTTATTATGCTTCTCTGTGTCTCTCTCCACCCCACCCCCCTCTCCCCCCTCCCCCTCCCTCCCTCTTTCTCTGTAAACCCAACCGGTCAAGGCAGATGGCCGCCCACCTAGACCCCGGTTCTGCTTGAGGTTTCTTCCCGTTCAAGGGGAGTTTGTCCTTGCCGCTGTCGCCAAGTGCTTGCTCATGGGGGGAATTGTTGGGTCTGTGTAAATTAATGAGTACGGTCTCGACCTGCTCCATGTGAAAAGTGCCCTGAGATAACTTTTGTTGTGATTTTGCGCTATATTAATAAAATTGAATTGAATAATAATATCATACCACCCAAGTGTCATTTTAGCAAACTTTAAGCAAACTCATTTCATGACTTTAGACATTCCTTTGTTGTGATTTGGCCCGATATAAATAAAATTGAATTGAATTGAATTGGTCCTGCTCCTGAAACTTTGCTAAATAAGCTTCAATTGGTGTGACGATGTAACAAACTTTGATTTTTCGCTATGAAACAGGAAGTTGTTGTAACTTGAATGTGCATCGTTGTATTTGAGAGAACAAACTTGGTCAGTGTCATCTAAAGACTCTTGTGATGAAAAGTTATCAAAATCTTTAGTTTTCATTAAACGCCATTGCCGTGGCGAGGCGGCAAACTTTGATGTTTCACCATGAAATAGGAATTTGTTGTAACTTCAATGTACATTGTCCAGCCTGCACTAAATTTGTCATGCTTGATAAAAGTCACGGCCTGAACATATCTACATGTCAATATTGACTCATTGTCATAGCGCCACCTACTGACAACGGGAAGTCAGCATCATCATCCATTTAAATGGATTTTACATGGTGTGGTCTACACATGATATGCAGCAACATGTAGTATAATTAGTATAATAATTAGTGGGTGTTCACTAGCGCCACATAATGGACACAGAAAATGATATTTAACTCCATCATGCAATATTCAATAATCATGAAAATGCATATGCACTTCAGTCGACCTCTACTAAATATCTTCCTACATTAATGACCGTTTTGTGTAGCACTGCCTACTGGCAACAGGAAATTCAGCCTTCTGTGAAAAAATTTCACATTTAGAAATTTAGAAGGTGCAGTCTACATTTGTTATAGAGCAACATGATGTAGTGGGTGTTCTCTAACGCTACATAGTGGACACAGGAAGTGATATTTAACTAGTTTGTGCAACGTTTGATAACATCACGGTACTGAACACATCTGCATGCCCACAACAAAAGCACTTCAACTGCGGTGCTCCCCAACGTGCGCGAAGGTGCGAGAGCCCGTTCATCGCTGCTTGCAGTTTTAATTAGGGCCCGAGCACCTAGCAGTGCGAAGGCCCTATTGTATCTGAAGGAATTATTATTATTATTATTATTATTATTATTATTATTATTGTTATGCCTGCAATAAAAGCACTTTGACTGCACCACTCCCCAACATGCGTGAAGGTGCGAGGGCCCGATCATAGCTGCTTGCTGCTTTAATTATTATTATTATTCCAAAAGAAAACCATTTTTGAGGGGCTAAACATGCTTGAAAAGTTATGATACTTTGCACATTCATCAGAAGTGGTGAAAAATTTAATATTTTATGGGTCTTGGACTTGGGTGTGGCAAAATGGCTTGAGGGCGCCCCCTAGAAAATTTCAAAGTCAAAGCCCCCACCTTTAAATTTGATGTAGATAAACAAAATTTGGTAGGCACGTGTATCATGTCCAGACACACAAAAAAAGCATCTTGGAGTTCTACCTTAAGTCAAACAGGAAGTCAGACATTTTGAATTTACTTTGCAATTTTGGCGTAGTTTTTGCCATTTGCAGGTGTTGTATTTTAACGAACTCCTCCTAGAGATTTAACCCGACTGACTTCAAATTCGGTCAGTGTCATCTAAAGACCTTTACAATGAAAAGTTATCAAAATCTTTAGTTTTCATTGAACGCTGTTGCTGTGGCGATGCGACAAACTTTGATGTTTCACCATGAAAGAGGCAGTTGTTATGACTTAAATGTATATCGTCCGATCTACTCCAAATTTCTCGTGCTTGATAAGGGTCCTGACCTTAACACATCTATGTGTCAATATTGAGTCATAGCACCATCTACTGACAACAGGAAGTCAGCCTTATATGACAAACATCTGATTTACATCATCCATGTTAACATAGTGTGGTCTACACATGATATGCAGCAAAATGACGAATAATTAGTGGGTGTGCTCTAGCTCCACATAGTGGACACGGGAAGTGATAATTAACTTGTTTGTGCAATGTTTGATAACAGCCCGGTACTGAACACATCTGCATGCCTGCAATAAAAGCACTTCGACTGCGATGCTCCCCAACATGCGTGAAGGTGCAAGGACTCGATCATTGCTGCTTGCAGCTTTAATTATTATTATTCTTCCAAAAGAAATGCATTTTGAGGGGCACATGTAACATGTCCAGATGCACAAAAAAAGCCTTTTGGAGCCATACCCTAAATTCCACAGGAAGTTGGCCATTTTGAATTCAATTAGTGATTTATGCGCATTTTTGCATTTCCAGGTGTTGTATTTTAACGAACGAAAATTTTTGTTAGTAGTACAGTGATTTTTGAATTGTATTATTTGTTTTGTTTTTGTTTATTTGTTTGTTTGTTTGTTTTTAATTTAGGGTTTTGTTGGGTATTGCCTAGTTCTTGTCATATTTTTTCACTTCATCTCTTTAGCTCTGTCTTGTGTTTATGCACTCTGCACCAAAAAGTTCATCCAGCGTTGAAAGTTGTCATTTATTGTTTTGACCACTGGGGTGAAGTTGAGACTAAATAGCTCCGACAGCCTGCGTCAGAGCTATAAATACGTGATGTAAATACGTGATGTGACCAGACCACAGTGGTGGTGTATAGACTGCTACATCCCAACTATTTGTGCTTAATGGAAGTATGCTGGATTTTGTCCAGTTGAGAATGATGGTTGAGGGTTTCTTGTAGTGATGATTGAGGGTTGTGTAAATAAAATAACATATCGTCTGCATAAAGACTGATCTTATGTTCTGTCCTGGGTGTTTGAATACCTCTGATATTGATGTTTTGATGAATGGCTGCTGCTAGAGGCTTGACGAAAATGGTGAATAGGCAGGCAATCTTTGCCAAGTCCCCCTGTGAGAAATTTTGTGATGCTGCCGTTGGTGATGACAGTGGCTGAAGGTGAGGTGTATAGGATATTTACCCAATTTACAAATTATTCTCCAAAGCCAAATCTCTCCAAATTGGCAAATAAAAAATTCCGGTGAACTTTATTAAAGGCTTTCTCTGCATCCAAGGAGACTATAATGGTTTTTGATTTCTGTAGAGATGAACAATGGACTAAATTCAATTTACATGTTACATGATGAATGTCTTCCTTTAATGAAACTGATTTGATCTGGATTAATTATGATGGAATGACTTTTTCTTTTCTGTGAGATAGGGCTTTGCTTATGATTTGTATGTCTGTGTTGACAAGTGGTGTTGAAATTGGTCCCTGGCACCGAAAGTGTGAGGAACCTATTATTTTTGTAGAGATTATTAATTTGTAGAGATGATTATTGAGTAGTAGAGGTGGTTGTCTGCCAGAAGCTCTGTCATAAATTCACTTTTCATCCATTTTTAAGACACATTTTTACGATACATTTTTAGATCTTTGTTGTTTTTAACTATATCTTTTAACTAGTGCAATGGGGACTACAGATACTGGGTGAGGATGAGCTACACTCTACAATCTGCAAACTGAAGCCTAATCTCCACAGTGGGTCCACTTGTTGGACCTGTGCCAGTAAGTCTTGCTGCTTGCTGCTTGATGTAATTGCTGTGGATCTACTCTGGTACCTCTGATAAAACCATATCAACGCTGTGGGACAGAGCCCACATGCAATTACCCGCTAGCTCATGCTGTGCAGTCCTATCCACCTGACTGACTGTTTACAACCCACGCACACACACCCCTGAGTCCCCCTCTTCTTCTCCAGTTTCATCACAGGCCACTGTTTCCAGTGCTAGGCTCCCCTACTGTCCTCCCCTGGCATCCATAGCCACTGCATCAGATCCAGTGTATGTCTCATATACTGGAACTCTATCACCACCAAGAGATCCTATTTCAGTGCCTGTAACCCTTCCCATTCCTGTTGTTACCAGTGAAAGACTAAACACAGTGCCTTCAATTCATACTGCAACTCTTTCGAACTTGATATCAATTCCCTGTCAGCCACCATCTGATTTAGACCCAGCAAGTACTATAAACCTAGCTCTGTTCAATGTTAGATCTCTAGCAAACAAATCATTTTTAATTAATGATCTTATAGCTAATTATAAGCTTGATTTCATGCACCTAACTGAAATCTAGCTGGACATGAATAACACTGCAACAAACATGTCCGCCAGATTACAGCTTTTATCAGTCAGTGAGACAGGAAAAAAGAGGGGGTGGAATTGCCACTATCTACTCTGAAAAGTTTAGCTGTACAAAGGTTGACCTGGGTAAGTTCTCATCCTTTGGATACCTTGCCCTTGTGCTTAAAGCTGACCCAGGTGTACTCATTATTACAATATACAGGCCTCTGAGGCACATATCACTATTTGACAGAATAATTTTGAATGGAGATTTCAACATTCACATTAATAACAGTGCTGACTCCAAGGCTATGGAATTCATGAATCTACTTGAAAGCCTAGAACTTACTCAACATATAACTGAACCCACTTATCAGCAAGGCAATATCCTTGATCTGGTAGTGTCAAAAGAGTTAACAATTGACAATGTTTCAGTGTCTCATATTCCTGTCGCTGACCACTACTGTGTGTTTTTTAACAGTGTCTTGTCTGTAGCTATAACTACAAAAGAGTGCATGGTGCAAAAGAGGTTCTTAGATGCTGCTGCAGAAAGTGAGCTTGCTGAGCTTGTAAGTTCTTTTGATCCATGTAGTGTGAGCTGCTTATTTAATAAAATGGTTGCTGCCTTAAACCAAAAAGTGAAAAATGCTCTAAATAAGGTGGCACCACTCAAGGTAAAAAAGTCATAATAACAGAAAAAATTGAATTTAACCAAAATGCGTTACTGGAAGTCACATGAGGACATGCACTCCGTTTATTGGTCAGATGTCTCTAAGGGCGGGAGTGAGAATGTAAACACAGGAGGAAGGTTGAAGAAGTTCTTTGAACTGTTCGTTCAAAGATCTGCTCAAATATCAAGAGTCCAGCTCAGACCTAAATTCATCCTCTGGTAGCCGCTATCAACTGTTTCCCTCGTCCACTCGTTCCCTGCATCCCAGCATGCAAAGCGCACCTAAGGCCATTAAGCTCAAATTTGTTTGTGACTGGAGCACTCCCTCAAATAGTTGCAGTGCGGTTGTGAGAGTACGACTGCTGTGCTCAGATTTGCCCAAACGAATCATACCAAGCAGAAAGACTAGCCCATTAAACCAGACTAAACAATGCAGTTTTGAAAATGCACTTAATGACAAGTCCACAAAGCATCAGAAAAGTACAAACCAACAAATTACTCAATTCTTCAGCTCTAAGTAGCCTTTTAACCACTTATCTCACAGTTTTTTTGGTTTTATGGCCTGCAGATTTATTGTAGGTTGAGTGCCACTGCCCTTATCAATCCTGTTTCCAGTCAACACAGCAAACAAGCTCTGATAAATGCTACTTGCTCAGCACCAAACAGCAGACAGACACAGAGTATAGCTGGTGAAGAAAGTGTAACATCTAGCAGCTAAAGAGCCAGACATTTTTCTCAGAGGAGGCCAGGAAATAGACTGACTACACCCATATTTGTCATTTGTCTGGAACAGTATTTCCTAATGTTTTACTGAACACTGATTTACATATTAATATATATCTAACATTCACAAAAAAAGACATGAGCTGTTTAGCAATCATCACACTACACAGCAAAACTGCCATTAATTTTTCAGCGTTGAAATTGTAGGAGGACAACCGCTTGTTCTTTAACTGTGTTAACTAATCTTTGATTCCTAAGAAGAAAAGACAGACTTGCCTGGATTCCAAAGTTGGTAAAAGCAGATCCCCTGGCCTGCAGGACTGACCTTGGTAACCCTCTAAGTGGCAGTTGATCAATGATGCTCAACAGACTCAGAAAGACCTACAAAGAGCCCCTTTTTTGACCGAACATCCAAAATTTACTGCCTGAACTAAAAGCATAAACTGACCCTAAGGCCACTTGGACCTTGGAGAAAGGCCAAACAACCCCACCTTAGATGGAACACAGACTCTCTTATCTCAACAAAGCCATAAACTCTAACCCACATTCCTGAGGACTTTTGTGAAGCCTCCCTGCAAATCTGAAACCAAACCTAAGTTTCATGTAAATTAAATATCTAATCATTATCAAGTTATGTAATGTTAATTATCATGTGAATACAAGAAGAATGGTATAACTTTCATAGTTGTGTGACTATCTACTAAGGAGATATTAAATGTTGATTTTATTAACTTTTCACTACATGTAACAAGACTGCCCTCTTGAGTTAAATTCCCTTATGTTAGGAGTTGATGAATGTTTGGTAACAATGTATTTGTACTTTAAAATCACCTAAGTGTTTAACTTTTGATCTATTAACCTCAGAGACAATCATATTTTAGTAATTAAATTAGATAAGTAGTTGTATTGAAATAGTTAATTTTCTAAAGTAATAAGAATGCAAAGATATAATGTTTGAAAAGTTTCAGGTTGATGTTTTCTTGTATTATTAAACAATAGTCATATGAATGTTTTTATCTTATGAAGTAAGAGTTGTGTTGAATTTATATTTGAATATGTTCCTGAAGGTTTAATCTAATCACATAAGTGTTAACTTTAATCATATATGGATAGGCACATTAGATAGGAAGTCACCTTGAATGCTTGAAGTTACAGAAGTAATTATGTTGAGTGTATATTTGTTTCTGAATGTTGTTCACAGAATTGCTGCTTTAATTATTTTATTGACTCTATTACAGCAGGACCATTATTAACCAACAAATATCATGAAATACTTGAACGTTATGAAAAGAATGTTTACAACTTTAATGTGAAATGCTAGGCCACAGTGACTTGAAGTGTGATTTTTGCATGTAAAAACTCAGAATTAGACTTCTCCAAAAATCCCTTTATTTCAGAAGATGCAGGCTGTAGACACCAGCCACACATAAAGTCCCCTGAGAACAAAGAAATTGAATATTCATCAGAAATTTGGCGTGAAAACCTTTAAACACACCCAAAGCTTCTCTTTTTTTTTCTATCGTTAATAAAAGTCTCAGAGCGACATTGGGCCCTATTTTAATGTTCAAAGCACATGGTCTGAAGAGCATGTCGCAATTGCATTTAGGGTGTGTCGAAATCCACTTTTGCTAGTTTAAAGGTGGAATAAATGGTTACAGCATCAGGCTAATTTTGATAAATATTATAAATAACCATTTAATAATATATTAATGTACACAATAATAATCTTTCACATTGTAATCCTTTGATTTGTAATCTTTTGCATGTTTGTGCACTGCTGCGTGTCCGTGTGTGTAACAAGCAGAGTGTACGTGTGCTGTGCACCCGCCTATGTAGGCGCATATTACTATCTTGATAATGCGCCCTTAAAATAACAGTGAAATACTGTGCCATTGACTTCAGACCAGGTTTTTTATCTGTCAAATGCACAATCGCTTCAAGATAGTAATGCGCCAACAGTGCGCCTGACCACACCTCATTTTAAGACCAATGACCATGCCCATGGGCGCTGAGATGGGCGCAAGTGCTTTTGCTATTTAAACAATGTGGGCGCCGGACGGGAAAATGACAACTGCGTCGGTATTAAACTAGCAAAAACACTTGCATCGCGCTTGGTGCTGCTTTGCCCCGGGCGTAAGATAGGGCCCATTGTCTCTTTGAGCTGGCCTCCAGAAACTCTAGAAAAATTCTTCAGATGTCTCTTTTATTTGTTTTCAACCAAGTATATGCGTATTTAATCTTTTATTGAGACAAGTTAGTTTGTTTTGGCCTTATTTGTAACATGAAGTCATGTATTTACACCAAGAGTATTTTAATTTTGAAGTAAACACATGTTTTTGAAGTAAACTCTGCTGAAGATTTGAGTGTAGTCAGATTAAACTTTATGCGGAACTCAACTCCAGTTACTACAAGCCAACCAAAACCTGAATCTCAACTTAAACTCCTGAAGAAGAAAACAACACTTGAAACTGGATCTCTACCTGCTTTCTGAGAGCAATACTGCAAACTAGAAGTTAAGCCAGCCTAAAGACTCATTCCTGAGCAGCCTGAAATGGCTTGACTCCTTTCCACAGGTGTTCAACACCACACCCACAAAGACTCATCTATAACATGGACCATTCTGCACTACCAAGCTGTAACTTACACCCAACTACCAAAACAACACTGGACCTGCCGAGATGATGCCTCTACCATGACGAAACACGTCAACAGTAAGGTGATCAAGGGTTGATGTCGAATAATGTCAAAATAAAGATAATTTCCTTAGAAAAGTTGAATTAGCTCTCCCTTAGCATTCCCCGTTGCAATATGTCAAGCCTCGAGTCACACACTTCAAGCCACTTTTGATGAATAATTTTCATTATTATTTGTATTACCATTTATGGGCCTTATTAAGTATTTATTTATTTTATTTTATTTTATTTTATTTTATTTTATTTTATTTTATTTTATTTTATTTTTAGTATCTTATCCTTTATCATGTATCCTCAAGACATATCTATTAATAAATGTCTTAATTTATCCTAAAGTGGTTGGTTGTTTCTTTGAGCAACAGTAAACAGAGGTCACTCTTTGAAACAAGAACTTACAGTTTTGAGACTGATTCAATGATTAAATTGAACAAGGGTGCTTCCTCCTGGCACTAACAAATCCTAACCAAAAAGGAGGCGGTGCTCCCAATGACGAGGTAATGAAATAATAAAGTATTAATACTCCTACAAAATCAACAAAGTTCTGTGTTATTTTAATATTTAATTTATCAAAACTAACACCTCAAGAGACAGTTCCTGAAAGTGTAGTTGTGGATTTTGGTCATTTCAAAAATTCTCACACTAAGAGAGTTAAATTGACCACACCTTCATTTCCGGTGAAAAAGCGCCCTCCAGAATCTGCGGTCACCATTTTTCTTTTAGTCGATCAAATTTAAAGTCTTAGCATAAGTAATATCAGTAAGTGTGAACTGAATTGCATTTGTATGAAAATATTTTATCTGTAAGTGTCACATCCCAGTTTACGTTTTTTGTCAAACTGGCCGATTGCTAGCATTAACTCAGTAAAGTAGATAGCTAATTTAGCACACTCTGAATGTCGGGAGAATACAATGAACGTTGCTAGCTGATATCTGCCACAGTTTTTAATAAATGTGTTTTTTTCTTTCTTTTCACTTGCAACTGCCGAAGCCTAGCTATATACCGACTGTAGGGTGAACTTGGAAGCCTACAACTGGAGAGCACATTGGAGCCAAACAAGGCAGGCACAGTGGGGGAGCAAGGAGACAAAGGTGTGTTAAGTTTTAACAGCACCCATAGTCTATTTTCTCCACTCACATATTTCACAGGATAACAACATCCAAACACACTTTACATGGTCTTAGCTGCATCATATCAACACCTGCATCATATCAAGTTTTAAATGCAACACATTAGAACGATGATATTACCTGTTATTGAATTATCACTTTCCTTTTGAAAATTAGGTTTGTTGTTGAATTGCCACAAAAATAAACAATAATACAGACACTTTCCAAAAAATTAGAATATCATGGAAAAGTTAACTTATTTCCATAATTCCATTAAAAAGGTTCAACTTTCATAGATTATAGATTCAGGGCCCACAATTCAAACGATTTCAAGTATTTATTTGTTTATTCTTACATAATTTGGGCTTCCAGCTCATAAAACCCATAAAAATTAGAATACTGTGAAGAAATCAGCCCAAAATTTGCAGGGCATGAATGTTTTAAACTGAGTGTCACACACTAATCATCTACTAAACTCAAAGCACCTGTACAGGTTTCCCCAGATGTCATTAAATTGCTTCAGTTTGGTTCAATTGTCTCAGTTCGGTTCAATATGGGGAAGACTGCAGACTTGACAACTGGCCAGAAGACCATCATTGATTTGATACCCTCCATAGGATGGGTAAGCCATAAAAGTTCATAGCTAAGGAGGCTAGCTGTTCACAGAGTGCTGTGTCCAAGCATATCAATGGAAAGTCTAGTGGAAGGGCAAAATGTGGCAGGAGAAGATGCACCAGCATAAGAGATGACTGTGGGCTTCAATGGATTATCAAACAGAGAAGATTCAAGAATCTGGCAGAGATCCAGAAAGAGTGGAATGAGGCGGGAGTCACAGCTTCAAAAACCACCACATTCAGACGCATCTGGGAGATGGGCTACAACTGTCAGGTTCCTTGGGTCAAGCCACTTCTGAGCCTGAGCCAATGTAGGAAGCGTCTCAACTGGGCCAAGGAGAAGAAGGACTGGACTGTTGGCCAGTGGTCCAAGGTCCTCTTTTCCGATGAAAGTAAAGCGTGCCTTTCATTCAGGAATCAAGGTCCAAGGGTTTGGAGGAAGACGGGTGAGGAACAGAACCCAATCTGCCTGAGGTCAAGTGTGAAATATCCACAGTCAATCATGATTTGGGGTGCAATGTCCGGTGCAGGTGTTGGTAAACTCTGCTTTCTTAAATCCAAGGTCACTGCAACAGTCTACCAGAATATTTTAGAGGACTTCATGATTCCTTCTGCTGAGGATCTGTATGGAGATGCAGATTTCATCTTCCAGCAGGACCTGGCCCCTGCCCATACCGCCAGAAGCACCAAAACCTGGTTTAATGCCCATGCCATCGCAGTGCTTGACTGGCCAGCCGACTCACCAGACCTAAACCCCATTGAGAATCTATGGGGTATTATCAAGAGGAAAATGAGGGGCACCAGACCCAAAAAGAGCTGACAGCAAGCATCAAGGAAATCTGGGCTTCCATCTGGGCTGATTGCCTCAATGTCATGGCGCATCGAGGCAATGATTAAGGCAAAGGGATTCCCAACCAAGTATTGAACATTGACATATCGTTTAGAAAGTACCATATTTTGATTGATTTGATGTGATCCTAATTTCTTTCTTTTTTTTCTGCAAAAACTGAGAAGTAAATGGTGATTTCTTCACAGTATTCTAATTTTTTTAATTCCCGTTTTCATGGGTTTTTTGAGATGGAAGCCCAAAATATGTAAAAATAAACAAATAAATACTTGAAATCGTTTAAATTGTGTGCCCTGAATCTATAATCTATGAAAGTTGAACTTTTTTAATGGAATTATGGAAATGAATAAACTTTTCCATGATATTCTAATTTTTTGGAAAGGGTCTGTAGATGTTTAAATTTGTTTATTTATAGGCCACTCAAGTAATTTAGGCCTATGTTATTATTGAGAGAGAGCTATACGCTATTACAATATAGCTTATGTAGTTTGCAGTATATTAAGCTAAAACATGTCAGACCAAGTATGGTCCCTTTTAACCAAGTGTATTTTAGCTAATTCTAAACATGTGCAAGATGTTTTGTAAGTAGATTGTATATGTTTGGTAGTATGTGTTATATATGCTATTCTTCCCTTTGAAGGTGGTGATATGCTGGTTCCTGTAGCGTATAAAGGAGTGAGCAAATGGGTCAGGGTACCAAAGACAGAGGATGTCTAAATTACCCTGAATTCTTACAAGGAGGTAATTTGAGTGACATATTCATGCCTTTAGGGGTTTCACTGTTTTTGTATGTTTAACTTGAAATCATGTTATGTTATGACCTTTAGTGAAGTTATCTTTTCTGTTTTAGTGCTGGCAAAATTCAATTAGCTAGGTTTTACTTCCTTAATCCTGAAGGATTCTGCAGGAGTGGAAGTGGATTCAGACATATTTGATGAACTGAAGTCATCTGAGGTGTCTTTCAAGGCCTTCACTGAAGAGTGCAGTTGTAAGAAATTGCAGCGTTGTATTTCTCTCAAAATGAATTTAATCTAATAATTTATAGCTAACGTAGCTGTTACTGATCTTGTAAACTGAATTTTGACACACAAGGCTGTGTGTGTGTTCTTAGACAACAGTGTTGTGGAGGCTTCTTCAGAGGGCACATCTTTATCAGAGTGGTCACCATCACATACATCCAGAAGGTCATCATCAAGTTTAGACTCAGCAATAATACTTGAATCTACCAAAGCTTGGAAAAAACAGCTGATTGAAGGACCCACTGACAGCAACATTGCAAAAGATGAAGCTGCTGATAGCTGATTACAAGAAAACAAAACAAGAATACATCTCACGATGAAATGATCAAATGGAACGCTCTCTGCGAAAGGGGAAACCAGCCAGTGAGAAAAGACATGGACACAACCATATCTGATATTCCTAAAATGCTGATATTGGCCCTGATATATACATTATAACATTACCTTGTTGTCACAATGGTTACTTCAGTACTGCAGGTACAGTAGGTATGTCAGCCTGAATGTTTCTGTTGATGCTTTGTATGAATGTCATGCAATTGTTGTTTCATACCATCAAAGCAGCCTTGTATTCAAAGCCAGGTGTTGATCAAATGTTAGGATCTAGAATATGAGAATATGAGAAAACAAACTGCCTTTCTGATGGTAGAAAGATGGAAGAAAGATGCGGAACATACCTGTGGCAGATATAGTAGAAAGTCATGGGTAAGTGAATGTGCATTTTAAAGGACTTTTTGTTTTTACTATTGTTTATAATTTTAAGTGTTTACAATTATTCCAGTGTTCAATAGATGTTTAAAATAGATGTTTTATCATTTAAGCTGTCATTATCAACATGGCAAAGTGTGGCATATCACTTTTAAAGGGTTACTTCAACCAAAACCAACATTTTTTTAATCAATTACTCACCCAGTATTTCATGGAGAAATTTTATTCCATTTTAATTTGGTTGCAATTTCTGATTACAATGATATTGATTAGGGATGGCTAACAACGGCAGCAATATTTTGCTAAAATATTGTTAAATAAACCATACCCAGAAAATCCTCTTATCAACAAACATGTCATGTCATGAATTGAAAGACCTGCCAGGTGTGCGACACGGTCAATCATTAGAGGATTCTGGAAATGGGCTATTTAGCAATGTTGTACAAAATACTTGTTTGGGAAGTGCAAAGCACATGACTGGATGCCTGAGACTTGGATTATGCTGCACAAGTACTTCGAGAATTTGTTAGATCAACGCCATTGTATCAGAAATTGTTACCACAATTTTTCTCCATGAAGGCACGCAATAAAAACTTTTTTTAAGCACTTGAATTTACGTTGGTAAGTAACTGATATGAAAGTTGTCATTTTTGGGTGAAATATCACCTCAATGATGCATCTGTCTCTTATCAGGAGGAACCATCCAGTAAATGTCTGCATTACGTATGCATTTGGCATTACAACCTTGTTCCCAAACTTGAAGGACCCAGATTCACAGAATGGTTATGTAAGTACTGATGTTAAGATACATCCATGCTATCATTACTTTCTGAAAGCATTATTTATGCTGCTGTCTTTTCCCATGATTCAGTCAAGGGCATCATATTATGAGGCTAAATCAGGTCAGTTAGTCATTCAGGCAGTTATCTGTGTCTTTGTCAGATGGCCTCTAGAGGGCTTCTTTGACTGTGAGATGCAGTGTTTCCCAGACAGGCACAAAATAAAAAGTTAGACAATGTATAGAAATTAAAAATCAACTTGACACTTGAAACTTGCATAAAGCACGTTTGCCCCCCCCCCCCCCAAAAAAAATAAGTATAAAATGTTACTAATGTTACGACTAAATATTCACTGTGATGGGTTGCCTATCTCAAGCCAGTTTCAAGTCTCTGGAAGTTGATTTTCATACCATACTGAAATGAATGGAAACCAGTGGCTGCCCTGGAGGTAGGAAAAATGATCATTCATCAATCTAAAAACCCACAGTGTAATTTGGAAAATGGCCGGCAGTAAAGTATATGATTTGTAATAAATGGTCTAAAACTCAAACCCTTAAGTCAAAGTAATTGCTATGGTGTTTCTATACTCATTGTCTAGTATGGGACTGTGAGGTGGCTGCCATCCTTTTGCTTCTTCACCTGTTAATTTCAACAAGGGCAAGAAGTCTTCATAGATTAGTGCATCGGATGCTGCTGACCCCCTGATGAAGTTCATGAAGGTATGTTCTTAGAATTGTATTAAAGTATATTTCACTTTAGATGTCAACCGATATGGGGTTTTCAAGGGCTGATACTGATTTTGAGATGGCAAAGGGGCCTGACATGATGCAGATTTATTTTTATTTTTTTTTCTCTAGACAGGCTTGATGTTTCAACACAGGAACAACTTTGTCTTCTTTAAAATCAATTGTGCACATTGAGTCAAACATTGGAATAATTTCTTTTAATTCTAGGCAGCAGTGCTGGCACTCAAAAACCAAATTCCAAATTTTATTCCATGTGATTCATTCACTCTCTTTCTCTCTCTCAGGTGGGGAGAAGCATGGAGACCTTCCTCAAGGAAACTGTGTGTCAGAAAAAGAAACAACAGTGTCCAGAATTTCTATATCTTCCTGGACCAAAAGGTCATTCCCTGTATGAGCAGGCCAGAGTTGCGGCCTTTGACGAGCTCTTCAAGGCACATTTTGCTTTTGCTGTGTCCTATGATGAGATGTTGTGCAACTTCTATACATTCACCGAGACCACTGTGTATAACATTGATGTTGGCAGTGTGAAGGAGAGTCCTCAGGTCAAGGAAATTAGAACAAAAAATCTTCAAAGTGCAGTTTGAATAGAACATGTTGCATTTGCAAGGTACACTGCACAAGTTGTTAAGTGTTATTTAGACATTTGAAGTTTCAGCATGGTTTGTACCTAGGAAGGTCTTCATGTTTGAACTGTGGAGAGCCTGGATGTTCATTTGTTTTTGCACACACTCTGGTTACAAGCAGCACTTATAGATCTTATAGATCTTGTTATTCAGATCTTGTCAGCAATTTTGAATTTGAGCTTGTCGCTAATGTTGGAGCTTCTGTTTCACAACCAGTGTGGATCCTCCTGTGACTGTCACTACATACAGTACATTCCAATTGAAAAAAGGCAAATACTAGACATGTGCAGCTCTGTCATTGCTCAAGTGCAAGCGTCAGGAGTTCCTGAAAGTACTGTGCAATGTTTAGTAGGTCAATGGAGGAACTAGCTAACGACATCCATGCTCATGCAAAAGAAGCTGTTGTTGAATGTTTGTCATCTGATGCATCTAGAGAAACCTTAGAGAAAGTTGAGGATTGTTTTAATCAGCTTGAAAATCCATTCTCATGTCTGAACACAGAATCTAAAAGACTGAGGCATTTTGAGGAAAAAAGGAAAATAGTTGAACCTGTAGAGCATATTCTTGGAGTTTTGATATACGCAGAGATAGAACAACAGGCACATATAGGCAAGTTCCTGTCAATTCATGTATGTATCATTCATGGGGTCTCTTTCATCCATGTTTAGGAACAGTGAACTCTGTAACAGTTTCCAAAAAGCAAAACCACACCAGGAGGGTTTTTACAAAGATATAAAGGATGGCTTCTACTTCAGGAATCATCACAGTTTATTCTCACAACAAGAACATACTCTTCAGATCCAGCTCTACTATGATGATTTTGAAACTGCTAATCCATTAGGCTCAAAATAGGGAGTGCACAAACCAGGCTGTATTTATTTTATTTTGAGAAATTTGCCACCAAAGCTTAATTCCGTGTTGATGAACATTCATCTTGTATCCCTCTTTCACTCAGAGGACTTAAAGAAATATGGGTTTGATCATATTCTAAAGCCACTTGTTGATGATCTAAAGATTTTAGAGACTAAAATTATTCTTGTGGATTTTTTTTAACTGATGAGATAGTTGCAATCAGTTTTTAGTGAAGATCATCCAGGTTTAACTCTACGTTCGAAGAGGGCACTGTGGTGCCATTCAACAAAATCCTGCTTTGGCCTCAACATTTGGTGTCAAAAGAACCTGTCTGCTCAATTCTCTCCAGCTGTTCCATAGTTCAGACTACTATGCAGTAGATATAATACACCATCTACTGGAAGGAGTGGTGGAGTATGAGTTAAAGCTTGTGTTTTAGTACTTGACTAAGAACTCCATATCCTTGAGTTCATTGTCAGAGAGAATTATGTGCTTTAATTATGGATATACACAGAGAAAAAACAGGCCAAGTGGGCTAAAACTGGATGACAAAAGCAAAGAACAGCATTAAGGCTGTTCTTTGGCCAAGGCCTTACTGCTGTTCAGTCATGGTGCCTCTTACACAATGCCCCATTAATGTTTGGAGATTTAGTTTGCAGGAATGATAGCTATTGGAACTATATTCCTCTTTATTCAAATCATAAACATTGTGTTTTCACCTATTGTAACCCATGGTATGACTTGCTATTTGAAACATCTGATTTTTGATCATCATAAGCTTTTTAAATCTCTCTTTCCAGAGCGAAATTTGATTCCAAAGCACCACTTAATGATCCATTACCCAAGCTGTATTAGGAAAATTGGGCCATGTGGTGCATGAGGTTTGAAGGAAAGTAGAACTTCAAGTCTGTAAAGAATTTGAAAAACATCACAAAAATACTGGTAAAGAAACATTAGAATCAGTTGGCTTTTCATTTTGAGAATTTTTATTTTAAAAGATTACAATTTGGCTCCATTACTGAAGTTTGGGTCAGCAGTTTAGAGGGCAGTGAGGCGCTGAATGAACTGAACTGAACTTTTTATGTGTCTTGTAATGTTTCCACAACTTCCTGGGTAAAAAGCTATGGCACGCTAGGTTGGGATGTATTTATGTTCTGGTGTTGAAAATGAGATGTCTTTGTTCAAAAGGATTGTCAGTGTGATTGTTAGAGATGACAACACTTATATTCTAACTTGTAAAGTCTCAACAATGTATTTTGATGATCACTTAAATACATTTAGTATTGAGGAGAAAACAGATGTCTTCACACTGATCTGTGTAGATGACCTGGTGTACTACAGACCTTATGATAGGCAATTTTTGTATGACACTAGTGACCAAATGTACATCGTCTCATACTGTAATTTTGTATTACTCCATGCTGAACTGTTTTCACTTCATGAATTATGTTTGTAGTGTACCTGCCTTTTAATACACAATATTTTTGTGCAAGTTGTTCTCTTGTATTTTTTGTAATTGATAGGTATGTGGGGTAGGTGGTTGTGTTGGGTACAGTGGCTGGAGGGCCATTGGTTGTCCACAACATTCTACACCCCCAAAGTTAATTGTGTTACACCTGTTTCACTCCAACATACTGTAGTCAATCAGGCACTTTACCTCTTTAAGACATCCCATGAAGTTGTTGCTGACTGGAGATCCAGGCAGGTCAGCGGTGCTGGGGCTTCCACCCACATAGAAGAAGTCATCAGAGCCCAACATAGTGTAGTCTTCCTGGGTATAACCCGTGGTGGTCAGAATCCCATCCACTGATATTGTTACCTGACAATGAGGAATGAATAGTGAGGGTGGAGATAAAATGTTTTTCTTTGATTGTAAGAATAGGAGGAAGCCTCAGTAT
Organism: Scomberomorus guttatus; assembly: GCA_038419695.1. Taxonomy (NCBI): domain Eukaryota; kingdom Metazoa; phylum Chordata; class Actinopteri; order Scombriformes; family Scombridae; genus Scomberomorus; species Scomberomorus guttatus. The sequence continues at coordinate 31,668,063 of CM076455.1, read as the reverse complement.
TGTTTTAGAATTTACTCAGGTCTGTGTGAACTTAAAATCTCAGGTAGACCTGGTAGGTTTTGTTTACCTGTGTTACGGATCAGACAGGACAGATAAAGAAAATCTGACAGCCCATCATTTTCTTTACCTTTGATGTGATTTAACAGATGCTATTTGTGAGAGTTTAAACTATTGATAGGCATGAAGGGTTAGTAGATTGTCAAAATGAAGATGTTAACTGAATTTAACTCCAAACATTGACAAACATGCACTAATATTACTCTGTGGTATTTACTGTTTTATTTGATCTTTTATGTCTAAATAAGTAAGGGAAGGAAGAAACTAAAGAAGACATTGTAACAGAAGTAACATGCAGGAGCAAACAAAAAACACTCACAAACCAACAGAAAAGAGGAAAAAGGGAGTACAAGTGTCACACCACACTAAATCAAGTGCAAACATACAGAATACAGACACACAGAATGGCAGAGTGCAGACCCACACTGCAGGATGTCTAGCAATATTTACAGTCAACAAAATATTTGATCTTTGACAGCATTTGTTTTTAGAATTGAAAGTCTCAACAGCAGTGGTAGAAAGTAACTAAGTATATTCATTCAAATATTGTATTTATGTACGATAGTTAGTAATATAGTTAGTACTTAAGTACAATATTAGGTTCTTGTGCTTGACTTGAGTGTATATGCTTCTTTATACTTCTTCACTGCAGACTTCAAAACATATTATCAGTTTATAAAATAGGATGCATTGTTGACTAGCTTCAACATTGAAATGTTGTTTACATGTTAATATAACAATAATTATAATTCACTAATATGCAGTATATAACAATATAACATGCTGTATAAGTACTTTTATTTGAAATGCTTTAAGTACATTTTATTCATACTGCTTCTGAAATATATGCACTTTACAGAAGTTTTTTAGACTTTCAAAATGTCATACTATTCACTGAATTCCAAGACCAATTAAATCATATTTCTTTTTCACAGATGTTAGAATATAAAGTCAAAGATAAAGACAAACAAATGGGTGAGTAGCCTCAGCTAAGGGTGGAGAATCACTTAACTAAAAGTGAAACTGCAAAATTTGCTTTGTGGATATATAGTGTGTCAAATGTCAAATATTGTGATCAAGTACTATTGTACAGACCGGCGCCAAAAATGCTAGTTATATAATTTAATAACCATATCCCTGCAGGGTGGGTCACCTTGTATTTTCACTTGCTCAGGGATGTTAATCAAGATGAGAGTCGGGTGTAAGGTGGGTTCAGTCCATGTTAGGCCATGAACATTGTAAACAGGACAAAATTGTCAGAGCTCCAGTGTGGATTTTTTTCACTCTTTTTTTTGGTTGTAGTAAGCCTCTGGTAGTTTCCACAATATTATCACCAAAAACATATGACAGGAAAATCAGGGGCTTGAGTAGAACACTAGAGAAGCAAAAGTCATAGGTGATTATAACAGAGGAAGAGGTTAAAAAGGAAAGCAGAAAGTCAGTGTGAGAGGATGACCCAGGTGAAGTTACGCCAACATGAAAGCTGGGAAATACAAACCCCATTTTCTTATTGTTTTGAGAATGGTATTTGGTGTGCAGAAGTCAAAGAGGAGGAAGGGAAAGAGTACAGATAAACCAAAACATGACAATAATCAATGAATGATATCTACCATACAATGGAGTGTGTTTACCAAAGCGTATCCAATGCCTGATTGCTTTGCAGAGAGGTGGGGTGGGTAAGAAACAAATTTAATACAGTGAGCAGCAGAGGAGTTAATACATTAAAGCAAATCAAATGAAAATCAAATGATGAAAAGTGAGGTAGTGAGTTAGTAGACGTTAATAAAAAAAAATAATTCCTTGAGTCACTACTTGAAAGAAGAGTTGTAACAGGGAAGAGAATGGTAGAGGGTAATGGGAGGAAACACTGGCAAGGTTGAAAAGGATTGCAAAAGGAAATCAGGGAAGACTGAGACTTGTTTCCCAAAAGCATCCAGTGTTTGAATGTCATCTTATGGATTTTGGATGCTTACATTTGTGGTGTTTTAAAGGACATGTCTAGTGTAGGCATGTCCTGAGCCAATCCAGGCATATTTTATGGCTCTTTAGAATAAACCTGACCAAATGTCTGTACTTTCTTTACTGTGTTTCTCTCCTTTATGCCAGACTGGCTGTACAGTGCAAGCATTTTAGCATTTCGCAAAGTGTTGAAAAATGTGAAAAAACTATACGGGGACACAGTGAGTGTTTTATCTCTTCCCTCTGATTCCCTATTAGCAAAGATCAAACATTCAGGTAGCAGTTTCTCATTTTTAGCCGGCCCCAATTGTTGTTGACGCAGGTTTAAATGACAAACATCACGGCTAATTAATGTTAATTCAGTCAGGACACTCATGTCAAGATTTATTGCAATAAAAAAATTGCATTTTACTTTGGCAGTGGGGCTCTGCTCATGTGATACTCCAGAACAAATCCAAGCAGCTTGACACAGACTGTCCCTGAGCTCAGATCCTGAGATACACAACATTTGATGAACATGAACAAATTAAAAAGAAACATTCAGCATTATGAATAACTGAATGCTAATACGGGAGGTGGCTGGGGAGGTGGAGGGAGTTAAATTCTAAAGCAGGCAGCAGTGTAGCAGTGCTCATTCAGAACTGAATGAGCGAAGGAGGTTGTATGGAGCATGTGACTATAAACTGACTTCCATGCCTGCCTGAACTACCACAATGCTCCATTTTTTTGTCAGCAAATTGATGACAAAATTAAATTTGGCTGTTGTCACGTTTGTGAACTCTCTGCAGCCAGAGTCTGTTCTCAGCCAAAGAAGTGAGGGAAGAAACTAACACTGTCAACCGAGTGTTTTAAAAAACTTTCATTCATATTATCAACAATTTTGAACCAGGACCTCCAGTGTTCAGATCAAGTAGCTTGTAAAAAATAAGGTGTGCCAAATATAGTAGCTACAGCTGTCGTGTATATAGGCCTATATATTAATGTGCTAGATGCATATTTAATCAACACTGCATCTTCTTCTGCTATGTATATTTTTTTACTTTGTATACTGAGCATTTTGGCAGAAACATTTCTTTAGAGATAAATGAAGTCCTATCTGATCTCAATTTCAGGTTGTAGCTTGAGTGTGCACTGGGCAGCTGTGTCATTTAGGTAAATTTAACTATTGGATGGGACTTGATATCAGCAGATACCATATATTAAGAACTCAGGGCCAAAAAAAACTTGATCGGGACATCCATAGTCTGGTGATATTTTTTCTCATAGTCAACAAATCCCATGTGCATATCAAACCAACAATGAATTGCTCTATGAACAAGTATTGTGTGTGTATCAAAGCCTGATATCATGCCATAGAGCACCATTGTTGTCAAAAAACTATTAAAAACACATCAGTGAGTCACACTGTTGCACTGGATGACATGTTCCTTCATTACCATGAACACACACACTGTAGTTTATTTTGACTCAATTCCACATACAGTACATTATCCTGCTTTTTTTTATGAAATTTGTTTACAAGAAAAATACATATTATTATCAGCCTTGTTCTTTAGTCAACTTTAAGTTGATTTTAACAAAATGTAGCATTTATGACAATAAATGTAGTTTATTTGTCTATTTATGGATCAGATTGGATCGTTCTTTTGCACAAACAAGACCTGTACACCTCACAGTTCTACTCAAAAGGAGGTTGGTTTAAAGGAAGTGTCTATTTACATATTTAAACATGCAGGTTAGTAAGAAATTTTACAGCTAAATGGAGATCAGTCTTGGGTTATCATCAGAGGTCTTAGATGACTCGAGCCTCTCCCCGTGATCACCCCATAAAACATCTGTCCACAGACAGATATGAAGGGAGAAGAGAGAATGGATATAGAGGAAGTAAATAGCCTTCTACAACCTTGAAATGTGCAGTGATGTCTTGACTGATGGAGAAGTGCTAAGATGACAGACAGTGGGAAAATCAGATCCGGAAATTGCTGTTCTGCCAGTTAAAAAATGAACATTAGACTCAGAAAGAAAAATCATGTTCAAAGTAACAGCATAATACAAAAAAATCTTTTACTAAAAGCTGGAATAATATGATGTTACAATAAGCTGCTTTACATAATGGTGGTTTTAAATTTGGGTTTTGGTAGCCTACCTAAAGATCCTAGGTGAGGTCAGTAAACTTCACACATGTTCATGTCTGGCAGCCTGATCAGTCTGTAATGCCTTAGGGTCCAGTCATTTATGACAACAAAATTTTAGACTGCAATCACTATAATCAGTGCATTCACTCATGGACATGAAGCCATTTTACACAGAGCTTTTAGCCCTAAGTTTTAGCCCTTTAATGACCTTTGACACACAAGTTCGCACCACTGACCAATTGCAAACCAGTCTTTACAGTGCTGATATGCTGCTATGCATCACCATCAGTACCATTCAATAAGTTACGATTTAAGAAAGCTTTGCAACTAACCACAACAGTCACTTTTTCACATATTACACCCCACCTCAGTGCCTTACCTGCCGGAGGTTGCGGGTCACTTTGACATCATGCCATGAGTTGTCATTGAACTTCCCATTGACTGGCTCAACAATGGCCTCAAAGGCTCCAGAGCCCAGGTTAATTACAAGGGAGACGGCGCCATCCTTCAGTGCCAGGTTGACATAGTCGGCTGACTTGCCGGTGTGAAGGATTAGGCCATTGCGCTGCCATGTCTTAAAGGAGAGTGTGATTTCGTCGCTGCTGCTCTGGATGGGGTTCTGGGAGAGGTCGTAGCAGAAGTACTCTGAGCCACGGAAAGTGGCCACATTCTCCTCCCTTGCTGTGGTGAGAAGAAAAACAGAGGGCAAGTTGGAGACAGTATATTTTCAGGCATCAGAAAGCATGACAAGATTCAAATTAAGGATAACATTTAACCACTATTTTGAAATTCTGCTGTAGATCCAAAAGTTTCTGAGGACACCAAATATGTCAGACTGTCTTTTGGGGAAATGCAAAAAAATTATGCAAAAGAAATCTAGAATATTTCCATTTGATGAACAGTGGAACAATAAATCATGGAATTTTTCTCTGCATTATGGCTTCAATTAAATGTCAAAACCCAAGCTCTTCTCAAATCTTTTTGGGGCAAGTCCACATCAAGACTCAGGTCTTGTCAAGTCAAGTCTCAATTCAAGTCTCTTGTCTTTGAGGGTGAGTTTGAACCCCAAAGGGGTAGAACCCTTCTAAAATTGTGCTGGTTTGTTATTATTATTATTTGTCTACCGCCATGACTCAAATTGCTGTGAGCTGGAACAAGCTAAAACCATGAAACTTGGCACAATAACTGGAAATGATGTGCATGTGCTTCCCAAGAAATATAAGCTCAATCAAGGCCATGCCACTCACACCGTGAGTCTGATTGACTTAAAAATTGACACACAAGTCCAGCTCCATGTGCTCTACAAAAAAGCCTCTTGGACCATAGAAGTCCACCATGATGGATTGTTTGCTAATTTGCATAAACAGACAAAAGTAAAATGAATTTTTTTAAATCAACACCAAATTTGGTATACAGTGTTGCAGGATTGAGATACAAATTTATATTAAAAATGAACAAGATTGGTATAAAAACATGGCCGCCATCAACCAAAATATCTTTGCAAAGGCATATATTCTGTCCTCTGCTTTGATTCATGTGCAATGACACTATCTGTTGGACTTATACTTATACTCTCTGTAGGTGTGTTGCACACAGGAAACAGGAAACAGGAAATAGGTAGTAGTCCCCCATCCTTTTATTCCTTTGTTTGCCAACCATGCACCAACACCAGAAGCAATTGTTTTCAATCCTGGCTTGTTAAGCTTAAGAAAGCAATGGCTGTAAGTTTACTTTCTTTACTTTATGTATAGAATCCTATATTGAAGAGTATTTATGACAGGTGATGTTTGACACCATTTGTGAATGTTTAGTTTGTCAGCATGTAAATATGTTGCAGCATACATAACATACAGTGAATATGATTTGCAGTAGCACTAGCTGAGTCCAAGTATATTGTTTGTATATTTTTCCCTATATGTTTCACTGTATCAGAAAATTTGTTTATTAGGGTTCAAACCTCAAAGGGGTAGAACCCTTCTAAGTTTGTCATGATTTATTTGAGGTCAAACCCTGAAGGGATAGAACCCTTCTAAGATTGAGCTGGTTTATTAGGGTTCAAACCCTGAGGGGGTAGAACCCTTCTAAGATTGTGCTGGTTTATTATTATTTGTTTTATTCTGCTTTGGCTCAAATTGCCGGTTGAAAAACATGGCTGCCATCAACCAAAATATCTTTTCAAAGGGCAAATGGGTTGGGAATAGGTCTACCAAAGTGTTTTGAGTCCGACCCATAGGGGGCACTAAAAATGTCACAAACGTGTATCTGAAAACATGGTGGACAGAATTTCACAAAAACATCCCGCACTACCTCCTGAACATACACACTGAGGGATGAAACAAAACAAAATGGCCACTGCTTTCATCTCCTTAACACAAACACCTCAGGCATCACTTCCTCAAAGACTTCATCCCACACAACATAGACCATTTTCACATGTGATGAAGGAGAAGAGCATGTGTATTTCTGGAGCCTTTAAAAGTAAAATAAAAATATTGAAAATGAGTTGATGACTATCTCTGCAAATAGATAGTCTTCAACTAGCTATACTATCATCGATAGTATAGCCAGTCTTTCGTATCCTCTCGTATGCCTTGGCTTTTTGTCAGGTTTGTCAGGTTCACTCCCAAACTATTGGTATCTGTGGTTATTTTGTGAGACAAACCTTGCCTTGGTTAACCAGCAGTCAGCATAGACATGTACATTTCAATCATAAGTTATGTCAGAAACCAGAGCTCACCCAAACTCCCTAGGGAGAGCTTCCACACTCCTAACAACACCCTGACATCTTATCTCATGGAGGGCACGACAACCTGACATTGCAGATAGTCTTACTCCCAAAACGCCTCCAATGATAGGTTAATGATCAACTATTAATTAACACAAATGTTTTTTTTAAACAAAGTGCTGTTTCAAACCCTTTCCCACAAACTCATTAATATCTAAAGAGATGGGAAACACACTTGGTGAATGAGCTGTGTCCAGTGGGTTCGGGTTTGGTATAAGCCACATGGTCAAATGTCTTGAGCTGAAGTTCACTCTTAAAGACAGACTGAAATTTGAATTCTCTTCACTTTTGTGTAAGAAAATATTAACTGTCATGATAGTGCAGCTATTGTGCATTTTTTCCATATTTCAAAAGAGGATAAAATGTATTTGTAGAAACAGCGCATAAGCCTTGGGCCTCTAAGTGGGCGTTTCCAATGCCATGGTGGGTCTAGCAGATATTCTGTCAACTTCAGTGGTGCACTACTGACTGGGGAGCGTTATACCATATATCTGAAAAAATTGATACAAAAAGTTTTTCCTCTTTTTCATTAGTGATGAAGCTGCATGCATGGTTTATATACCACTCACGGAGAGGAAACTAGTTAGTCTAGCTTAGTAACACGAGTAATGATTCCTATTAGATGTTACTTATCATTCATGTTACTTCAACATCAGCTGAGTCATCAGCAGCTCCTGCACACTCAGGGCCCTATTTTAACAGCAAGCTCGGCATGGTAGGTGCTGGGCGTACAGAGAAGGTGTGGGTGTCTCGATGCACACCTGCTATTTTGGTTCCTGTATGTGCAGCAGCACAAAGTGCAAAAGGGCTAGGTGAAGGTGAATATAGATCAGTGGGTGTGGGGATTATTAAATACTATCTCAGCCAGTCACATCACTGGTCTCATAGCTCCGAAACAGCTATGCCAATCACAGTTAATTGTGATAAAGACAAACAGGCTGAAAGCTTTTCTTCAGGAAATGTCTAGATGGTTCAGAGCCCCATGATATTGTTGGGCCTTGGCTGCAGGTTTGGCTATATAATGATTATCAAAGATAATTATTAATTATTAAAATCAATAGAACTTATTAATGAGAATTAATGACAATGGGGCACCACCCTGGGGTCAGGGAAAAAGATAGCCAAAACCAAAACTATAAACAAAATCACCATATCAATAGCTGGTTATGGTTGAAGGATTTTGGAGTTCTTTGCAGAGCAGAGGTTGGCAAAATTCACTCTTGTGCAACATTAAGCAGACAGCATATATATCCTAAAGCATTTATTAAAAAAAGGAAAAAGATCAAAAACACACAATCTGTAATCTTATCTACAATGTACTAAAAGAGTAAAAACACACAATATGGAATCTAACTACATGTACCTATATACAGAAGTGGATGTGTGTGTGTGTGTGTGTGTGTGTGTGTGTGCGTGTGTGTGTGTGGGGGGGGACAATAGCAAAATGGCTGAAGTCACGTGGTGACTGAGCACACGGTATGCAGACAATATGACCGACAAAGAGAACCACAGAGACAAAAGGCCAGACCATGTGGTGTCTTGAGCCACATGTGCTGCCTGAAGCCAATTGTGCAAAGTTAGGTTTTAAACCTCTTAACTGTGTGGGTCTCTGTTCAGGGCCAATTGGTGTAAGATAAAGGTGCCAGGTTAGGAAGAGGTTAGTTCCATGCGAAGCCTAGTTACTGGATGTAACGTGTGTTACGCATGCTAACATTAACTTAGCAGGGTGACTATGCAATAACCTGACCATGAATAGGGCATCACAACAATAGTTCAATAAATAACATTAGCCAAGTCGAAACATGTACAGTGCATTGATTGAGTTAAACAGTCTTGTTTAGCCGTGCTATGCTACACTATATGTTGCCAGGCTGTGCCCAGTTGTTACCAAGTCCATGGAGGGAGAGAGTTGCCTTGTGGTGTGCTGCTTCTTAACTGGCGAATCCTTGGATGAGTCAGGCTGAGAAGAGTTTAACTCCAATGCTGAAGAATGCAGGCCGTGCTGGGTAGTTGGTGCTCTAGTTGTGCAGGCCAAATGGCCCAGGTCACTGAGGAGGCCGCTGATTGTCCCTTTTGTTGTTGGAGTTAGCAGCTCAATGCTAACTTGCCTTTGTTGCTGGATCCTAAGCAGGCTGCTAGTTCAGGAGAGTTCTGTGTGTGTCTGCCGTGAGCAGGCCACACGAGAGAGCAGATAATACAAATAATGTATTCATATTTGTTAATACCCCTAATACCTGCAGATTCATTGGTAGATTCAGAGGTCTTTAGCTTCTGTAATATGATTTATTTCCAGGTGAATCAAATATGAAGGCGAGGTATATTTTCAAGAGGAATTTGATCTCATCATTCAAGGAGTTGATGTGATTGCTCAAAAGGGGATGCTACTTAGCGGGCTTGGTGTATCTACAGAACCACAGTGATTGAGAGCTGTGGAGAACTTTTGGGATCTACCTTTACAGGACATACTGTATGTTCATTAGCTAGCTGTCTGCATGAATGTTCTAGTAATGTATTTTTCATGGTCACACCTCAATGTTCACCTGCAGTTCTCTTTGACTCTTACAGTTACCAGAACATATCTATATTGTTCCAGTGTGGTCAAAGATGGTTCCTGGAACACTGTTTTTGATAAACATAATAATAATTGTTTATTGTTTATTGTTTTGTTAGGATCCCCATTAGCTGCCAATTTAATGGCCACTAGTCTTCCTGGGGTCCTCGCAAGAAAGTGATTACAACAGAACACAAATACAGAGTGTTATTGATAAATTAAAATAAAAAATAATTATTAACAATAATGATAAACTAAAAGAAAGCATGAGAAAAGTTTTAAACTCATGCTCACTTTGTGGACTTAGCACAAAATTAAATTTACGGTTTACCCATTCATGAAGATAATAAAATAAAAAAAATTATAAAAAGAAGATAAATATAAGAGAAAAACAAAAACAACAGTCAATCAAATGGTCATCTGCAACAGCTCACTTTTCAGTATCTTTTTAAATCTGTATTTATTCTGTACTAGCCTTGTGGATACTGGTAGCTTGTTTCAATTAAATATGGCTCTATAGCACACTGTAGATTTGAACTTATTTCTAGGTCAAATAAGTACCAGGTCACCACCTAGTGCCTGTCTGGTGAAATGAGTGTGACTGTTTTCTATATAGAGTAATTGATCAGCTAAAAATGTAGGATTTATGCATAACAGTCACATTTGTTCTATATGAGCATTGAAGAACTACCCTGGCAGCTCTGTTTTGTGCCAATTTAAGTTTATGAAGCTCCTTCTATGATGCTGATGACCATATGATGGAACAATATTCTAGATATGACAAAACAATTGACTGTGCTACCTGATTAAGAATGGAAGCAGGTATATATTTAATACATTTCATCGCCATAGCAATACCCTTAACCATTTTAGCCACTATATCATCAATATGAGCTAACCAAGACAAGTAATTTTGCTTGGCTCACTTGTTTCAATTGCAATCCCTCAATTGACAAATTTAGGGAAGCATCATTAGCTAGTTTGAACCTGGCCCCAAAAATAATTAATGTTGTTTTTGCTATGTTTAGCACCAATTTGTTTTCTTTGACCCATTTGCACACCTTTTCCAAATCTCTATTAATCAAATTGGACAGTCAGTTGTTTTTGCTGTACAATACAAAGTAGACTCATCAGCATACATAACAACAGTTGTTTTTTCCAGTGTACAAGTCAAATCATTGGTGAATAAGAGTGGACCAAGGCAGCTACCTTGAGGAACCTCACAGTGAACGATTTTACTGGGAGAATAATTTCCATTAAAAAAGACCCTCTGCTTTCTCGAGGATAGGTAACTACCCATCCATGAAAAAGCAGAGGATGAAAAACCACAACATTTTCTCAGTAATATTTCATGATCTATCAGATCAAAAGCAGCACTAAAATCCAACATTACACCAACTAGCCTATGTGCATCCATTTCCTCCAGCCACTTGTCTGTCATATGTGTTAAAGCTGTGCATGTGGAGTGACCTTCCCGATATGCATGCTGAAGTTTGGTAATCAACCTGTTGGTGGAGAAATATTTCTGCATCTGTTCAAAAGCTATTCTCTCCATTACCTTGCTCAGTATTGGTAGTAGACTAATAGGTTGACTATTTGCCCCTGAGAAATGGGATCTTTTATTTTTGGGCCATGGTATAACTTTGGACTCCTTCCACTTTTCTGAGAATACACTGTTTAAAAAGGATTTTATTAAATAAATGCAAAATGGAAATAGACAGATGTTTTGCTGCAACTCTGACCAACCTTGCATCTAAATTATCAATCCCTGATGACTTTCCATCAGGTAGGGACTTTAGCAAATTTTCAACATAGTCACTTTCAACTTGATGGAACACAAAGGTGCAGTTCTTCCCATACATAATTTTGTTCAAAATTGCTGTATATGAAGCAGGACTGCTTTTAGCAGGACTCATGCCATTCCTTAAGTTCTCTACTTTGCTTGTGAAATAATTATTAAAATAATTGTCAGTGTTTCATATGGTTTGGTGATGAAAATATAAATATTCTTTTTTTCTCTTTTTGTTCATCTTAACTACCATATTTCTAAAAATACAATAGTGTTGTTCATCTTCTGATTCACCAGAACTGTTAGCTTTTTTCTTAGCATTATCCCTATCCTGCATTAATTCTTTTAAATTTGCATTCAACCATGGTGCACATCTTATCTAAACTATACTTCTCCTCAGTGGTGCATGCTTGTCAACAATTTTCATTAATATTTCCATAAATCTGTTAAGTGCTGAATCTGGGTTATCGTTTCCACACACTCCTGACCAGTCTACAGCTTGAATTTCACTTACGAACAACTCCTGATTAAAATGTTTATATGTTCTCCGGTAGATTACCTTACTACCACCTTTAGGTAGTTTAGTCTTCCTTGTAACTCCCACCATGTTGTGGTCACTACAGCCAGTTGGTACTGAGACAGCTTTTGAGACGTGTTCTGAAACATTTGTGAAAATATGGTCAATACAGGTAGATGATGTAACTGATGTAGGAGTAGAAAATCTGGTTGGCTGAGTCATGATTTGTTTTAAACCACATGCAGTGGCTACAGAGTTAAGATTTTTCCACATTTGGCAGTTTGGTGAAAGCCAGTCTACATTTAAGTCACCTAATATAAATATTTCTCTATTTTCATCGCAAACTTCATCGAATATGTCACAGATCTCTTCCAGGTGTTGAATGTTGGCACTAGGAGGCCTATACAAACAACCAACTAGGATAGGCCTTAGGTGTGATAAATAAACCTGTACCCACAATGCTTTAAAATTGCATGACTTCAGATCATTTCTCACTTTAATTGGGATATGATCCTGGACATAAAAAGCTACACCACCACCATTTCTATTTCTGTCCCTTATAAATATCCTATAACCATACACCATTAGCTCAGCATCTGTAAAGGATGAGTCCAGATGTGTTTCAGGCAAGGCTAGAATTTGAATACTGTTTGACTGCAGAATGTGAGCTATCTCACCAGTCTTGTGCCTCAGACTGCAAATATTCAAGTGAACTAGAGTAAGACCTTTAAGTTGAAAAACTGAGTGACTTGTGTGCATAAATTAAAACCAGCGCAATTAAACAAAATAAAAGGTGGAGAAGGAACTGTACATACTTGTCAACTTGTTATTTGAGCATTTCTGCTCCTGGACTTAATGACCAGTTTGTCATATTTTAAGCTGGCTATGTCTCCTCTTTCACAGGCTGCTCTCAGTTTAGGCAAAAGTTCTTTCCTCCTCTTCAGCATCGCCCCTGAAAAGTCCTCATTTATAGAGATGTTGGTGCCTCTCAATTTCTTTGCAGAAGATAGAATAGCCTGTTTGTCCTTGAAACGCAGGAGTTTGACAATAATTTGTCTGGGTCTCCCCCCTCTTGATACTGACCCACTCTGTGGGTGTGTTCAATTTCAACGTTTTTGCCATCTAGTCCCATGTTACTCTCAAGCATGCCTCGGATTTTCATCTCAGATACATCCCAGTTCTCACCTCTTCTGTGATTCCGTCAACTAAGAGGTTGTTTCTCCTTGACTGGTTCTCAGTGACGTCCAATTTTGTGAGCAACATGTCCAGTTCCTCCCTTGATTTTGTTATGTCAGTTTCTAGCAGCTTTAATTTTGTTTCCATTTCTTTATGCACAGTTGTCATCATGTCTAACTTGTCCTGGGTGATATCCAAGCTGGATTTCACACCCTGAACATCTCTGATGACATCATCCAGCCTTTTGTTAGTACCTTCCATGATCACCTGTACAAAACAAAGTTTTCTTGCTGTTGTTGTAACATCTCTTTATAAGAGTCTCTCTGCTGCTCAAACATCTGGGATATCATGGTCATTGTTGCAGGTGTTTCATCCTCTGTTGGGGCTGCCTATGTTTGGGAGGCCTGGTGTTTCTTACTCCAATTTACCACCTGGACCTTGTAGGCTCTTGAAATCTGGTTGAGTTTTAGGCCTGAGGCCTACGTGGTCAGAGGCCCAGAGAATTCAAACTAAAGTACAGTTCCAGTAGGTCTCAGTTTTGATGAACAAGTTGTTGTAAAGTCTTCTTATTTCAGGTAAAAGAAACAAGTTAGGATTGAGAAAAGGATTTCAAAGATATTTGATAGACTGAATCCAGACAGACCTCTGTAGAAGCTTCTACCGTGTCCAGGAAGTAAGAAATATCTCACTACTTGTGTGTTTATGTATAATAATACATACATAGGGTAACATAAACACACAGAGGTAAAGTGCAATGATAAACTGAGAAAGAGAGAGGAAAAAACATAAATGATAAGATTATTCATTTTTGAGTCCACTAACTCTTTCTCTCCCTCTCTGTCTCTCGCCTCTCAGATGAAAATAATTCCATTTTGTCAGAGCTTCAGGTCACGCTACCAAACCCACAGAAGCCAGCAGAGACACTGCCAAGCAGCTGTCCTGTAGAAGCAATTTCATAGCCAGCTAATTTGAATTTGCCAGATCGTTTTTCATCTTCTGGCATTAGCTGTATTTCATTAATTCCCTCATCTTTTCAATTACGGGTTCATGACTACAGCAAAGGTGAAGGGGAGGTGGCTGTAATATGTGGAGAGGAGTGGGTAAGACTATTACACAAACACCCAAAACATTAGTAAATATTAGCAGTGATGTAGTACATACAGTACACAGGAGGGTTATGACCTCCAGTCAATAACTGCTGGAAGCAAATATTTCTTTCAAAAAGACATTCATTTATAAAGGATTTCCCAATTTTTCCAAGTCTATCTTAATACAACACTCACATGCCATAAGTACATTAAAGAATTATTGGTTTCAGTAATTATTCCTCCTCTCCTGGCTGTAAGTTGATCCACTCATAGTGTGACTATGATGTAAGAAATGGGGGACAAACTCCACGGTCCATTTTGTGTAAAAATACATTCTAAAGTTCAGCTGAAGTTAATATTAGGCAGAATAGACAAATCAATAATGTATTCCAGGAGACTGAGCTGAGATGAAAGAACTTGTCCTGCAGTTGCATGTAGCTTTGTTTTTTTCAGTACACAGCATAATGTGACTAGTTGCACTTTGTGATTTTAGTAGAAAACATCATTTTCTGTCATGATAATATCTAGGAATTTAACTGAGTTTGTATGCAGGATTGTTTCATTTCCATTGGTGGAAACGCAATTTGAGTTAGAAAACTGTTTGGCCTGTTGGCAAGGCCAGCTAATAGTATGAAAAGAAGTCCAAGACAGACAGACAGCAGAGCTGGACCAGTCCCAGACATCAACACAAAGAGCTGAGGAACGTGCCACTTAAACAGAAAACTATAGCTTTAGTTGGCAAAAGCAGCTTTGTATTGGATGATGTTGGTGTAGACCAATGCAGTAATGTAGTCAGCATTCTGCACACACACAAACACACACACAGACGAGGATACCAAAGAAGTTATTACGTGCCCCAGTGAGTGCATTATGATCTCGCACCTACTACATGATGGTCTCTGGTGCTCAGACGGCAAAAAAGACTACCAAGGGAGAGATGCTGAAGATTACTGCAGGTGCCAAATTAAGCCTGTAATGTGAATGTACACATGGGTGCCTCATGTGCATCACACACACACACACATTTTAAAACTGAAAGTCTGAGAATAGGGAATAGGGTTTAGAATGTTTGATGTGTGTGTTTGTTGATTGTGTGTTTTTTTTACTTAGGAGCTATGTCAAAGACTAATTTCCTTCAAAGTTTTTGTGATAAAATTTACAAAACACACCATTTAAAAAAGAAAAACAAAGTTTATACAGGCAACACACTGATGATGACATGAAGTAAAATTTGGTATAGATACGTATGATCCCAAGAGGCTGAATTCCAGTGCTTTTGGTAGTCCCATGACCTTTCCTCTTGCACCACCATCAGGCCAGAATTTCCACTTCTGTACAGAAAAATTACAATCTAATGGGAAGATTGCAATAAAACTTCCTGAGCACAGTCAGGCTTCCCAGAGGATGAACCCCTGCCATATTGGCCACCATATTTCACCACTACCACCACTTTCCTATACTGCTGCTCTTTGGGTAAACTCTATGCCTGCAGAAAATTACTAACATCACACTACCTCTGCCATGTTCCTCTGTAGAGGGATGTTGTTATGGCACAGTAAACCTTTTAGGGGGCATTTAGACCGACATTAGCGCTACGTGAAAAAACACAGCCCTCCAATTCATTTGAATGGGGCAGTGCATTCACGCAGCATGGTTGCCACCACAGAGGGCTCGGCAAAAAAAATGCAATGGTCCTCTGGAAAAAAAAGTTGAACCAGGTTCAAGTTATGCCACAATGCAACCCAACGTCATCCAGCAGGGTGCTGCATTGACCAGTCACATACAAGCAAGTGCACATTTATGGTGGATTACTTTGTAAGGTAAACACTGTATTTGACTGTTTACCTTGCAATGGTCACAATGAAAGATAAAAGTTACTGCCGTAATATCTTTCCGGAGTTGTAAAATCCTGTCTGTGAGTTTTACAAATTGCTATGCCGTGTTTTGGCTTCTGATAAGCCTTTAAATGCATTAATCTGTAACTACAACTGGAATTCCTTGATTGTATTTTGTTGTCTCACCAGTACCAGTACCAGTACAGTTAAACAACAGTCCCCCACCACTGCAACCCCTTGTACTGTTTTAACACAGGGCAGTAGGGAAGAGATGAGGGTGACTATATGGACATACAAAACACAGGTTTGTCAAGGGGGACCACTGTTTGCTTCCTGCTTCCTATAATGTTATCTTTTATCTATCACTGTTTGTTACCTAGTCTAACCAAGTTTTGCAGCCATACTAACTATAGCAGTGGCAGATCAGAAAACAGCCACATGAAATGTGTTATCATTACAACTGTTGGGCCTCAACCATGGGGTCAGACAAAGGCAGGCCTACATATAAAACCTGAAGCCTGACCATGAGGCTTCCTTTGTCCTTTGCCTCCTGAAACAAAGCAGCAGCACCAAAATGCTGCTCACAGACTCCACCTCCCATAATGCTTTGTCAAGTTCGCACCTAGGTGAGAACTCAGCAGGGAGCTCAAACCCTGATCTCTGATTGGCAGAGGCCCACCAACACCACTGGGAGTCATGGCAACACAGCGGCTGCGCGAATTCAACATCGCCTTTCCACCATAACAGCGCTGGAGGAAGCTTTCTCCATGAGCCAGCTTACTAAAGGAGGTAACCCCGTGCATGTGGACTTTTTCTCCCATCGACTGAAGATTCAACCCTCGCTGGACGAGCTGAACTCTCCCTGTGTTCAACTGAACACAATCACCAGATCCGAGAGAGAGACCGCTGCTGTTGCAACCCAGCAATCTCGTTGCTTGCAGAAGGAAGAAAAGGATTTCTTCACGGAGACGCGGATAACTTCTACGTCCCGCTGTCTACCGATTAAGTTGACCCGCTGTTTCCCTCGCCACGCCGCTGAGGATCAGCTGCCGTCAAACCCCGCCGTCAGAGCATGAGGACGCCCCCGTCAGTACCCGAACCGGACTAAGATGGATGAAACACACACCAAATCGCTTTGTGAAACGATCACGTAAGAGGCTATGCCTGGACAGAGACAGAATTAATTGTGTGTTTGTTAGCGTTTAGCTTGTAAGCTTTATTGCTAGTTGTTGTTTGATTTAATGGACCGCCGAGTCCCTTTTGCCAGCCATACTCTGAGGAGTATTTAAAGTTTGCTGCCTGTTTAGTTTGTGTTAACCACGCTAGACTGTTTTTGTGTTTTGTCCCACTTGGGACTGCTGCTGTGTTTGTGCCATCATGAGTGAGAAAGTAAGTTGTTTGTCAATCGAAAATCAGACAACGTGCGTTACAGACTGCCGTCTGCACGCACGCACTCTGTGGACAAACAACTGCTGCTCTCCCCTCACGATTGTAGGATTCCGCTGTGAGCCGGCGTTTCTTCTCCTCCTTTCCCTCTTGCTACTAACACGCACATACACGCACCTTTTCTTACAGATTTGACGGTCAGATAACGTGGGACACAGTGCTGTTCTGCCCCTCGTTATTTACCATTAGACACATGTTTGATACATTGAATTGGGTGAACGCAGAGACGCCGACCCCCAGGTGGCACCATCTTGCTATTATAACTGACACTGCGGTCATATCCGCTATTTGGTTCTCATGTGACCCCAATCTCGTGAGATCACGCCCGCCGTCCTTGAGATCGCGTGACGTCATCTCACAAGATCACGCCAGTCACCCCCAATTCTCGCACGACATCATCTCCCAGATCACGGTCGCCATCTTGCTCACACACCCACAGAGACACACACACACACCCATCTACACTCCCATACTCACACACACGCACGCTCCAGCTTGCATGTGTTTTCATTGCACATAGCTGTATTATTGCTTAGGTAGTATTAGATTTTAGGGGTGATTTATTGATCAAAGCATTTGCTAACTTGTTAACTTTGCTATTGTTTAATAAACACTGTTATATCTTTAAAGAGAAGTCTTTTGTAATTATTGTGCTCATTTATTGTAAAAGGTGGCTGATTGAGAGAGGGGCAGAGCTCAAATTCAAACCTTCATTGTTGACTTGTAGATGCTGATATCCCTCAGACATTAGCATCCCAAGTGAACCTTGTTTATGAGACTACCTTATTGTTTGGTTATTGGTCCTGGTTTCCGGGTGGTGCCCTGTTTTATTAATTCATATTAATAATTTAATTTTTATTAATTAATAATTATCTCTGATAATTATTAATTATTGCTAATAACCAACCAGTTTACAATCAACGTTGATAAAAACAGTCATTTTGTAGGCTGCAATGAACATTACAGTATCTAGTTGTTTTTTTTCCCTTGGAATAACAGTGCATCATTTTTACATTTCTGCCAGTCAGGCAGGTTACACCCAAAGCACTACTGTATATGATTTAGTATGATCCTGTTGTGAAGACCATGCATCTCTTTGAAAACCTTGTGAACAGCTGTGAATCAACATAATGGGTCATCCAGCTCACAGCATCTACAGATGCAAGATAAATGGAGATAGGGATGTGAGGAAATAAAAAATAAAAGGGGAAAGTAAATATGAGTAAATCCTCAGCCCCCCTCCACTGACAAGACTGTAGTCTGAGAGGACAGTGGTTGGTGGCGGATGGTTGAAGGAGAAAGAAACACAAAAGAAGAGAAGGTGCTATTATGGGGCAGTAAAAATATATGGGGGGGGGGGGGTCAATGATGCATAACACAGATAACCATCAGCAATTTCAGCATTTAAATTTCCATTTGTTCAGCAGCTTGACCAATGGTGTGTTGGGATGTCTGCAGCAAACGCCGATGTGGAAGTAAAGCACAGAGCAGCAGAGGGGGAGTGGAGCCACTGAATCCTCAGTTCTGAGGAAGAGAATAAGAAGTGCTGCCATTTTGATGGTGTCTAGAGAGTGGAAGCTGGGCTGTTTAGACAATGGCTTTTTTACACATATGTGGATAAATATGATAAAGGCTAGAATTTGGCTCCTTTGTCTCCTTCACTTAGACACCAACATGGACCCATCCTATACCTCAATGAAAAAGCACACAGCTTGATGGGATTCAGAAGTAATTGGACAGATACACATGAAATCAAACAAAATCATGTTTGTGGGAAATCTTTTACAGTCAATGAATGGCTGAAGTCTTGGAACCATAGACATCAGCAGACACAGTATCTTCCCTGGTGCTCTCCCAAGCCTTCACTGCAGACACCTTCAGCACTTGCTTGTTTGTGGGCTCTCTCTGTCTTTAATCGGGTCTTTAGCAGGTGGAATGCAGCTCAGTGGGATGGAGATCATGTGATTGACTCGGCCAGTCAAGGATATTCCACCTCTTCACCCTGAAAAGCGTTTTGGTTGCTGTGGCTGTATGTTCAGGATGGTTGTCTGAATATGAGCACACAGAATGCTCCTGTATACCTCTGCATTCATCCTTTTCCTTCTTTCCCTTTTCTGTCAGCAGTGAAATCATCAATAAATGCCAGTGTGCCAGTTAATTGGCAGCCATACATGGCCGAGCCATAACAGAAGCACCACCGTGTTTGACAGATGAGCTGCAATGCTTTGGGTTATGAGCTGTTTTTGTGAACTGCAGCCTGCCTTTCTTTTTTGAGGCGCACTGAACACATAGTCTTCTCTTGATCGTTGACAAGGAAACATGTCTGCCTACATCCCGGAGAGCATTCTTGCTGTGCAGTCATAAAGGGCTTTTTCTTCACCATGCAAATTATTTTTTGGTCACAGACATGCTCCTCGGTCTACCAGCTTGTTTGTCATTTTCTAGTTTTACTGTGCACACCTGCTTTTTTTAGCCTCATTATCTTGAATGGTCACTTCCACTTGCATGGTTACTCCTCATATTGACAGACAACTCCACCTCAATCTAAATGGCAACTCTCAACTCTCAATCAATTCTGAACCACGTGTGCTCTTTTGTGCTGACCTAACATTGAAATGACACACAGCTGTAACCCGAGATTCACAGAGTATAGGTATAGACTTAGCTGACGCTATTTCAGCATGTTTTTTAGTTCATGAAAGTTAATTGTAACTTTTTGGTGGCCAAAACAAGTCTTGTTCAGCATTTGGTTGTACTTAAAGACCCTCTAAGGAGTCGGATGTTCAGTTTTTCTAGCAAGTACATTTTGTTTAAATGGTTTTAAGCCTGTTTTTCGCCAGTGAAAATGAACCATTTGCATTATCACAGTAGGCTGTAAATGCACCGTGCTAACCCAGCTAGCAGCTAGTGTTAGGGTCAGCTCCACCCTCTCGTCCAAAAATGCTCACTTCTCATCACTTCTGGCTCTGAAAATCGAAGACGGTGACGGTCAAAATGACAAACTCGAGGCTTCAAAATAGTACTCCACAAACCAATGGGTGATGTCACAGTGGCTACGTTCATTATTTTTTACAGTGTATGAAACCTACTCAAATTAAAGCTTGAGTGTGCTGAAGGACAGAGCTTGAAGAACAACAAATGTGTTACTGTACAAATACTGTCTGGACTGTACATTTGCTCTTTGTTAATCTTTTTGGCCAAATTTTGGTCATGGTTAATAAGAGTGTGTGTGTGTGACAGGATGTGTGAGTGCATTCATATGCACATGAGGCATCCATGTGTGTACATTCACATGTGCACATCTTCCCACATATGCAGACGTGAAAGATGACCCCATTCACACACACACACAGAGACGCACGCATGCATGCATGCACACATGCACGCACACAGCAATAACTCCCTGAAGCATGGCAGCAAGGTTGGCTTCGTCCCTGGGGGCTTTTCATTTACTGCCCAACATAATGCCACATCCCTAAACCCCCCATCTCCATCTCAAACACACACACACTTCCTTATTGGCTATTATCTGGGCTGTCGGAGCCTGTGTTGATACCTAATGAAGGGCTATGGTTGCCATTTCTCAGCTGATGATCACTATGGTTACAGGAGAACAGAGGAGGAAGAGGGGGAGAGGGAGGAGGAGGGGGGGGAACAAATTTATTTAAAAGAGAAAAGCTTGAAATCTGATGGAAAGAATAAGAGATGAAGAGGAGAGGTGGTTGAAAGCAAAATTTGAGCTGATGTGTTTGTCTTTACAGCTTGTCCAAAAAAACAGAAAAACTATTTTCATTAGGTGACAACATGTTAATCAAGACTGGAGGTGATGGCAGAAGACGACTGAAAATATCAAATTAACGGTCTAAGCCTGTTCAGATAAGTGTTAGAATGAAGTCATAAAAAATAAACATTTTCTAAGACCATTTAATTCAACAAACTAGCTTGATAACAAGATAACTTGTTTACTTTAGGATAGGATAATTCTGATTCATTACAACATGGCTCTCATTTTTCTAGTTTTGACTCATTTGTAGCAGTTAATTGCTGAAATCTAGAACTACAAAATAAGAACTGGGTCCTTTGAAAAACACTATTAAGAGGCATAGTTGCCAGATATTTGGGGTTATATTTTTCTCTGGGTGACCAGTCTACCACACCAAAATACATGCCCAAAAATGAACTGCTACCAAAGGAGCTTTAGTCCTGGCCAGCATGAAATGCCGGATGGTTAAATATTTAAAAGTCAAGACGTAATAGGACAAGATGGGACATGTTGACTTTTTCAGTGTTTAACTATTAATCAAGGGTTTTAAATTGCCTAAATAAAACCATAAAAAATCATAGATATTGTGGCTAATTAAATACATTTACAGTGAACAATTTGAAGATATGTTCAATATAAATATTTCTTCATTATGTTGATAGTAAATTTAATCTGGCTCACATTAGGTTGTCTACAAAATATATATGCTAATGCAAATTAGTTGTATATATGAACATAAGTTTTAACAGACAGAGCTGACCTTCGTTTTTTGCTTGTTCTTGAAAACGAGCAACACTCTTCCTCCCTTGTTGTTATCTTTAGAGATTGTCCTCCCAAAAACACACAATCATTATTTTCAGCAAGTGCCCCAAAACAACACATGATGACGTTAACATATGTTAACATATGTGACAAAGCCTTGCAGAAGCTGGTTTATTTAGGAGCAAAGCAAGAAATCAGGTGAAGTTATTATAGAGTGACAAACTCTGTACAGGGAGGAGGTTGGGTTGGATGGATGGATCAGCAAAACATCAGACTTTAACAGAGGATTTCGCTGTAACCATGATTGTTCCTTAACCTTAACCATGTGGTTGTTGTAACTAT
This sequence comes from Scomberomorus guttatus, assembly GCA_038419695.1. Taxonomy (NCBI): domain Eukaryota; kingdom Metazoa; phylum Chordata; class Actinopteri; order Scombriformes; family Scombridae; genus Scomberomorus; species Scomberomorus guttatus. Next base: position 31,645,858 of record CM076455.1, on the reverse strand, counting down.
GATGATGAAAGTCCCCCAACCTTAATGAAGTAGGAATTTTAACCTAAACTACCATATTTCTCAGATCTTAAAATTTTTTTAAACCCAAATCACAATGCCTAACCAAGTGTTTTTTGTGCCTAAACCTAACCAAACCATTTGTTTGAATGTTTTTGGAAGGCACAGACAAACAATGTCGTCCTGCGGATAACTACCAATAACTTGGGATCAGATCAGAAAATGTGTTGTTATTTATTGAGTGTGTGGACGATTTATGTTGGAGGACACTTTTTTATTTTATCTTTCACTCTTTTTCTTTTTCTGTCTTTGTTTCTTTCTCTCTGCTACATTCCTCTCTGTCTCTCTTGTAAATAACAGATTTCTACCTGATCCCCTGAGCTCCTCTTCTAGTGCCAGTGACCATTTCTTTCTGATTTGTAATCAGGTTCATCTGATGGACGGTTTGTCCTTTACCTGAAAGACATAATTGCGTTTTGAGAGGGACAGATGACACAAGGGTGAGATTAAGGTTGGGGGGGGGTTCAGCCATTTGCCAGATATTGTCTCCAAGCAGGAGTGTATGTCTCCAAGTCTCCAACAATGAGATGTGGCAGGGCTAATACTGCATGCACACCGTGGCCTAATGAGAGGACGCTCATGTAGGGATGATGAGACACCTGTCAGCTTCCACAGCAAACTGCAGCCCCAACAGGCTCTGCCAGTGTGTGTGTGTGTGTGTGTGTGTGATCTTTCTGTCTGGGTTTTGGGGTTCTTGATTAATCTGGCGGGCTTTCAAATAAAGTAATTTGTAATGTGTTATTAGTAAGATTATTCAGAATTAACATAAAAAAAGCACAGAGCATCAAACATACCCCAACTCAGACATGAAAAATACTGATTCCTCAAACCTGCTCACCAGTACTCAAAACAACACCAACAAAGCCCTTTGTGTGTCTTTAACACATGGCTGTTTTTGGTCTGAACGCCCTGTAAGACCTACAGGCCAGGTAGATGGTGATGGTGAGTTTCCTTAACACAGCTTTGGCTGTAGCTATGTTTTCTGTTTACACTGACATGGCAAATGTATTAATTTATAATTGATTTTTTTTTGAGTTATGAAAGTAAACAAAATAAATAAAATAAACATAGCTAAATGATGTTAGTTTTATTTCTGTCAAATTATGTTATTGTTATTGGGTGTCCCATTTTAGATTTACTAATGTATACAAAAGAACTATACTAGTCTTTTCAGAGGCTTGGAGGACGCTTTGTTTGTTGAGATTCTGACAGGAATGTGGTTTACTCAACTGCACTCCACTGCAAACATTTGCCTTTTTACAGCCTTGTTTATCTACACATACATGTTGGTCTTTGTGTCAGCGTGAAGGTGACAGGGACGGGGGGGTTACAATGGGTTGAAGAAAATAGTAAGTGATTTTGGATTGCAGCAGGGAAGCCCATCATTCACACACACATCCGTGAGCCACACACACACACATACACGTACACACGCGCACACACACACACTCACACACACACACACACACTCACACACACACACACACACACACAATGGGCCTCAGCAGGCCTTCCTGAGGCTAAGTGGCGTTAACCTCTTTCTCTCATGGGGCCCAGACAAAAGCCCCCGAGGACTGCTAATAATCACCTCCGTCTATCTGCCCCCTCCTTTTTCCCCACAACACAAAAGCTCCGGCCCCATGTATGGGCTCTACAGTACAGCATCTTATGGGGAAATTATCCCACAAAATTAACAAAACACAAAATGATCCCATACATTTTGTGAAACAAGCATTGATTCTGAAAATAACAATGCTGTGGAAATAAAGTATGTGAAGATATTGTGAAAATTGCATTTGCCATTTTCGGGAAAAAATGTGCTGATGGATAGAGGTCTGAAGGTCTGGATTCACGATATATAGCTCAGGCAATTAAATTAAAATCAAATTAAAATTTAAAATTATGTTTGAGGTGAATTTAACAATTTGGTCAGTTTGGTTAGAGGCAGACTTTGGTATGGGTTAAAATAGAACATTTTTATTTAACACCAGTAATACTTGACACACATGCACACAATAAATAAATTCCAAAAGGGAGCCTAAGTAGCACGGCCTAGTTGAAATTTGATCCAGTTTTTAAAAAAATCCAATATAGATAGGACTAAACAGAGAAATAGAAAATACCTATTACACAAAACCCAAAAATGAATGATTCATCATCTAATCATTTTTTATTATCTCATTGTCAGTTTTCAGCTTGTTTCATGCTGCTTCCATGCATGCGTTATTGCAGGAAAAGATGTTTCTCAGTTTTATGCATTAAGCTGATTTTGTAAAGTTCGTAACATAAGGCTGTCCATCTTCTGATCAGACTTGGTAGCTTTTTTAGACATTTTGAATGAACTTTACTTACAATTTACATAAGTTACAATTGAATTACATGATTATATTGAATGCTGTTTCAGGGGCTTTTCTACACTGACATGAAGGAAACACAGAACATTTGAGAAACACAACGTCATCTAAACATCCAAGTCATTATTTTTGACTATGACTGGAAGAATATCATCTCTATGTTCAGGTTAGAGAAAGATGGTGGTCATGGTCTGTGTGTGTAGGTGATGCTCCTGTAGGTGGTAGTGTGTGTAAAAAAAAACACTGGATGATATATGAACCCTACTGTGTGTATGTGTAGATGGGGACTGAACAGCTGGAGGTGGGGGTGGTATTGAAGTTGGAATCACTGGTGTGTAACGGCACACACACACACACAAGGCTTTTCACCACCAACCCCCAGCATCTTTTCTTTCCCACTATCCCCTATTTTCCTTTTGAAACAATGCTTTCAGAAGTCAAGATATCCTGACTTTTAGCCTGTAGTATGGGTAAAAAATGTTAGATCTTACAACTCCCATATTGCAACTCAATAGCATCTTTCATTAGACCCACCCTGCAAGGTAAATGCCAACGTCTCCACTCCATTTGTTTATAGCTGGCAAGTATGTTAGGGATTCCTGCGAGGATGGGGTAGGATCTGGGAGTGGTATGTCTAAAATATATCAGTTGTTTGTTGTGATTAAAACACTGAACTAAAAATCTCTTGATTAGTTTTGAAGCAATCCTGCATAAATAAAGATGAAAGTGAAAAAAAGAGACAAGACAGACAATAGGGTGTAATGTGAAAGGGCAGGGGGTGGGGGGTGGGGCAGCTGGGCTGAGAGTGCAGGATCTGGAGGGAAAGAGATAACAGCTCTCTCTCTCTCTCTGTCTCTGATTCCTCATGTGAGTAGTGTGTCACAGTGAGCGACTGGCCGACAGAGATAGGGCCAGGGCCCACCTCTGTAATCTGCTCTGCAAACACATACACATACACATCCACATCCACAAAAACACACCTTATCAATAATTACATTTACTCAGGCAAGGTGTTCATCAAAACCTGTACGCTTAGTAAACCTCCACTATTAATCCAACAAAGCACCATTTGAGAAAACAAACTCTGTACATGTATGCGTGTGAATATATTTATTTTTGTATGGAAGTTACTGTAAATGGTTACGGAGCATGTTTCTACTAGTGGTGTAACAAAAAACTACTGTCTGTGTCTGTTTATGTCACCAAAATATCTGTATTCTGTTGTGTCTGTATTTGGATTTATACCAGAAGTGAACTTGTCCCATATCTGAAGGTATTAGAAATAGTCTTGTCTGCTTAATTTTCTGCATTAAATTGTTTGTTTTTTTACTGTAATTTATACTTCACATATATAAGTTTAGTTTATGTATGCCAACAATATAATAATATTTTAACCATGTACCTGAATTAATCAAATGGGGTGAAAAAAAAAGACTAGTATTTGAACCCCACCTTCAAAAAGGCTCTGGTGGACATCAATAGTAAAATTAGGACAGGAGGTTAGTAGAAAAATAGGCCATATTGCAGCACTTTATATATATGCCCAGTTCAATGTAAAAATGGTCTGATGTGTCTATGAAAAAACAAATGAAAAAAAATGCACTGATTTTACACATCAGTATGGAGTACAACTGCTTATGTGAAAACAATTGTATAAAGTCTTTTGTGTCTCCAGAGGGAGCTGTGTGAAATCTGATAAATTGCCTCAAGTGATGTTATTGACGCAGCACTGGTTACAGCTGAAGACTACAAGTTTAAAATGGAAAAAATCTGGGGGTGTGCCGTTGAAAATAAGTGAGGTTACCAGACCTCTGTAGCCTGCTCCCCATCTCTGCTGGAGGGTAGCAGCTCCAGGCTACATTAGGCGCTACTAGCATAACACACCCGCATACCGACCACTGCTTTTGCTTTGCAAGGCATTGCAGGATTCCAGGTGATGCAGGACTGACAAGCGATGTGAAAAACATTTGCATAAAGTTGAACATTTTCATCTATATGCAAGGGTGAAATTCATGTCTATGTCTTATTTGATTGACAGCAGCTGGCAGGCTGTCAGAGGGTCTGTGTTACACAGCACAGAATGGATACAATGTAAACAAACTGTTGTAGCTACAAGTCATAGACAGTGTGTTTCTAGCATGTATTTTGAAGAATAAGAACCAAACCAGCATCCAACAGGTCCAAAGTGACATTTTTTAGAGATATGTTTAGGTCTACATGCTGTTTAATGCTGCAGCCAATTAGCTATCTGACCTGCTTTTTTCCCCTGGTGAGTATTTGTTTGGTGGATCGTGCAGGACAAGACGTGTGTTCACAACATAAATGTCTAATATTTTGTGAACCCAAACCGCTGAAAAACTGATTGACAATTCAGTGAATTACAATAGCTGTAAAAGCAGATCTCTTCCCACAATATACTTGCGGCTAAGCTGTTCCAATATGGCAGCTGCGTTGACACATCAATACAATGACTAGCTGCGTCCAATGCAGTAAGGTTGATCCAGTGATTGACATGTAATGATTTTTTAGACTTTGTCAGCAATAGGGGTGTAACGGTGCACAAAATTCACAATTTTGGGGTCACGGTTTGGTATGATTTCAGTACAGCAGAAAAAAAACGAAAGGTAGAAAATAACATTTTGGTCTTTTATTTTGAAAAATATAAACATCCAACAATTACTGAAACGGTTTAGTTGTGCTGCAGTGGAAACTGTTACTGAAACAGTTTAGTTGTGCTGCAGTGGAAAAGTTTTGCAAGGAGTCAGGACACTTGCTGACAGCTGTTTTATGCTGATTTATGGTCTAACTGTATATAAAGTAGTTGAAACTAGCTCCACCTCCAGCAGCTACAACAGTAACATGCTGCTTACACACGATGCTTCAGTATTAATAATCTAATGTCATATATAATAATATATATAATATATGGAAAGATTTTAAGCCATGTTAAAAGTTCATGTAATTGAGAATTGTAACTGCAATATTTTAGCTGAATTTAGTCTCTTCCTTGTGTGTTTGATGTATGTATTCCCTATCTGTTGTGTTTTATTTCTACTTAAAGTGTAACTGGTGTGTTGTCTTGGCCAGGTTTCCCTGGGATTTCAATCTCAAGGGACTTCCTGGTTAAATAAAGTTTAAATAAAAAAATATCAGTCAGAGGGACCAAACCACCACTTTTACTTTCATATTTTTTAACTACATTTTTCTCTCTCAGAACTGATTCTTAAGCTGTGCTGTCTGACCACGTCAGAAAGTGAAACGCTGACATGCTGAGACATGGTATCGTTTCACTACGGAGATAACGGTGCATATTTTTAAAAAAGTGTTGCACCCAGTCAGTGTCATAGGTCTCTTTTTTGTCATTCTGATGGCACTGGGTAACCAGGGTAACCAAGCTACTTTGGCTAAGCCGGCTAGGATACACCCATGAGCACAAGTATATCCAGCTGCAGCCAGGAGTGGCATTGTGTGCCAAAATGTTCCAGGCGGAACACACTCTCTAGAATTATTGTTCTGCACGTTGGAGTAAGCATGCACCGAACCGTAATGTCTGTACCATGATGCTTTGGGATGAATACACGTACCATTACAACCCTAGTTAGCGATAGTCAGAGAAATTAGCAATGGAGTTCTATATGTGATTAGAAAGTCAATTTGTGTGATGTCTCCAAGCAGACAGAGTGATGGAGATGATGGGATTCTGCAGCTGAAGATAGTAGAGAGTTTCTCAGTCACCACTATCCAGAGGGAGTGAGTACATTTACATTCCACAAAGAACTTCAATACAAAATCAAGATGTTGTGATATGTAGCACAACAAGCTAGTGAAGCTGTAAATGGAATTGCGTTCCCACACAGTGGCAGTAGCACCTACTGTTCACAGAACTACTTTCCAGAGAGTGAAACCATAATTGCTGTTATTAGTCTTTGGTGTTGTTTCTAAATAAACTACTGAAGTAACATGTCACCCAGTGCAGCGGTGTGGCTCATTAACATAGTTTTAATACTTGTGGACAAGTAGGACAGAGGTCTACAGCACAGAGGAATAAGATATATCAAGTTTTGGATACATGCACAATACTTGTAATCAGGATCAATTCATTGTTGGTTTTGCTCTGCACATGAGATTTGTTGACAATAAGAAAAACAGAAAATTGACAGACATTTTTTAAGATGCAGTTGAAAACCTTGGAAAAGCTAGCGAGTAGACCTTGAGTTCAGATTATGTTGTCAGAGGCACCCTAGTAACCTACTGATTAAAATGCATACCATATAACTCCAACATGTACTATCTGATTCCATCTACAGATCTTGCTGCATGTCATGCATAAATAATAATCTTTACATTTTTTATTTATTTTTTATCAAAGCACAGAACATTGCTCTAATTCTAGTGGAGATCCCAACATTTCCAAATACTGTATATGTACTGTATAAAAATTTAAGGGAAATAAAATATAGATACTGTATATCACAATATACTGTATATGTGATAGTGACAATGTGGAGTATATGTTTTTCAAGTGTTGTAGAATAATAGTGGATCATTTAAAGAGTTTAAGAGGTTCAATGCTGCTGCACTGTAGTGCAAAATAAGAGTGAATGGACATCAAGCTTGACTACACTGGACTACAGTACAGTACAGTTAGGTCTAAATAGAGTGGCGTGTAGCTTCTACTGGGGAGAGATGACAGTAATGAAGTCAGACTGGGATCAACTGACTTCTTTAAAATGACAGAGAACACTGCCACTGCCCTAAATTTGAGAAGCCCCCCTCAAGCACACACGCACGTACGCACGTACGCACGCATGCATGCACGCACACGCACACACACACACACACAGCCTCATCAGGCTCATAATTGCATCAGCCTAGGAGATGAGGGGAGAGGGGTAGAGCACTGATTACAGATTGACATTGGGCTTATTTGTCTCCTTGGTCCATTTGCTTCAGTCAACCTTAGCAACCCAACTTTCCCCACACACACACACACACACACACACACACACACACACACACACACACACACACAAAAGTACAGTCAGCTGCACAGCATCATGACATGTAGATAGTGTCTGGACAGTGTCAGCCCCTGCGACTGCTCCCTGCCTGCGAGTCCTGTCACTAGATGAAACCACTGATACAACCCACAGAGGTCCAACTGAGAACAGAATAATGTGAGGACAATGAAGTGAGGTTGCACTGTGATGACAACTGCTGTCACAGCAAGTGTCTATCATGTACAACAGGAAAAAGTCCAGAATTCCCATCAAACTGAGGAGCTAGCTTTCTTTGCACCTTTGAATGTTCCGCAAATCATTTTTAGAAAATAAAAAACACTAATGAAATGCTGTTTTCAGAAGGAAAAAAAATAAAACTGTAGCAGGGAAATACATTTAAATCAATTGGAGTAAAACACAACACAGAATAGTATAAAATAAAATCAGCAAATATAATAGCAAGCAGAAAGGTGCTTTTTTTTAAAGACTTTAAAGACAAGATTTACCCAAATGCCAAACACCTGTTTTACCATTCACCAGTCAGAGAACATTTGACAATAACTATAGTTATTAAACAAAGCTCAACACTAAAACTCAGAGCCCTGACACACCCAGTCTGGATGTGCTGCACTGTTGTTCTAGATCACAGAAGAGCCTAAATGGACAGGCATCTGCCTTCTCCCCTTGGGTGGGCCATGTTTTAAAATGAAGGCTTACAATATATTATTCATCAAAAAAGTATCTGTTTTATTTTAATGTCATTGTTGTTGCAGAATTCAGCCATAAATTAATTTGTGAATTAACATTTTCACAATATTTATCCAAAGTGATCATCTTGCTAACACTCTGATACTCATTACCTGCAGATTAATGAAATTTCTGCCATTTACAGTAAAACATTTACTTGCAGATATTTGACTGCATATAGGCAAAGTTTCACAAGTACTGCAAGTCCAGGTGCAGTACAGTAACTGACAGTTAAATTAGAAAATTTATCAAACATGAATACAGTGACTTTTGACAGAAAATAAAATAAAATACTGCATTTTCAAATTCAATTCCAAAGCTAGAATTGAGCTGAACCATACAGGCTACTTAATTATGACAGACAGCAACCAAGTACCTCACTGAAAATGGCCATAATATTATACAGGACTTGATATTTACAGATCAGAATCTGTTACACAACCAGCCATAAACAGAGCACAGTAAGGCAAACCAGGTGATTTTGTTCTCTGCGCAAAAACATCCATATCACAGATCTGGATGTTTTCTTGGTTATCTTCATACATGCCAACTTGAAAACAAGCACTGTGCTGCACAGTTTGAGTATCCAGTTCGAGTCCCAGGATTAGAAAAATAAGTTTATGGGCACTGCCCGACTGATACTTTACAAGCCAGTTTATTTATTGGCTCTCCACGCTGTCTGTTGACACTGATTTTTTTGTTGAAAAACACCTGGAGGTCTGTTGGCTCATGGCCCATAGGCACCAGCAGATTGGGACTTTTGACTCAGATTGGCCTGTCAAAACCTGCCAAAATCTGCAGACACACCACCACCCATACAAACCATGTCATATTTTACAACAGTTACATTGGAAATAGATCTGATTTCTTAAATTAACTATATTAATTTGTAGAACGATACATGAAATAGTAACTGCTGTACAGTTTTATATAATAATAATAATAATAGTAATAATAACAACAACAATGATAATAATAATAGTAATAATAATAATAATAATAATAATAATACATTTATATAATAATGGAATGTTGTAATTATTTATACCATGTCAGATCAGATTCTATGGTGATTTTATAACTAGCTCCTGAAGTTGAAAGGTGGACATAGTATCAGAAACATCTTTTCATAAAATACAGTCTACTACAACACTACCACAACAAAGCACAGTACATTCTCATAAATTACCATATAACTGAGTCAACACACAATCAACTAAAGTAGTATTAACAAAAACTGAACATTAATATGTAAGGCAACTGGCAGTTTGGTTTCATTTGCATTGTATTATACTGTATAGGTATTTGTATTTTTCACATTACACTCTCTCTATAATATACTAACTACAGGTATTAGTATGAGATTAAAATTCAACATGGACAGTAGAAATGAATGCAGAGAGTCTGAGCTTCTCTATGTTTTCAGTTTAATGTAAATATAAAAAACATCATTAATCAAAAAAATTTATTCTGTAAATCTATTATCTAAATCATGAACGTGAACCTAAAACTGTAAACAAGAAAAATAATTCCGTCAATGAAAACCAGAATTTAAAAACAACAAAACAGGAACTTGCAACAAATCATGTAATCATTTATCCTCTAATTATTATATTAAAAAGCTGATTTCCATTCTCAGAATGTTTCTCTGCAATTACGCGTCTTTTCCTCTCAGTCCTCAGTTTTGCTGTCAGATCAGTTTGCTCTTTTTTCTCGCTGCTGACCCTGTGTTGATGTGGGGGCGGGTTTAGTGCCTATAGCCCACCTAACATGTGACTGACAGCTGCTTTCCACAATTGACCAACAGTGATGACACAGTGGAATGGAGCCACTGATGTCACTTTACTGTTTCAAACTACTCTAACAACAAACAGAAACAGCCTTATTTACATTTAAACGACTTTCCATCTGACAAGCAGCTGCCAGCTCAGTAGTACTGCTAATGTTGTAACATGAAGAACTGTAATGTTTTAGCACTCGGTAGATATTGCTAACAGAAGCTGATATGAAGATATTATTGGAGCAAAACAACTGAGCACCTGTGACAATGGAATTTGTAGTTGTCACACGTGTATCAGTAAATTCACACAGAGAAAAATGCTTTAGGAGGTACAAACTTGTAGATTTTTTTTTCTCTCCCACAAACACAACAGTTACACATTCTCAAATACTTCATTGCAGGTGCGCAAATCCTTTTCTATGAATAACAAATTAAGAAACTCATATGCTCACATTTTTGCTACAGTTGCTGCAGTGAATATGGTGCAAAACACATTCACACACCTGTATCAAATAATATGAAATCATGGACAAATTTTGCACATCTGCAAATCAGTATATGAATTCATGCAATGAGAGTTGTATACCTGTAGAATATTTTCTCACAAATACATATTTTTTCTTGGATATTTTTCTAGAACAAACACAAGTCAATAACTTCAGCTGCTTGAATCTCAAATGCTGTTTTTTCACTCACAAATGACAAGTTCAAATTAAAGCTGCAAGCAGCGATGATTGGGCCCTTGTACCTTTGTGCACATCGGGTTGCATCACAGTCAAATGGCTTTTATTGCGGGTATGTAGATGTGTTCAGGTCTGGACTCGTATTGGATGTTGTACAAAGGAGTTAAATATCACTTCCTGTGTCCACTATGTGGCACTAGAGAAGACCCACTAATTGTGTGTCATGTTGTTGTATATCGTGTTGTGTAGACGACCATGTAAATGTCTTGTAAATAGGATGATGTTTGTCATATAAGGCTGACTTCCTGTTGTCAGTAGGTGGCGCTATGACCATGAGTTAATAATGACATGCATATGTGCCCAGACCTGGACTCCAATCAAGCATGCAAAATTTGGGGCAGATTGGACAAAGTCCAGAGAAGGTACAACAGCTTCCTGTTTGGCAAAGTATGCAAATTGACAGTTTCATAAAAACTCAAGAAGAATTTGAAGTCGGTCAGGTTAAAGCTCTAGGAGGAGTTCGTTAAAATACAACACATGCAAATGGCAAAATCTGCGCAAAAATTACAAATTAAATTAAAAATGGCTGACTTCCTGTTGGGTCTCTCTCCAAGAGACTTTTTTGTGTGTCTGGACATGATACATTCGCCTACCAAATTTCGTTCTTCAAATTCAAGGGTGGGTTCTTTTAATTTGAAATTTTGTAAGGGGCACCCTCGAGCCATTTTGCCACACCCAAGTCCAAGACCCATATCAGACCTTTAAATACCCCCATTTTGAAACGTGTGTCAAGTTTCGTGAGTTTTCCAGCATCCTTAGCCACTCAAAAACAGCTTCCTGTTTCATGGCGAATAATACAGCTTTGGCAACAGCTTTTGATGAAAACTCAAAATGATGTGTTCAGGCTGGGACATCATACATGTTCCTACTAAATTTCGTTCATCTGTGTCAAATTTAAAGGTGGGGACTTTTACTTTGGAATTATTTCTAAGGGGCGCCCTTGAGCCATTTTGGAACACCCAAGCCAAAAGCCCATATCCAGTATCAAGTTTCGCCACTGATGAATGTGCAAAGTTTCGTGAGTTTTCTAGCCTCTCTAAAACAGCTTCCTGTTTCATGGCCAATAATGTGTCACCATGGCAACAGCTTTTGACAAAAACTCAAAACCTTCACCATTTAGCATCATCAACATCTTACGACTTAGCTGACGAAATTATAGGTGGATCTGCTTAACCTGCTAGGAGTAGTTAGTAAAAGTAGGTAGGTGGCGCAATTACTATGATTCAATAATGGCCTGTACGTTTGTTCAGACCAGGACTCTTATCAAACATGAAATTTAGGAAAGATCTGACCATGTGAAACAGTTTGTTTTGCAATGGCAAAACATGGAAATTTACCACATCGCCACGTCAACGGCGTTCAATGAAAACTCACTATCTTCATAATATACCATCATCAAGGTCTTAAGGCTTTTCTGACTAAATTTGAAGGGGTTCTGTTCAACCAGCTAGACAGAGGTCGTAAAAGTACAGCACCTGTAACTTCCTGTGGCCAGTAGGTGGCGCTATGACTATGACTAGTCATACTATGACTCAATAATAGACCATGACTCAATATTGACACATAGATGTGTTAAGTTATAACAATTTCCTCTTTCATGGCGAAACACCAAAGTTCGCTGTGTCACCACGGCAACCATGTTTTGATAAATTTTCATCACAAAGATCTTTTGATGACACAGACTAAGTTTGAAGTCGGTCAAGTTAAATTGTTAAAAAAGTTTAAAAAATTGTGCTAAAATTGCAAAGTAAATTCAAAATGGCTGACTTCCTGTTGGTCTTAGGTTATAGCTCCATGATGCTTTATTGTCTGTCTGGACATGATACTTGTGCCTACCAAATTTCGTTCATTGATGTCAAATTTAAAGGTGGGGGCTTTGATTTTTAAATTTTGCAGGGGGCGCCATCCAGTTATCTTGCCACACCCAAGCCCAAGACCCATATCAGACATTTAAATACCTGCCTTCGGACGCATGCAAGTTCCATGAGATTTCAGGCATCCTTAGCCCCTAAAAAACAGCTTCCTGTTTCATGGCAAATAATGCGCCGTCATGGCAACAGCTTTTGATGAAAACTCAAAAGCTTCTCCATTTAGCATCATCAACATCTTACAACTTAGCCAAATTTTAGGTGGATCTGGTGAACCTGCTAGGAGTAGTTAGTAAAAGTATATGGCATATAACTTCCTGTTGCCAGTAGGTGGCACCATTACTATGATTCAGTATGAGCCTGTATGTGTGTTCAGACTGGGACGGTTACCGAATGTGAAATTTGGGAAAGATCTGATAGGTGTTCAGATTGGGACTTTTATCCAGCATGAGAAATTTGAGGGAGATTGGATGATGTTATGTACGTTAAAGTTATAACAACTCCCTGTTTCATGGCAAAACATCAAGATTTTGATAACTTTTCATTGCAAAGATCTTTAGATGACATTGACCAAATTTGAAGTCAGTCAGGTTAAATCCCTAGGAGGGGTTTGTTAAAACACAACACCTGTGTGCCTACCAAATTTTGTGAAATTTAAAGGTGGGGCTTTTAATTTGAAATTTTGTATAGGGCGCTATTGAGCCATTTTGCCACACCCATGCCCAAGACCAATAAAATATTAAACTTTTCACCACTTCTGACGACTGTGCAAAGTTTGATAAGTTTTCGAGCATGTTTAGCCCCTCAAAAATGCTTCAGCTACAATAGGATCTGTGCACCGCTAAGGCCCTAATAATAATAGTTAAAGCTGCAAGCAGCGATTATTGGGCCCTCACGCCTTCGCGCATGTTGGGGAGTGCCACAGTTGAAGAGCTTTTATTGTGGGCATGCAGATATGTTCAGAACGTTGCACAAATGAGTTAAATATCACTTCCTGTGTCCACTATGTGGCACTAGAGAACAGCCACTAATTATGCGTCATGTTGCTGCATATCATGTGTAGACCATACCATGTAAATTCCATGTAAATCAGATGATGTTTACAGCTGTTAAAGCTGACTTCCTGTTGACAGTAGGTGGCGCTATGACTATGACTCAATATTGACACACATGTGTTCAGGTCAACACTCCTATCAAGCATGAGAAATTTTGTGCAGATTGGATGATGTACTTTTAAGTTACAACAACTTCTTGTTTCATGGCAAAATATTGAAATTCGACGCATTGCCACGTCAAGGGTGTTCAATGAAAACTCAAGATTTTGATAACTTTTCATCACAAAGGCCTTTAGATGACACTGACCAAATCTGAAGTTGGTCGGGTTAAATCTCTAGGAGGAGTTCATTAAAATACAACGCCTGCAAATGGCAAAAACTGCACATAAATTGCACAGTATATTCAAAATGGCTGACTTCCTGTTGGACTTAGGGTATGGCTGCAAGAGGCTTTTTTGTGCATCTGGACAAATTTCGATTATCTACGTCAAATTTAAAGGTGGAGTCTTTTAATTTGAAATTTGTAGGTGGCGCCCTTGAGTCATTTTGGAACACCCAAGCCAAAAACCGATATCCAATATCAAGTTTCGCCACTTCTGATGAATGTGCAAAGTTTCGTGAGTTTTCAAGTATTCCTAGCACCTCAAAAATGCCAAAAGTAATTAGGGGGCCACACCCAAGCCCATTTTTGATATCAAATCGAAGTACTTACAAGGGTGCAAAGTTGTGTGAGTTTTTGCGCATCATAAAGGCCTCAAATATGTGTTTGTGAAATGAAAACTGATGCACAAAATCCCAAATGGCCGACTTCCTGTTGGGTGAAAAAATTCCCCCCAAAAAGTCTCTAGGTATAATGATGGGAGCAATGTTCCCACCGAATTTCATGAACATCAAATAAAGTTTTTCTAAACTGGACCTGCGTTTGGGGGCTCTATGGAGCCCACTGGACACATCCAAGCCCAATCAATATAAAAGATACAATTTTCCCCCACTTCTGACAAATGTGCAAAGTTTCGTGTGTTCTTGAGTATGTTTAGCCCCCCAACAATTCCTTTCCTTTTTGATAAAGCTTATAGTTATGCTGCTATAGGACTAGACTGCCGGGGGACTTCCCCTGATGCACTGAGCTCCTCTCTCCTCTCTCCTCCTCCTCCTCCTCCTCCTCCTCCTCTCCATTTCAATGCTTCATGTACCATTAATGCATGTTATTAACTTGACTTCTTCCCCGGAGTCTCTGTGCTCTCTCGTCTCACAGGAAGATCCAGCACCTGGACGGTGGGCCACGGCTGTGGGGACTGTGACGTGGTCCTGTGGATGTCCTGCTTCTATTTCTGCTACTGATATTATTGCTATTGCTATTATAAAGTCATAGCTCTACTTGCATTATTGCTGTTATGGTTATTGTTGTTGTTGTTATTATACTTCTCTGTGTCTCTCCCCTCCCCACCCCCCTCTCCCCTTCTCCCCGTCTGCCTCCCTCCTTCTTTCTCTGTAAACCCAACCGGTCAAGGCAGATGGCCGCCCACCTAGAGCCCGGTTCTGCTTGAGGTTTCTTCCCGTTAAAGGGGAGTTTTTCCTTGCCGCTGTCGCCAAGTGCTTGCTCATGGGGGGAATTGTTGGGTCTCTGTAAATAAATGAGTACGGTCTCGACCTGCTCGATGTGTAAAGTGCCCTGAGATAACTTTTGTTGTGATTTGGCGCTATATAAATAAAATTGAATTGAATTGAATTGAATTGAACAATGCGCTTCATTTTGGACCGCTAGGTGCTCTGGCCCTAATTACAAGAGGGCCTTTGCACCATACGGTGCTCAGGGCCCTAACAATTTTGTGTCACACACAAAGGGCATGTCTTGCTGTAAACCTTTTCAATTCTAAGGCAATAATCCTGCATACTCATTAACAGCATACTCATGTAATTATCATCAGACTCAAGTAATTAACAGCATATACAAGTACTTAACAGCATATTCAATTAATTCCTACTAGACTGGGCTTCATTTCCCAAAATCATCTTTAGGCTAAAATGATCTTAGACCATGGAGTTACAATGGGACTAAGATTGTCTCAGCTTAAGATACTTTTACGAAATGAGGCTTTGGTCTGCAACCACACTCTAAAGACCTAAAGAGTGTTTGTTGCAGAGGAGTGCTAAAGGAATGTCCTGAGTTGAGATGAAAGGATCTGCAGGGAGCAACTGCACAGCCAAGGAGCAGAATGACCACAGTATCACTACAGGAGTAGACGTGAGGGAAAAGAGGGATTTTAATTCACAGCTCAAATCATACATCACTAAACTGCTGGAGCATCTACACAGAAACATTTATAGCACCAACAGTACAGTACACCAAAATGTTACCATTTGATGTACTGTACCAGAATTAGTTTATAGCTAATTTTCATCTGCAGTCCCTTCGACAGGTCTCAATTAAAACATATAACAGCACAATAACAAACAGTACAAAGCAAGAAACACACAGGACACATAATACAAAATACAAAGCTACACACAATAGCATATTACAAATACCCACAATGTCAACTAGAAATGACTAATGTATGCTTGTCAAACTAAAAGCAATTATTTGCGTTCATGAGTAGACCATAAGATGAAATTTAGAGTCAGTGGTTAGAGAGCTGAGTAGTATATTTACATAACACATATTATTTACTGTATATATACATAAACACAGTCTTCCTTGTCAGTTGGCGCCTCTGCCAAATGTACATTTAGAGGGAAGAACTGGCGACACTCACCTACAGCAGTGGGATCTGTGCGTGGCCAAGACCGGGTGAAATCTAGGTGTGACAACAGGCGAGACAAGTGGCCCCCGCCAGCTAATCAGACATAAGTTGAGTTGGGCTCTATGACCCCACCTTCTCAGGCAACCCAAGATACAAATAGAAAAGATTTTCTATTTTTTCATTTCTCTATCCAACATTCCACAAATAGAAAATTAGAAAAACAACTCCAGAATCATAATTATACATTGATCCAATGAATGAAAAATACAGTTTTAGAAAATTGAATTCAATTTTCCAATTTTCTATTTTTCACTTTTTATATAGAAAATTAAACAGCGTTCCACTGAATACATTAGCTGTATATCTGTGATACTGCTCCCAACTTCCATGACATCAAAAACTGCTGTTTACACTCTGTCTACACTCTCCCTCCTCCATACTCTATAACCTCTTCATTCATCTCATTATCTAGGTTATTGTTCTGTGCATGGTCCACATCTTACTAGATTTGCTAGTTTTCCTTCAGAAACAACATTAATGTTAGTGGGTAGCCTCTGTCGCTGCCCTGTGTACTTCAAGCTTAGTCTACCTTAGTAGCTTAACAGTTAGTCTTCAGCATCCACAGTTAGCGCAGCTTTGCTATAACAATGGTTTGTGCTATCCATCCACCACTGCAGATGCATCTCTGCTAGAGAGACGTGTCGGTGAGCAGCTTTTATTTGTTTGTTTGTTTTGCTGGGTCTTTTTTTTCTGCAATCAAAGAATGAGCCAGTGTCACTGCAGGGTGTGTTGTACTCCATACTGCCTCATTCAACCTGAGGGCATGTTGTTTGCATATACAAACCCTTTCCAAAAAATTTGAATATCATGGAAAAGTTAACTTATTTCCATAATTCCATTAAAAAGGTTCAACTTTCATAGATTATAGATTCAGGGCCCACAATTCAAACGATTTCAAGTATTTATTTGTTTATTTTTACATAGTTTGGGCTTCCAGCTCGTAAAACCCACGAAAACAGGAATTCAAAAAATTAGAATACTGTGAAGAAATCAGCCCTAATTTTGCAGGGCATGGATGTTTTAAACTGAGTGTCACACACTAATCATCTACTAAACTCAAAGCACCTGCACAGGTTCCCCAGATGTCATTAAATTGCTTCAGTTTGGTTCAATTGTCTCAGTTCAGTTCAATATAGGGAAGACTGCAGACTTGACAACTGGCCAGAAGACCATCATTGATACCCTCCATAGGATGGGTAAGCCACAAAGGTTCATAGCTAAGGAGGCTGGCTGTTCACAGAGTGCTGTGTCCAAGCATATAAATGAAAAGTCTAGTGGAAGGGCAAAATGTGGCAGGAGAAGATGCACCAGCATAAGAGATGACCGTGGGCTTCAGCGGATTATCAAACAGAGAGAAGATTCAAGAATCTGGCAGAGATCCAGAAAGAGTGGAATGAGGCGGAGTCACAGCTTCAAAAACCACCACATTCAGACGCATCTGGGAGATGGGCTACAACTGTCAGGTTCCTTGGGTCAAGCCACTTCTGAGCCTGAGCCAACGTAGGAAGCGTCATACATACATACCCATCAACTGGGCCAAGGAGAAGAAGGACTGGACTGTTGGCCAGTGGTCCAAGGTCTTCTTTTCCGATGAAAGTAAAGTGTGCCTTTCATTCGGGAATCAAGGTCCAGGGGTTTGGAGGAAGCCAGGTGAGGAACAGAACCCAAGCTGCTTGAGGTCAAGTGTGAAATATCCACAGTCAGTCATGCTTTGGGGTGCAATGTCCGGTGCAGGTGTTGGTAAACTCTGCTTTCTTAAATCCACGGTCACCGAAACAGTCTACCAGAATGTTTTAGAGGACTTCATGATTCCTTCTGCTGAGGATCTGTATGGAGATGCAGATATCATCTTCCAGCAGGACCTGGCCCCTGCCCATACCGCCAGAAGCACCAAAACCTGGTTTAATGCCCATGCCATCACAGTGCTCGACTGGCCAGCCAACTCACCAGACCTAAACCCCATTGAGAATCTATGGGGTGTTATCAAGAGGAAAATGAGGGGCACCAGACCCAAAAACAAAGAAGAGCTGACAGCAAGCATCAAGGAAATCTGGGCTTCCATAACTCCCACGCGATTGCCTCAATGTCACGGCACATCGAGGCAGTGATTAAGGCAAAGGGATTTCCAACCAAGTATTGAACATTGACATATCGTTTAGAAAGTACCATATTTTGATTGATTTGATGTGATCCTAATTTCTTTCTTTTTTTCTGCAAAAACTGAAAAGTAAATGGTGATGTCTTCACAGTATTCTAATTTTTTGAATTCCCGTTTTCATGGGTTTTTTGAGATGGAAGCCCAAAATATGTAAAAATAAACAAATAAATACTTGAAATCGTTTAAATTGTGTGCCCTGAATCTATAATCTATGAAAGTTGAACTTTTTAATGGAATTATGGAAATGAATAAACTTTTCCATGATATTCAAATTTTTTGGAAAGGGTCTGTACAATATGACCTGTCAAAACATCCCATTCTTCAACCAGCATTTGTCGCAAGTCAGCCAACGTGGTTGTGTTGGTCACTCTGGCACGAACAGCATGCCCAAGCTGATCCCACAAGTGTTCAATGGGGTTGAGGTCAGGACTGCTGGCAGGCCATTCCATCCTCTCCACTCCCAAATTCTGGAGGTAGTCTCTGATAAACCCCTCTCTGTGGGGGTGAGCGCTGTCATCTTGGAGGACAGAGTTTGGTCCCAGACTGTGGAGATATGGGATTGCCACTGGTTGCAGAATCTCATCTCGATATCTCTTTGCATTGAAATTGCCTCCAATGATGACAAGCCTCATTTTTTCCAGTGAGGGAGATGCCGCCCTACACCATCACGCTGCCTCCACCAAAAGATGCTACTCTATCGGTGCAGCAATCAGCATAGTGTTCTCCGCGTCTTCTCCACACTTTGACCCTATGATCCAACTGCTGTAAGCAGAATCTGGACTCATCACTGAACATAACGTTTCTCCACATGTTCAGGTTCCAGTGCACGTGTTGCTGACACCAGCGCAAACGGGCCTGACAGTGAAGGGCAGTCATGGCAGGCCTCCTGGCAGCCCTATGAGACCGGATATTGGCTGTATGTAGTCTGTTCCGGATTGTCTGGGCAGAGAGCTGTCAGCCATATCGTCCTGCAAACCTTGACTGCAAATCTGTAGAAGATAGCCTACGGTACCTAAGTGCTGACAGGGTGAGGAAACGGTCTTCTTGGGGTGTCGTCTTCTTGGGACGCCCACTTTGCGGTCTGTCTCTGACATCCCCCGTCATATGGAACTTGGCCTTCACTTTGGAGATGGTACTAGGGCTCACTCCAAATAATACCGCAACTTGGTTTTGCGGAACACCAGCTTGAAGTTGCCCTATCACACGGGCCCTATCCAGATGTGTTAGATGTGGCATGACGATTCTTGACACCTACTCACCACATTGACATTTTATTTGAAACAGTGCTGCTCTGGTAATCAGCTGGTCTGTATTACTGCCTACTGTCTACCATTCATTATTGACATTTATTGTTAACAGCAATCGATTTTTGTTACTTTCGCGCAAAATGTCAATCAAAAACCATGCCTACTGACTAACTGATGGAGTTTTTGACTCTCAAGTTGCAGGCCTGGTATGCTCACCGCGTTCGTGATTTGATGTGCGTCTATGCGGTCAAGATCCACTAGTAAACAAATACAATGTGTATTGAGAGATGCTGACTTCACTACAAAATCGACAGTAACCCATTTAATTCTGAACCGATTTTCATGAAATGTGGTTTATTGAACATGATGCTGTTTAGTTGTTGGAATTAAATTACTGGGGGCAGATCTAATCAGCTCTATGTCAAAACATTAATCTTCTGAATAGCCACAACTTCCACTGGGACATGCAGGCTCCGATCTATGACTAGGCAACATCAAGTGTAAATTATTTAGAATGTAAGCTGTTTCTCCAAAAATGTAGATTTCTATATCTATTATATTGTTATAAAACTGCCTGGTTGTTTGTTATTGTATTAATAATTAAATTAATTAATCAATAAAAAAACAAGACTATTTTAGTTCCCCAGACTCCAGTCGGTTCATCCATACACCACGAGAAACATATGATAACATCACTTCTGCAGACTGGACAGTTGCCATTACACAATGTTACAAATGTTGTAAATCTCAAATATTTTATTTTCACCTTCATTAATTCACTTTAGACACTGACGCATACAATACTATAATATAATATATTATTATTATTATTATTATTATTATTTGTTGTGATGGCCACAGCTGTCGCCACACAGCCAAAAAAGTCGGTAACCTTCTGCACTCACACATTTGTTTCTATAGTTAAATTTTGGTTATACATTTAGTTATTAGTCTAAATTGGTTTTAACATTTAGTTGCAATAAATCACACTTTCTGTTTCAGATAACACACTTTATTAAATGACAGTACATTGGTTTTCTATTTGAAGCGCGCACATTTAGTTAGCTTTTGTACAGTCTTCATTTAATAATTTCTAATCTGTTTTCTTTGATTTACCGGTGCTGCTGCTGGGAGCTGGGAATGCTGGGCAAAAGGATCCACCCCACAAGCTCAGCCATTTTGTAGCAGAGGATGCTGATTGGGCCGGCACATCATGTGGGGGGAATTTAGCGCTGTACTGTTTATTTCTTTTTGAGACAGTTGGTAATTTAACTTGGTTTTGTTAAGTATGGATTATGTTTATTTCAAGGAGTTAATTTTCCTGATTTGCTTTGATAATTAGCTGTTGTCTTTGTGTTTGTTTACCCCACTTGTGTTGGTATGGGCTGATCACCCAGTATATAAGTTTCCCTCTTGTGTTTAGTCATCAGGTCTGTTTGTTTTGTCTTCTGTTAGTTTGTTCAGTTGGCGTTTATACAGTTTGTTAATTTGACCTCTTTTATGGGCCCGGTTCTGTATTGCTTTTGTTTAGAAATTTTGTTTACTTTCATACTTTGGGTGAATAAAAACCTTTTTTTGAAAATACTACCTGTTGTGCTCATTGCCGGCCGACTCGGTCCCTCACAGTTGGTGGCAGTGGTGGGACCAGCCAGTTGGGCACACAGGTATTTTTTTTTTTTCTTTTCCTTTTTCCCCTCCTCCATTTTGTGAAGGCCATTTTGGGAAAGACATGCACCGTGGAGCGAGAGTGGCAAGAGGAGGTCGGATAGACCTCAGGAAGACCCACACAGGGTCTGAACCTCAGAGTGAGAGTGAAGAAGAGACGGGAGGTGGAACATTAAAAGCAGCGTCAGGCACTGAGGGTGAAGAGAACCGAGAACCCACTTTAAGAGATCTGGCAGGCATTTTTCAGGCTTTTATGGGGCAGCAGGAGGCCCGGGAGATAAAACAAAGGGAGGAGGTCGCACGGCAGGAACAACAGTTCCAAACACTGCAACAACAGCTCAGGCTTTTGCAGCAGGAGGTACAGGCCCACACATCTCCAGTGACAGAATTAACTGCAACGGTCTCACACTCTTTGGAGGCTCCTGGTTCAGAGCATGATTGCCAACAGGCCCGCGCTGCAGCCTCAACAGAATCCATCCACTCTACTAATAACACATCAGGTCAGTCTTGTTTTTCTCATCAGCCTAGACTTGAGAAATTAACAGAAAATGATGATGTTGAACATTTTCTCCTTACATTTGAGAGAATTGCAGCAGCATGCCGATGGCCAAAATCTGACTGGGTTTTCCGACTCATTCCACTCCTGACGGGTAAGGCCAGAGGAGCCTATATTCATATGGATTTTGATGATTCACTTGAATATGATGATGTAAAAACTGCTATTTTGAAGAAATATGATATAAATCCTGAGACGTATAGGCAGAGGTTTCGCTCTATGGATGTTGGGCCTGATGAGAGCCCCAAGGAGCTGTATGTCAGATTGAAGGAGACGTATGTGAAATGGGTACAGCCCAAAGGCAAAACTGTGCAAGAAATTGGTGAAATAATTATTATGGAACAGTTTTTGAGAATGTTGTCTCCAGAGCTCCACGTGTGGGTAAAGGAACGTGACCCACAATCAGCTGCTGAAGCTGCCACTTTGGCCGACGTGTTTGTGGCTGCCCGCAAGAGGAATCAGCCATGGAGTAACATGGCCTGGAAGGCTGGGAAGGACGTCAGGAGGCCTGTAACTCCTCAATACCACCGGAGGGCATCAGCAGGTGTGGGTAAGCCTCCTGTAAGGGAGAACCATTCAACACAATCAAGAGTTCCCAGTAAAACACCCACCTGTTACCGGTGTGGACAGGAAGGCCATATTAAACCCATGTGCCCAAAGAATCCTGCTAAGCTCACTCAAATGTGTTTTGTTCCACGGCAAAGTGTTGACAAACCTCAGCAGGCCATGAAAATGACCAATGTCAAGATAAATGGAGAAAATGTTAAAGCCCTGATTGATACTGGCAGTACTCAGACTCTTGTACACAGGAAATATGTGCCAGTTAATGCCATCTGCACTGTAGAGACTATTCCCATCTGCTGTGTACATGGTGATGAGAGGTTCTACCCCACTGCCGATATTTACGTGGAAGTGCATGGACAGGCCTATCTGTTAAATGTTGGCGTTGCAGATAACTTGCCTTTTCCAGTGGTTTTGGGTGATGACTTGCCTGTTCTCTTTGATCTGTTAAACCCTGTGCAAAGTTGTAATGTTGCAGTCACCAGAGCACAAGCTAAGCAGGGGAAGGTAGATTCCCCAGTTCTCAGTACCTTGCCATTCTATGGGGTCGAGCTTGAGACACAGCCCGGGAAGTGTCGGAAGCCCCGTAGCCAAAAGAGGCAAGAGAAATTCCAACACACTGCTGTACAGCCATCAGCTGAGGCTGCTCCAGACATGCCTTTAGGTTTGCAAATACCCAGCAACATAACACAACTGCAGCAGGAGGACCCAACATTGTCTGTCTTTTTGCAGAGAGCTAAGGAGAGGAAACTGGAGACAGAGCTTGATGGCCGGACAGAGGAGTATTTTCTGCAGAATGACGTTCTTTATCGGCAGCATGGCCAGGTTAAGCAGCTAGTAGTCCCACAGGCGGCCCGAGATATGGTACTTAACTTGGGCCACTCGATTCCCTGGGCTGGCCACCTGGGGAAACACAAGACCATAGCTCGCATTAAGCATCATTTTTACTGGCCAGGTTTAAGGTTAGATGTTGCCCAGTTCTGCAAGAGTTGCCCTCAGTGCCAAAAGACCTCAATAAGAGGCCCCACCAGAGCTCCACTCCAGCCACTCCCCATCATGAGGACCCCCTTCAAACACCTAGGGATGGATGTTGTTGGTCCTGTGGAAAAGAGTAAATCAGGAAATCGCTACATGTTGGTCATTACAGATTACGGTACCAAATATCCTGAAGTTTTTCCATTGAAATCTGTTAAAGCAAAAACAGTGGCTTTTTCCTTGGTTCAGTTTTTTTCAAGAGTGGGATTTCCACAGGAAATTTTAACGGACCAAGGCACTAACTTCATGTCTAACCTTTTGAAACAGGTTTACCAGCTCCTGGGCATAAAGAGTGTACGCACCACCCCATACCATCCGCAGACGGATGGTTTGACAGAACGGTTCAACCAGACCCTCAAACAAATGCTCCGTAAGTTTGTTAACGAAACTGGATCTGACTGGGATCAATGGCTCCCCTACCTCCTCTTTGCCTACAGGGAGGTACCTCAAGCTTCTACAGGTTTCTCCCCTTTCGAACTGCTCTATGGTCATGAGGTGAGGGGTCCTCTGGCCTTGTTGCGGGAGACCTGGGAGGGAGATCACAGGAGGGAGGGGCCTGTTAATGTCATTTCTTATGTGGTACAGATGAGGGAGAAACTCCAGAGGATGAGTCAACTGGCAGAGGCACACATGGCGGAGGCGCAGCAACATCAGAAAGCTTGGTATGACCAGTCAGCCCGGCAGAGAGGCTTTGAACCAGGTCAAAAGGTCCTGGTCATGCTGCCAACCAGTGACAGCAAGCTGTTGGCAAAGTGGCAGGGGCCTTTTGAGGTCCAGAAGAAGCTGGGGCCTACCACCTATCAGGTCTCCAACCCAGGGCGTCAACATTCCAGTCGTGTGCTGCATGTGAATCTCCTCAAAGAGTGGGTCCCAAGGACAGGAGAGGGTGCAAGAGTGCTGCTGATCCAGGCTGTAGAAGAGGAGGAGGACATGGATGATCAGTACCTGCCTGCATCGAGAACCTTTGACCTGGATGTGGGCCACCTCTCTGAGGATCAGCAGACTCGGGTAAAGACTTTGATTAATTCTGAAATTTTCCAAGAGTACCCAGGCCGTACAGATGTTGTGGAACATGACATTGTACTGAAGCCTGATGCAACTGTGAAGCGTATGAGTTACAGGATACCAGAGCGCCTCCTTGGGTCACTGAAGAAGGAAGTGGACCTTATGTTGTCTCTGGGGATAATTCAACCCTCAAAAAGTGAGTGGTGTAATCCTGTGGTTCTGGTTCCAAAAAAGGATGGAACAATCCGGTTCTGCATCGACTTCAGGTACCTGAACTCAATTTCAAAATTTGATTCATACCCTACTCCACGTATTGATGACCTTATCCAGCGCCTAGGGAAGGCAAAATACCTGACCACAGTCGACCTCTGCAAAGGCTACTGGCAGGTGCCCCTGACCCAGCGGTCTCAGGAGTTGACAGCCTTTCGGACCCCCTGGGGGCTGTTCCAGTTCACAGTCCTGCCATTTGGGTTGCATGGGGCCCCTGCAACCTTTCAAAGATTGATGGACCAGGTACTCTGTGGACTCTCTGATTTTTCATGTGCATACCTTGATGATATTGTTATCTATAGCAGCACCTGGGAAGAGCATCTGAGGCACCTGGGAGAGGTCCTGGAACGGCTGAGGTCAGCAGGCCTGACAGTCAATCCAGCAAAGTGTGTCATTGCCAGAGAAGAGACTGAGTATCTTGGTTTCACTATTGGAGGTGGGTTAATAAAACCACAAGTTCGTAAAGTCCATGCACTTGAGTCATGCCCTCTCCCTCAAACTAGGAAGCAGCTGAGATCTTTCTTGGGAATGGCTGGCTTCTACCATCGGTTTATACCAAATTTCTCAGCCAGAGCTGCTCTCCTCACTGATCGAACCGGCTCCAGATGCCCTAACCATATTCAGTGGACAGCTGAGGCAGTGGAAGCTTTCAAGGACATCCAGAGATCTCTGAGTAAGAACCCTGTCCTTCACAGTCCAGATTTTGAGAAACATTTTGTATTGCAAACCGATGCATCTGAGAGGGGTGTTGGAGCTGTGCTTCTGCAGGGACCAAAAGAGGACCGGCATCCTGTGGCTTACATCAGCCGGAAGTTATTCCCCAGAGAGGTCCGCTACTCCACAGTGGAAAAGGAAGCCTTGGCAGTGAAGTGGGCCCTGGACTCCTTCAAGTATTATCTACTGGGGAGAGAGTTCACTTTGGAGACTGACCATAAGGCACTGCAATGGTTGGAGAAGATGAAGGATACTAATGGACGGATCACCCGGTGGTGCCTGGCCATGCAACCATACCGGTTCACAGTACATCACATCCCTGGTAAAGATAACGTCACTGCGGACTATCTCTCTCGCTGTCCTGGCGAGGACTCTGAGGGGGGGAGTGTGTGATGGCCACAGCTGTCGCCACACAGCCAAAAAAGTCGGTAACCTTCTGCACTCACACATTTGTTTCTATAGTTAAATTTTGGTTATACATTTAGTTATTAGTCTAAATTGGTTTTAACATTTAGTTGCAATAAATCACACTTTCTGTTTCAGATAACACACTTTATTAAATGACAGTACATTGGTTTTCTATTTGAAGCGCGCACATTTAGTTAGCTTTTGTACAGTCTTCATTTAATAATTTCTAATCTGTTTTCTTTGATTTACCGGTGCTGCTGCTGGGAGCTGGGAATGCTGGGCAAAAGGATCCACCCCACAAGCTCAGCCATTTTGTAGCAGAGGATGCTGATTGGGCCGGCACATCATGTGGGGAAAATTTGGTGCTGTACTGTTTATTTCTTTTTGAGACAGTTGGTAATTTAACTTGGTTTTGTTAAGTATGGATTATGTTTATTTCAAGGAGTTAATTTTCCTGATTTGCTTTGATAATTAGCTGTTGTCTTTTGTGTTTGTTTACCCCACTTGTGTTGGTATGGGCTGATCACCCAGTATATAAGTTTCCCTCTTGTGTTTAGTCATCAGGTCTGTTTGTTTTGTCTTCTGTTAGTTTGTTCAGTTGGCGTTTATACAGTTTGTTAATTTGACCTCTTTTATGGGCCCGGTTCTGTATTGCTTTTGTTTAGAAATTTTGTTTACTTTCATACTTTGGGTGAATAAAAACCTTTTTTTGAAAATACTACCTGTTGTGCTCATTGCCGGCCGACTCGGTCCCTCACATTTGTCTTTATTTAAACTCAAATCATTGAGGGTAAGGGTGAATCAATGATGTTGAGCAAGGAAGAAGACAATCAATGAACACAAACATAAATACAATTAATAAATAAAGTAACAACAAAATCAATTAAAACAGGTACAAACATAAGGTTAAAGGTTTGAGATTGCAGATTTAAAATGACCAAGAGTTTTTAAAGTGCTTTGTAGTGTGTTCCAGGTGGATGGTGGAAAGAAGCCAAAAGCAGTTCTTGCAAGCTCTGTATGAACACGAGGGACATGGAGAGTAAGCCAGTCATTAGTCCTAATGTAATGTGGTCCAGTGGACCAAACTAGCATAGAAGCAATATAAGAAGGCAGCTTTTTAATAAGGGCCTTGTAAATAAACAAATGCATAGGCAAATCTCGCCTCTTAGAGAGAGAAAACCACCCAACCTTTCTGTACAGGATGCAGTGATGAATGTTATAATCATCACCAGTAATGAACTTGAGTGTAGAATGGTAGACAGCTTTAAGGGGTTTTAAAGTTGCAGCTGAAGCATGCCTGTACATGATGTCACCATAGTCTAAAACTGATAAAAAAAGTTGACTCAACAAGGGTTTTTATACAATGGGAAACAGGATTTATTCTGAAAGAAAAAGCCAATTTTTGCCTTAGTTCACTCACCAAATTTGATACATGATTTTCTCATCAATCCAAATGCCAAGGTATTTGTATACTGTGACACTTTCAATATATAAAACCAGATGGGTGTGCACTTAAAATAGAATGTTTATAATTTATCACTAGATTTTTCAATTCACATATATTTCATCACTTCCATTATTAATTTGTAAGCATTTTCATCACTTCCATTTTTTTCAATTATTTTTTGTTACTTCCACCCTTGAGGCCACTTTCCTTAAATGATAAATGGCAATTTTGTGTTGTAAATGATGAATGTAAGATGGGTAAAATGATAAAACATGGCTCTGTTTTCACCATATCACAACTGTTTTAATCAAATCGGCTTTACATTTATCAAATGATTTGATAGTTTTCACTCTATGTTTCATTTCACATATATTTTTACCCATCTATTTTTCAATACACATGCATTTTCATCACCTCCATTTTTATCAATTAATTTTTGTTATTGCCAACCCCCCAGTAGTGGAGACTAACCCTAACCCTAACTGAACCTTAAACTAAGTCTTCATCACAAAATTGAATGATTTATGTTATGGAGTCTTATTTCCCCCAAAGGGAGGTGAGTTCCCACAATGTGACTGTGTAAACAGATTAATGTCCCCATAACATGAGTAATACACACACACTTCTTTGGGGTCCAGTGCAGTCGGTAAAAAAAATGTCAGTGACAATGTCCCCTAGAGTTCAGTGGTAACCAATGAAATGTATCATACATATAACAATGATGTGTATGATAAGGACACCCCAAAACAAATCTACAGATATTATTGTAAACAGTCCAGACAGGATTTTTTGTTCTTCAGGCTCTGTTCTTCAGCACATTCAATTTGAAATAAAATAATAGATACTATATGTAACTATCCATAGTCAGTGTATTACCTGCAGTAGATTTGGGTCAGCATACTCCCAGTTTGGAGAAGCAGGCATTAGTACCAGCACAGAAACAAAGCAATGTACTGCTCTGGATGGGGTCAGCAGCAAAACATATTTTAGCCACCCAAATGAAAGCTCACCTAAAAAAATCAATATCAGTTTAAGTGTACGCTTGCGATTGAGAACATAAACTGATTAGGAAACTGTTTACTAAAGTAATAAATCAAGTGAAAAGTAGGGTTATTTTCTCATAGACTTCCATACAATCAGACTTCTTTTTGGATCTAGTCAAGTCGCCCCCTTCTGGCCTTTTGCTTCACTTTTCAGACCCGGAGCTACACGCTTGGCTGCTTCATTCTCCTAAACAGAAGGTCATGTAGAGGTTTTTACAGGACAAAGATCCACAAAACCAAACACAAGATGAACTAATTTAGAAAATATAGAGGAATACTGTATATAAACACACAGACCCATACCTGAACAAACCAGACAGACCTAAAGACTATGGGACTTGATTTCAAAATGTAACTCCAACTTTATGTCCTTAAGAGGCCCAACAATCATGAGATGCAAATAAACAAAGAAAAGTCATTCAGTGTTTTTTCCATGAACGTCTTTGTTTATCTCCACATTTTCTTCTTATTAGCATTTTAGAAAAGACCATGATGTGGGTTTTGCTGTCACTACCCTTTCACCCTATGTAGGTCACATGCTTTGTGCATGCACACTTCATGCATTTTTAGAATAGTCTCTTTTGGTACTATCCCCTGTTATTATTTATGTAGTTTTTTTTTATATATCCTTTTTTGGTGTTATCTGCTTACCTATAACCAATGAATTTATAATGTATGTATGTTCCATATAACCAATGAAATACTTTGAATTTGAAATGTATATCATGTGTAGATTGCTGATTGGACAAAAATAGTAAAGATCTCCCTGAACTGCAGCTGTATTAAAGGAGATGTAACTCTGAGGAGAGTCCGTTTTTTTTTTTGAGCAAATTTTTAGCTTTGTAAATTTTACTCTTTTGAGATTTTGTAGTTTGCTTTTTGTGCTGAATAAAACTAATTTGATTTATTGAAAGACAAACTTTTCATCTTTTTGGTCCTGTTTCTTCATTCTTCCAAGGCTCTTCAACTACATTTTTGTTAAGGCTCCTTGCTTTTCTAAAAATTCTCTAATATGTTAGGAATGCTAATCTGTGCCCCTCAAGAGAGGGACCAGTGGTGGAATTGTTAGGGCAGTAGCCACCGTACTGGGGGAAAGCCTAGAACGAGGGGCATACCACCCACGGTGCTGGGGCTCTCTGTCACATACTAAAAATTTCTAGAAGAGACCTCGTTAACACATATGGATTCCACTGATAATAATAAGTTACTGTGTCATTATTATTATCATGTCTGGTGATTAGACACACTGGAAGAAGGTATTCATTCTTGCTCACTCTGGTGCGCTACTACATAGCATAAATCCTTGACGAACCTAACAACATAGCTGATAGGCAGGAGGTAGCGTAGTGGTCCTTAGTAGTAGTAACTTCAACTGCTTGGCAGTACTTGTAAATGGTTAAATAGCACCAAACCCATAGGAATGAGACTTTATTGGACCATGGCCTAGGCTAAGCAGTGCCCACATTGACTCTTGCGTTTCTGGAGTCCATCCGAACCAGTTAACAACATCCACTTTTTCCAAATGTTGGTACAGTGACTGTTGCTAAAATGCTGAGAATTAGCCTCAAATAGAATATACATATGTCCCATTTCAATTAGATTAAATAAAACATTAAAAGATATGGCTGGCAATTTTCTATATTTTTCTTAAAATAAAACAAATATCATGTGCAGAGCCAAACCATCCTACTAACAAGTTGATCCTACTAACCTACTAAGTATTGTGTGTGTATCCAAAGCCTGATATATTTTATTCCTCTGTGTCATAGAGCTCTGCTATTGTCCACAAACTATTAAAAAAGCATCAGTGAGCCACACTCTTGCACTAGGTGACATGTTCCTTCATTACAAAGAGTTTGGGCATGGATGTTTAGAAATGGCTCCAAAAGACTTATAACAGCAATCACATTTTTAGTCTCCAGAGAGTAGTAGTAGCAGTAACAGACTAGTTGCTAGTTTGTTGTGTTGAGAAAATTACAATGTCTGGGTCAGAGTCTGATTGATATGACGAGTATGAATATACGTTTGGATGTGATGATTCATGGAATCGTACTTGTGTGAGCCGGAGTATTCAGAAGAGGAAATACAGCAAAGACATGCTTAGAGGGAGAGACTAAAGGCAACAGCTAACACTAACATTACCTTGTTCTTGGTCGTAAGCACTGGTGTAACTTTGGGCTCAAAACTTCACCTCCAGTCATTGACAGCATAATACAGGATCTGATGTTCCACACATGGGGAGTGGCCTCTTACATGGAACTACTCTACAGAGACTGAAAACGTGATTGCTGTTATTAGTCTGTGGAGCCGTGTCTAAATAAACTGTAGTGCCCGATATCTTCTATATGAAGGAACATGTCACAAATCATGGCTCATTGACACGTTTTTAATAGTTTTTAGACAGCAACGGAGGTCTATGGCACAGAGGAATAAACAACTCCTCCAAATTAAACAACCAAATACATGTGACTCCAGAATGACACATAGGAGTGTTTTCTAATCTGGCACCCCTATCAGCATCAGCAGGACAACAGAATTTGTCTGTGCTTTCCAAAACTGTTACAAATCACAAGATAAATCAAAAGAATGATGTTTTATGATTTGACAGCGCTATGGTTAAACCTAACTAGATTAAGTTTTTTGGCACAAAAACTAGAGTTAGGTTTTGGCACAAAAACCACTCGGTTAGGTTTAGGCACAAACGTTGGGTTTAGGGAAAGATCATGGTTTGGGTTAAATGTTCACTTTGTTAAGGTTAGTGAAACGTGGTTTGGGTTAAAGTTACTACTTCCTCGTTGGGGGATTAGGGTTAGGGTTAGCCTCCATCCACCCCACCTCCTCCAAATGAGGAAATTTGTCAGTTTATATAGACTTCATCTGAACTGCGCCACTGATCCAGGTCAGAATTACTACAGCCACTACATGGCATCTGTCACTCAAACATTTGTTGTTTTTGGTCGACTGACATTACGTCGACTGACCTATTGTGTTGTTTGTCTTGGGAGGACAGTCAATTAATCAACCCAGTTCCTCTTAAAACACAAACGACTATCTTCTGCCCTCCCCAGAACCGTCACACTCTTTAAGGATATGGTTGGCAATTTTCTATATTTTTCTTATTGTCTACAATTCTCTTGACCTTTCGACTTTGTACTGAAGTTCTTTGAGAAATTTATAATGTAGTACAACGTCAAGAGGTTGTACTTTGTAGCACAACAAGCTAGCAAAGCTCTGTGAACGGAACCGCGTTTCCGCACATGCGCAGTGGCAGGTTACTATCATTGCCATTTTTCATCTCTGTTCTCTGGAGCGGTTTCTAAACAAACTATGGTAACTATTGTCTTCAGGGACGAAAGAAGATGTCACCCAGTGCAGTGGTGTGACTCACTGATGTGTTTTTAAAGGTGCAGTGTATAGAATTTAGTGGCATCTAGCAGAATGGACTTGGCTTAAATGGAATATAATATTCATATGTATGTTTTAATTAGTGTATAATCACCTGAAAATGAGAACTGTTGTGTTTTTGATACCTTAGAATAAGCCCTTTACATCTACATAGGGAGCGGGTCCTCTTCCACAGAGCCTGCCATGTTGCACCACCATGTTTCTACAATAGCCTAGAACAGACAAACCAAACACACAAAGAGGGCCTTTCGTGTTTTTCGTGAGTTTTGTGGCCACTATAGGTTCTACTACACACTTGGAAGGGGAGGGGGAGGGGGAGGGCTATTTAGTTGGTTGCAATCTGCAACCTCACTGCTAGATGCCACTAAATCCCCCACGGTAGTCGTTTAATAGTTTTTGGACAACAACAGAGGTCTAAAGCACAGAGGAATACGATATATATCAGGCTTTGGATACACACACAATACTTTTTCATTTCATTGTTGGTTTGGTTCTGCACATGAGATTTGTTGACAATAAGAAAAATATAGAAAATTGCCTGCCTTATCCTTTAAGAGTATTCAGTGATTTTGCTGTAAAGCCCATGAGTTAGCCAGATCCCAAAATTTCAAATATCTTGCTGACCACTTGCATATCAACTCAGCAGAATATAAAGCACAAAGTCCAAGCTTAACCACAACAAGCAGAAAATCCCCAACAGAGGTCTACTTTATTTATTTGCTATAAATACTCCAGATATGAGCCAGGAAGGCACCGCCTTCTGCTTGGTGGGGTTCCAAGAAGGAGACAGAGATAGAGAGAGAGTGTGTGTATGTGTGTATGTGAGTGTGTGTGTTTGTGTGTGTGGTTTTGGAAAGGGTCCCTGACTTGGCAAGTTCTAGTCCTCCTGTTCACACCGTATTACCTCACCAACCGTGACACACCCCCACAACAGAGCAACACACGAGGAGCTGAGGCCAAAACAGCACAGCTTTCTATTCATTCACACACACCAAACACCACTCTGTAACCTCAAACAAGCTGACAGCCCGAGCCAGCACTACAATCTAGTAACCTCACACACTGGGTGGATGGGTCTGAGTGTGTGTGAAAATGAACAGGTCTTCTTATGGTTTTTTGAGGATCTGTTGAGTCTGGCAAAATCAAAATAATGAAAATGTTTTATCCAATATTGTATAATGTTCACTGTTGTGCATTACTTGTTGCACTGGTAAATCAGTGAAGATTTTTCTATTTGGTGTGGCATGTTTTTTTTCCATTTTCTTCCAATGTGGAATGTCAAATTCCCTCTGCAGTGCAGTCGTTGTCTTGTCGCTGCTTACTCTTATCCTGGGCAGGGTGTAGACAGTAATGAGCTTCACTGGGAGGGCATATGATATGGGAGGGCTCATGCTATCCCCCCACTTCCACCCCCACTGTGCTACCCGACGAACCAAAAGAAGTTGCTCATGTAACTGGAGGACTAGACCTCTCACTGCTGCTCACCTGCACACACTCCCAGTTGTGTTAGTTGAAATGTACAACAAATGTCTTTTATTTTTAACCATGTTTGTTATTGTAATTAAAGCCACCACAAAACAATCATAGAACAAATTCTACCCCCACTGCCAAAGACCTGGCAGGGCTTTTGCAGTATTGTCCACCTTCTATAGACTGTGTCATTATGGATGGGAAACAGCTGTCTTTCACAGCCATAAAGAGTTGCCCAGAGTCACAACAGGGGAGACCACAGTGGACTATGTTTGTGGATCTTGCTGATACTACATCTTCAAGACAGGAGAGATACAGCAACAAGAGCAGGCAATATAAGAGATGATCTACATGCACATACCTTGCATATAAAAGAAGACTAAATGTCAAAATCAGAGCATGTGCCTCCACCTATATAACGTATTTAATTGTCAATATTAACCATGAGAGAGTTTAACCTAAATGATAATTTCTATTGCCTATTCTTATATCTTATTCACTGCTGGTAGTCCAGTGTTGCCTTGAAATTGGACTAATGAGATCAAGTCCTAATATACAGTGATACAGTGTCTCCACTCACAAGTATTAAATCAGCCACATCCAACAATCATCAGATATATGAAATCTTGTTTGCTAACTCAAGAATAGTTCAAATGGTCACATTCATCTGTGTCCTTGTACATATAGGCATTCTGGGGAATGAGACAAGTTTTTATGGCTAAGCAAGCCTTAAAAAACATCTACAATCAATCCAAAATAAAGTTAGTATGGTGAGAAGTAGGGGAACAAACAGGAAAGAGCAGATAACAAAAGCAGACAGAGTTGGAGTAGTCCACAACCCTTTTTATTATAGGAAAACACTGGCTCACAATGTGATCATTGTCAAGAGACATTGACCATAAAGCCCATCATTATGTCGTGTTGGAAATATGTGATGGAAAGACATTCAGTGATTGCAGTGCAGAATTTAGTACTGTCAGAAACTGAAAGTTGAATACTTTTTATGGGCACTTAAAGGATTTGGCTGGTGATTTTCTATATTAGTTAATGTCAACAAATCTCATGTGCTGAGCCAAACCAACGAACCAATGAACTCATCCTACTTACAGGTATTGTGTGTGTATCCAAAGCCTGATATATATCGTATTCCTCTGTGCTTTCGACCTCCGTTGTTGTCCAAAAACTATTAAACGACTAGCGTGAGGGATTTAGTGGCATCTAGCAGTGAGGTTGCAGATTGCAACCAACTAAATAGCCCTCCCCCTCCCCCTCCCCTTCCAAGTGTGTAGGAGAACCTATAGTGGCCACAAAACTCACGAAAAACACGAAAGGCCCTCTTTGTGTGTTTGGTTTGTCTGTTCTAGGCTATTGTAGAAACATGGTGGTGCAACATGGCGGGCTCTGTGGAAGAGGACCTGCTCCCTATGTAGATATAAAGGGCTTATTCTAAGGTATCATAAACACAACAGTATGAATATTATATTCCATTTTATTCCGTTCTGCTAGATGCCACTAAATTCTACACACTGCACCTTTAAAAACATAACAGTGTCACACCACTGCACTGGGTGACATCTTCCTTTGTCCCTGAAGACAATGGTTACCGTAGTTTGTTTAGAAACAGCTCCAAATAGTAAAAATGGCAATGATAGTAACCTGCCACTGCACATGTGCGGAAACTGGGTTCCGTTCACAGAGCTTTGTTAGCTTGTTATGCTACAAAGTACAACCTCTTCACTTTGTACTACATTATACATTTCTCAAAGAACTTCAGTACAACGTCAAGAGGTCGAGAGAATTGTAGACAATAAGAAAAATATAGAAAATTGCCAACCATATCTTTTAAGAGTGTGGCGGTACTGGGGAGGGCAGAAGATAGTCATTTGTGTTTTAAGAGGAACTAGATTGATTAATTGACTGTAGAGGAACTGGACAGACTGGTGCCTTGTTCAGGGTATCCCCCATCTCTTGCCCAGTGCCAGCTGGGATAGGCTCCAGCCCCCTGCGACCCTATAAAGGATGAGTGGGTAAAAGGAAAAAGATAGAACCCAGCAAACATAGCACAATGAGACATCAAGAGCCTCCTCGCCCCCATCCACAAATGAGTGTTCTTATTATACACAGCAGAGTGCAGAAATCTCTGCCCCTTAAGAAGCTTTTCACACTCTACAAAATGGGAAGAGGATACTGCCAACGATGAAGGGGAAGAAACATAAGGGCATTAAATGAGCCATTTGTTTTTGCTTCCTGAAAGGCAGCAAGAAATATGCTTATATGTTTTCATCACATTAAAAGATATATAGAGGCTTTGCAGGCTTTAAACTCTGCTCTCATCAACCTGGTTTCTAGCAGCAGCAGGCAGCTATTTTAGTGAAAAAAGCTCTGATAGACCCACCATATACTACCAGACCAGCACAAAACAGCAGCAGATTCAGGTAGAGTCTGCTGAATCTAGCTGATTTAGCAGCTAAGAGCAGCCTGACATTTTTCTCAGGAGTTGGTGGAGACCAAACTAGAGCTAAAAGCAGGGTGGATAATGGACATCATGTAGACACAAACACAACTCCAAATGAATGCTAATGTTGCTCTGTATCTGCTGGATGTAACTAGGCAACTGTTTTCTAACACACTGCTAACAGTGGCAACAGTTTGTAAATTGACTTTATAAGGTGATAATATGCCAAACATTTTGGATAATGTTTAGCTTGATTTGATATATGTGGCTTTAAAATATTGGTTTTGGTTTAGTTTAGTTTAGGCAGCTAATACTATGTGGTCAAGGTTAGGAAAAGGTCACCTCCATGGTTAAAATAATCCCACACTGACTGTTGATAGTCTGTTTGTCTGTTTTAATCATCCCACCTCAACCAAAATTGTAAAAAGTTTTGATGTGGTATTGTCACGCTACTTCCACCATGTCTACTTGGTAGTACTTAGTAGGATAGTGGTTATTCGTAACTGTAATAGGGTAGATTGTTAAAATGTAAATTGTTAAAAATTAAAGTTGTTTCAAATGACGCATGCTGTATTTTAGTCTAATTAATATATTATACAGTATTGCAAAAGTTTCCTCCAAGAGAGAGGACACACAGATACTGATCACACTTCTACACTGACCTCTGAGAAAATAAGC
The DNA here is from genome assembly GCA_038419695.1 of Scomberomorus guttatus. NCBI lineage: Eukaryota > Metazoa > Chordata > Actinopteri > Scombriformes > Scombridae > Scomberomorus > Scomberomorus guttatus. The sequence goes on along the minus strand of CM076455.1, from coordinate 31,609,333 downwards.
CTTCAGAGCTTTTGATGCATCAAAGCCAGTCTGTCACTGTAATTCACTGCATTCTTGCATAACACATAAAAGATTTCTCCTATCTGAGCCTATAAATGGTAAAATGCTCAGTGGGTCTGGTGCACAGCCCTGACGTATGCCACAAAAAAGCAATCTAATTGCCAATAACAATACACAGCATAAATGTTTTCCATTCATCTATCTCTCAGGAAATTTACATTAACTTAAAGGCTAATGGGAATATTTAGTGGGTTGAATTATGCTGATGGGGAATTACATGAGACAAGGTAATCTGTGAGGGAGATCAATCAGTGATAGGCATTCACCTCCTATGTATGTTCAGCCAGCCTGACGTGGTGTGTATATCCGCTTAGCCTTTCTCCATCTGATAGCGCCAACATTCTAATTTTCTGAGCTACAATGCTGAAAGATCAGTCACCTTCAACACTGAAACACAGTTTGTCCAGTTTTTCTCATTTCACAATTTTGAAAGTGATAATTCCTCTCTGGGATTGAATGCAGCCAGTCAGACTTTAAGAATATCAAAGGGCCAGGCAACACTGAAGCATTTCTGTCTTCAAAAAGGCCAGTATTTCTCATCATAACTTTATGATTGCTGCAGTTATAGCTGAGTAAATGTGATCAGATGATCATTGATACTCAGCCATGTGGAACAATGCAAAAGCTGAAAAAGATGGAGAAAGCACACTCTGACTGTCAAGTATTGAGCAAAGAGGAAAATGTATGCAAACCTTGTTTTGGGGCATTGACAGTGAATGAGGCAGCTGTCACTCTCTGCTGACCACACGCTCAGTGGAAATGAACTACAGCTTAAAGATATCAGCAAATTCTCTTTTTTCACTCTCAGTGACAGATGAAGACACCAAGAGCACAGAGAATTCATTCAGTCCTTCATCTCTTCACTGATACACTCATCATCTCTTGGATAACATATTCATATATCTCTATCCAGACAGGTATAGCAGCCATGGTAAAGAAAAGTGTATTTTGAACTGATGACTACACTGGGACACGTGTAAAATGCTGAGATCCAATACAGCACTCATCAAACTGAGTTCTACATAATTCCACGCTGCTTATATAACAAGCCTCTGACAGATGCATAAGAGATGTTGAGCAAATGTGTGCATGAACTATGGAATGATAATCAATTGATTTCTGAGAACACATCAAAGCTTTTCCAATTGGAGCTGTTAACGACCAGTAACTTCACAAGTATGGGGATACTTAGTTAAAAAAACGATTTGAGGAGTTCAGATGGACAAAAGAGGCTGAGTGGACTGGTTGTATTATGCATTGAGAATAATTTTGAGAGGATTTGAGGTGCACAAGGTTAACAGAATGCTGTTCAGACAGGTCACAGCTGATAGTTGCAATTCACGATCCAGAGGAGAATGTCAACAACCACTGCATTGCATAGCTACATAGCGTTTACATGTCAGTACACTTTATTTTGTGCCTATTGGTATTTTTGAATGTCATAGTTCTATCATGTTACATGATGGGGTGACAGCTGAGCATGTCCCTGAGAACCAGCTGGAAGTTGCTGACACCCTTTCCAGGACCTGACTGAGTGCCATGAGTGAGGCTGACCCTGTAGCAACCTCCAGAAGGTCATAGACACCACAACAGGTGCACCAGAGGACAAATTCACACTACATTTCCAATGTTTGAGGAGACCACTGAGCCGACCAACCAGCATCTTGTTGCTCTTCTCCATCCCCACTGCTGCCGTCCTTTGGAGAAGCGGCTGGTCCCAGCTCGGCCCCCTCACCTTCCCACGTCACAACTGTGGTTGTAGACTCCATAATCCGTAATATCAGGATGAAGACAGCGAAAACGTACTAATTTCCTGGTGCGAGGGTCCAGGATATTACCAGCAGAATCCCAGAGATTAAATGGGACCATCCGAAGTTGGATTGTATTGTGGTCCATGTGGGAGCAAATGACATCACAAAACAGCAGTCGCAACTGCTTAAACTGGACTCTGGACCTATCCCCTCCCTCGGCCGCAGAGTGGGTTGCTTCAGTCGCCTTACACACCTGGCTATCATCATCACAAACTTATCTTACTGCTTACAGCATGCTCACGCTCTAACGCTCCCTAGCCACTCACCTGCTGCCTCCCACTTCTAGTAGTCAAGCCCCTCACTCTTGTCAGGTGACTGGTCCCACAATCTTTGATGTCCTCTGGGTCCAAACCCTGGCCAGATAAGTTCCACTAATTTAATTAGTGCATATAACTGGCACGGACCCGATATTGTCATTTCCCCACATTCCATTGCTTTACACTTGAACTTGCTTTACACTTGACTTGTGAGGATCGTGCTGACGTACTGACATGCTATGGTAAGTGTATTGTGTCACTTCCGGTTGCCGTCTGTGTTTACCGATAGTGTTTTGCTGCCCTGAGCTCAGCTAAATTTTGCTTTATTCTTCATCACTATGGATAAATACCTGCTGTATATTTAAACGTACGCTAGTTCTGCACAAGCACTCCTAGCTCTTTCCTTCTTTTAGCGACTTTTCTTGCTAATCCCAATGTAGTTAGTTGTTTTAGCTCTGCTGTTTTAGCTTAGCAGCTAACTTAGCTAAGCAGTTAACAATGGCTTCTCTCTCTCCCTCCCGCTCTCCTGCTCTCTCTTGCTCGGTGTGTCATATTTTTAGCTATTCCTCTGCCTCCTTTAGTGATAATAGTACACGTAATAAATGTAGGTTATTTGCAGTGGTGGAGGCGAGGCTCAGTGAATTGGAAGCGCGGGTCTGCACTATGGAAAACAAATCATTAGCTAATGTAGTTAGCCAGCCCCCAGTAGCCGTATGCAAAGACTATGTTGGACTCCGTAGTTTTCTCTGGGCCCCTGCCAAATCTGACCAGTGATGACGTATAGCCGCATGTCATCATTCAACCACTGGCTGTCGAGGTGGTGTCCAGAAAACGATGTGGGCTTCATAGAAAATTGGCAGACTTTCTGGGGAAGACCTGGTCTGATTAGGAGAGATGGCATACATCCCACTTTGGATGGAGCAGCTCTCATATCTAGAAATATGGCTGAGTTTATTAGACCAAAACCATGACAACCCAGAGTTGAGACCAGGAGGCAGAGCTGCAGTCCTACACGCTTCTCTGCGCTTTCATTAGGGCAGTTACCCACCCAAAACTTCATAGAAACTGTCTGTCCCCCGACCACTCAAATTTTTAAAGGGGTGATGGAGTCAAGTGTTTTTCGCAATGAGCCTGCAGCTCTATCAACAAGATTATCAGTTTCAGAGGGACTAAAGTTAGCATAAGACTCCTTTGTGGCATTGAGACATGGCATTGAATTTAGTACTAATGGAATCGCTTCCTTAAATTTAGCTACAGCACTATCAGAAAGACATCTAGTAAAGATGTTTTTGTCTAATGGCGTGTAGTCTATTAATAGGAATTCAAAAGTTATTAAGTAATGGTCTGATAAAATAGGATTTTGTGGAAAAACAATTAAATGTTTCAATGTTTTTCAATGCCATAAGTCAGAACAAGGTCAAGGGTGTGGTTAAGACAGTGCGTAGGTTTATTTACACTCTGAGAGAAGCCAATTGAGTCTAATAATGAGATAAACGCAGTGCTAAGACTATCAATATCGACGTCCACATGGATATTAAAGTCACCTACTATAATTACTTTATCTATACCAAGGACTAAGTTTGATAAAAACTCTGAGAATTCAGATAACAATTCAGAGTACAGGCCAGGAGGGCGGTACACTACAACAAATAGAATTGGCTGTAAAGTTTTCCAGGTTGGGTGTGAAAGACTAAGAACGAGGCTTTTGAATGAGTTATAATTAAGTTTAGGTCTAGGGTTGATTATTAGGCTTGAGTTAAAAATGGCTGCAACTCCACCTCCATGGCCGGTGTCTCGAGGAATGTGAGTCTTAATATGACTTGGAGGAGTGGATTCGTTTAGGCTAACATATTCTTCATGACACAGCCAGGTTTCAGTAAAACAAAATAGATCAATATGATAATCTGAGATTAGGTCGTTTACTAATACAGCTTTGGAAGACAGAGATCTAATGTTTAAGAGTCCACATTTAATTCTCCTATTTTGTTGCACTGTGACAGTGGTGGTGTTAATTTCTATTAGATTTTTATGAAAGAATCCTCTTCTGTTTACTTTACGGTTCATTGATTTAAATGATTTGAGTGGTCGGGGGACCTCGACAACCAGCGGTTGAATGATGACATGTGGCTATACATGTCATCACTGGTCAGATTTGGCAGGGGCCCAGAGAAAAGTCCGACATAGTCTTTGCATATGTACACACCGACTCAACATTAATTTTGGTGACCTCCGATTGGCGTAATCGACAGTCATTAACACCGACATGGATAACAATCTTACCATATTTACGATTATCTTTAGCCAGCAGTTTTAAATTAGATTCTATGTCCCCAGGAATGCATTTCACTATGGTCGCTGGTGTCACTAACTTCACATTTCTCACTATGGAGCTGCCAATAACCAGAGTTGGTTTCTCAGCGGGTGTGTCACTGAGTGGGGAGAACCTGTTTGAAACGTGAACTGGTTGGAGGTGAACCGCGGGCTTCTGCTTAGGACTATGCTTCCTTCGGACAGTCACCCAGCCGCCCTGGCTTCCCGGCTACTCGGGAACCACCGGGGGGAGTAGGAGCTATGCTAGGAGCTATGCTAGGTCGGCCCGCACCGGCTACTGGGGGCTGGCTAACTACATTAGTTAATGATTTGTTTTCCATGGTACGGAGCCGCGCTTCCAATTCACTAAGCCTCGCCACCACCACTGCAAATAAACTACATTTATTACATGTACTATTGTCACTAAAGGAGGCAGAGGAATAGCTAAACATATGACACACCGAGCAAGAGAGAGCGGGAGAGTGGGAAGGAGAGAGAGAAGCCATCGTTTACTGCTTAGCTATGTTAGCTGCTAAGCTAAAACAGCAGAGCTAAAACAACTAACTACTATGGGATTAGCAAGAAAAGTCGCTAAAAGAAGGAGAGAGCTAGGAGTGCTTGTGCAGAACTAGCGTATGTTTAAATATACTGCAGGTATTTTATCCACAGTGATGAAGAATAGAGCAAAATTTAGCTAAGCTGAGGGCAGCAAAACATTATTGGTAAACACAGTCAACAACCGGAAGTGACACAATACGCTTACCGTAGCACGTCAGTACGTCAGCACGATCCTCACAAGTCAAGTGTAAAGCAAGTTCAAGTGTAAAGCAATGGAATGTGGGGAAATGACAATATCGGGTCCGTGCCAGTTATATGCACTAATTAAATTAGTGGAACATACATTTTCATTGCTATGCTGATGATACCCAATTATATTTATCAATGAAGCCAGATGAATTAAATCAGTTAACTAAACTTCAAGCGTGCCTTAAGGACATAAAGACCTGTTATTGTTATTGTGCTTGGCCCTCAACACCTTAGAAACACATTATCTAATGATATAGCTACTCTGGATGGCATTACCTTGGCCTCCAGTTCCACCGTAAGGAATCTGGGAGTTATCTTTGATCAGGATATGTCCTTCAGCTACCATATAAAACAAATTTCAAGGACTGCTTTTTTTCACCTGCGTAATATAGCAAAAATCAGGCACATCCTGCCTCAAAAAGATGCAGAAAAACTAGTCCATGCATTTGTTACTACTAGGTTGGATTATTGTAATTCTTTATTGTCAGGCTGCCCTAACAAGACTCTAAAGACTCTCCAGCTGGTCCAGAATGCAGCTGCACGTGTACTGACAACAACTAGGAAAACAGATCATATTTCTCCTATTCTAGCTGCACTACATTGGCTTCCTATAAAATCCAGAATAGAATTTAAAATTCTTCTCCTTACTTATAAAGCTCTTAATGGTCAGGCACCATTATATCTTAAAAAGCTCATAGTACCCTATGACCCCACTAGAACACTGGGCTCCCACAATGCAGGCTTACTTGTGGTTCCTAGAATATCTAGTAGAATGGAAAGAAAGTAGAATGGGAGGCAGAGCCTTCAGCTATCAGGCTCCTCTCCTGTGGAACCATCTTCCACATTCAGTCCGGGGGGCAGACACCCTCTCTACTTTTAAGAGTAGGCTTAAAACTTTCCTTTTTGATAAAGCTTATAGTTAGGGCCGGCCAGGCTCACCTTGGACCGGACCTTAGTTATGCTGCCATAGACTGCCGGGGGACTTCCCATGATGCACTGAGCTCCTTTCTTCTCCTCCTCCTCTCCATTTGTATGCTTTCATGTACCATTAATGCATGTTATAAACTTGACTTCTTCCCCGGATTCTTTGTGCTTTCTCGTCTCACAGTAAGATCCAGTGCCTGAATGGTGGGCCATGGCTGTGGGGACTGTGGCGTTGTCCTGTGGATGTCCTGCTTCCATTTCTGCTACTGCTATTATTGCTATTATTATTATTATTATTATTATTATAAGTCATAGCTCTACTACTATTATTGTTGTTATGGTTATTGTTGTTGTTATTACGCTTCTCTGTGTCTCTCAACACCCCATCCCCCTCTCCCCTTCCCCTGTTCCCCTCCCTCCTTCTTTCTCTGTAAACCCAACCAGTCAAGGCAGATGGCCGCCTACCTAGAGCCCGGTTCTGCTTGAGGTTTCTTCCCGTTAAAGGGGAGTTTTTCCTTGCCGCTGTCGCCAATGTTTCCCTAATGGGGGAATTGTTGGGTCTCTGTAAATAAATGAGTACGGTCTCGACCTGCTCTATGTGTAAAGTGCCCTGAGATAACTTTTGTTGTGATTTGGTGCATTATAAATGGGGGGGGGGGGACTGGGGGGTTGCTGTCATTTATAAAGCTGACCACAAATTTACACCATCCGCTATTGGCAACTTTATCTCATTTGAGTTATTCTCATTCACTACTTACCACTTACCATACCATAGTACCATACTACTTACATACTACTTACATACCATACTGTATTTTCTTGGTTTGTTATATTACCCTCCTAAATCAAAGGGCAACTTTCTGTCAGAATTTGGTCACTTGCTTTCACTAACCACCACTACCTATAAGAAAGTTTTTTACTGGGAGACTTAAATATTCACATTGACAACCAAAGTGACAAACTTGCTTTTGAATTCCTTGATCTTATCAGCACTTTTGACTGTACTCAGCATGTCGCTGGCCCTAGTCACTAACATGGTCATACTCTTGATCTAATTATTACTTATGGCATTAATCCAGTAAATCTACAGACCCTAAACAAGCATGTTCCTGACCATGCCGCTATCTGTTTTAATGTCCCACTAGTGCCTGCGGTTTCTAACCTGATAGGCCCTCATCACTTTAAACCCATCACTTCAAAGACCTGTGAGAATTTCTGCAACACCTATCAAGCTTCTGAGCAGCTTGATCCACTAGATTTTTCCTTTTCTGTGGAGGAGCTGGCTACTAAATTTTTGCAACATTGTCAGCTGTCAAATCTTGAGACCACTAATCTTAATGATTTTAGAACCATGTCCAAATTACCCTTTCTTGCCAAGGTGCTGGAGAAAGTGGTTTATTCTCAGCTTATTTCTTTTATGAATGACCACGCTCTCCTCGAAAAGTTTCAATCCGGTTTTTGCACTCATCATAGCACAGAAACTGCACTTTTAAAAGTTTTAAACGACATCAGAATGAACTCAGATGCCGGTGTACTGTTCTGGTACTTTTAGACCTCTCTGCAGCATTTGATACAGTCGATCATGGAACATGAATTAATTGACTAGAAAACTGCATAGGCGTGACTGGGACTGCTCTAGACTGGTTTAAGTCTTACCTGAGTGACAGAACTTTCTCTGTTTCAATTGGAAATGTCTCCTCCAGATAATTAGACCTGCAGCATTCCTCAAGGGTCTATTCTTGGCGCTTTACTGTTTTCCATTTACATGCTACCACTGGGTCAAGATATCCTCAACTCCAATATTTCCTTCTGTTTTTATGCAGATGATATACAAATATACCTATCCATAACTCCATCACCTCAGTTACCTGACTTAGAACCTGTCTTGCAGTATTAGATTCTGGATGTCCAATAATTTTTTAATGCTTAATAATAATAAATCTGAAGTGATGGTGTTTGGGCCCAAAGCACACAGGGACTCTGTAAGCAAGACCTTAGTTTCCCAGGGTTTACAGTGCACCCACGAGTCCAGAAATCTGGGTGTAACGTTTGACTCAGACCTGAATTTTTCTGAACATTTCACCAAAATCACCAAATCAGCTATTGCTCAAATCAGGAACATTGCAAAGATACGATCTTTCCTCTCTTTCAGTGAGGCTTAAATACTCATTCATGCTTTTGTCTCTAGCCATTTAGATTACTGCAACTCCTTATTTGCTGGACTGCTCCTAAAATCAATCAACCGCCTACAACTTGTACAGAATACTGCAGCTAGAGTTCTCACAAGGACTAGAAAATATGATCACATTTCCCCTTTTCTTACCTCATTGCACTGGTTACCTGTAGTTTTTAGAATTGATTTTAAAAATTTACTGCTTGTTTTTAAATCACTGAGCGACCTTGCCCCATCTTATATCACCGACCTTCTCATCCCTTACACCCCTGCTCTCAGTCCCCAGGGCAAGGCTTGAGACAGAGGGTAGAAGGGCATTTGCTGTTAGGGCTACCTCAGTGTCCTCTTTTAAAACTCTTTTAAAAACTCACTTGCTCATTTATTTATTCTTTCTTTTCTTTTTCTTTTTTCATGGTCTGTTATCTTTGTTTCCATTTTCTTATTGCCTTGTAACTTTGATATGTAATTGCATTGTGTATTTTGTTTTTACGTCTGTGAAGCACTTTGTAAACATGTTTTTGAAAAGTGCTATATTAATAAAGTTTATTATTATTATGAGATCAGACTATCTCTTAAGTATAGAGATGCTTGAAGACACTATATTGTGCTAAAGTTCACTTGTACACTTGTTCACTGTTACACCTTGTAGGTGTAGTTGTTTCAGTTATGTAGTACTACAAAGTTGACTGTAGTCCTACGATGAGACTGAGCCAGGTTCATTTGCACTTCTGGTCCAGCCTCTCCTCGCTCCTTCTTTCCTACCTCCCACTTCATCCCATTCATGCAATCACTGCCTGTGTTCAAATCTTCTATTGTACCTCTTATTCATAAACAGTTCTTTTCCTCCTCATCTGCCTTGCTGGTCTCGTAGGCACCCACTGCCACCCCAACTCCACCTTTCTCCAGTGCTTGAAGTGGGCCGGTACGCACCGGTACACAGTACCAGCACTTCTACATTTTACTCTTTGGTGTACTATGACTTTTTCTTGTACACCGGCACTTGTCACGAGCTGCCGATACTGTTTTATGCCCTCTCCATATCATGTTCTCTGGGTGATTCATAATGGCCCTAAATAAACTGCATTACCCAGGGGGCACTACGCGACACTCACCTGTTCCCATTCTCGCCTGCCTGCTTTTCTCTGTCAGTGGCTAGTCTATGTAATGTTACATTAACCTTACAATAATGTTGGCCTGGTTCCGAAAGGGCACAGAGTCAGATGATGACACAACAGAGCTTCGAAAGTCAAGTCCTACCCAAACAGTAATAAATGCAGGCCGGTAGCAGCAGGCTAATGTTAGCTCCACTTCTAGCAGTGAGAGCCAACTACGGTGTTAACAATAATGTCAGTCAAGATTACTGTTGATCACAGGATCAAATGCTATATTTTTGCTCCCAGAACAACTGGATCATTGTCAAAGACAAAAAGCTTGGGTGCAAAGATTGTAGCAAAGTTACATTGCCCGCTGTTCAGAAAGAGCAGGGACTGAGGCTCTCAACTGAGTGGCATGAGTGTTTAATTTCTGCCTTTGGTATTGACAAGGTCAGACAATAACGTTCATTGCGTAAGTACAAATCAAGGAACACAGAGATTCCAGATCCCACTTAAAAGCAGCAGAGATTGAAAGATGGCATCACGTGATGAAATTCACAAGAAAATTCAAGACATGCACAGGGCTGAATGCAATACAAGTTGCAGAGTGCCTACAAAATTGGTAAGCATGGGCATCCATTTACAGACATCTGATGTGAGTGTGCAAGAATGAAATGGAATGAACATGGGCTGAGTTTTGCACTCGGACAAGATGTGTGCTGATATCATTGACCATATTGCAACAGAGATAAAGAAAAAAATGGTCGACAACATAATCAAAAACTGAACGAATCCACTACAATCATAGGCAAGTCTGTGTGGGTGGTCTGTTTTGCGGGCAGCTATTGCTTACGCAATAGTTGCACATAGGCAATACTGTATAAGTGAAATATTAAAGGTAAATGGACTGTACTTGTATAGCGCCTTTCTAGTCTTCCAACCACTCAAAGCGCTTTTTTTTTTACACTACAAGCCACATTCACCCATTCACACACATTCATATCCTGAATGGGTACAGGGGCTACTATGCAAGGTCCCAACCTACCCATCAGAGGGAATCTAATCATTCACACACATTCACACACTGATGGCACAGCCATCAGGAGCAATTTAGGGGTTCAGTATCTTGCCCAAGGACACTTTGACATGCGGACTGGAGAAGCCGGGAATCGAACCTCCTATTCTCTGATTAGTGGACGACCCACTCTACCTCCTGAAGCAACAGCCGCCCCTTAATGAAGCAATACATTTACTTACATGGATATACATTTTCATGAATACTGGACATTGCATGTAGGAGATAACTATCACTTCATGTGTCCACTATGTGGTGCTAGAAAACACCCACTGATTATACCTCATGTTGATGTATATCATGTTTAGACCATACTATAGATATATCATCAGTTTACATGATCACAAAGGCTGAAGTTACAATGGTTTTTCATGTCAAAACATTGAAATTCGCCACATTGCCACAGCAACAGCGTTCAATAAAAACTTACAAGTTTCACAATATAGCATCATCAAGGCTTTTCTGACCAAATTTGAGGCATATCTGATGGGCAGAGATGGTAAAAGTACAGCAGCTGTAACTTCCCGTTGCCAGTAGGTGGCGCTATAACAGTGATTCAATATTGACACTTATCAAGCTCAGTTTAATCCTCTAGGAGGAGGATACGTTTGAAGTGGTAAAATAATAATAATAATAATAATAATAATAATAATTCCTTCAGATACAATGGGGCCTTCGCACCACACAGTGCTTGGACCCTAATTAAAGCTGCAAGCAGCGATGATTGGGCCCTCACTCCTTCATGCACGTTGGAGTGTGCTGCAGTCGAAGTGCTCTTATTGCAGAGGTACATGATGCAGCAATACATTTAACAGAGGAAACTGACATTGATATATATTTTCCTTAATTTTGGACATAACTATCACTTCCTGGGCTGTATTTTCATGGTGGCGCAACGACCATCACAAGCAACACTCCAGCAACATTCTCCTGACCTTGAAATTCGCTTTGCGTGTCTGTTTGGTATTTTGGTAACCAGTGCAGAGCACACAGTGGGAGGAGAGGCCCAACCAAGTGTGAGGTTCATTCAAATGAAGCAGCACAAATTGTTTGGTTGAAATTTGGTCTTAGACTGAAAAATGGCTTCACTTTGCGAAAAAAATGCACAATTTATTCAAAATGGCTGCCTTTCTGTTGGACTTAGGGTATGGCTCCAATGGCTGACTGCCAAATTTCGCACATCTAGGTCAAATTTAAAGGTGGGGGCTTTGACTTTTCTAGGGGGCACCCTCAAGCCATTTTGCCACATCCAAACCCAAGACCCATATCAGATATCAAGTTATGCCACTTCTGATGCATGTGCAAAAAAAAAAAAAAAAAACAAGGATTGTGAAACTTGTCAAATATATATTTTTTAAAAATGTATGAGTGTCTATTTTCTGTATTTAAAAATAATCATCATAGCAGCCATATTTCAATGCAAAATGATTTTTTAAAAATTTTGCATTAAAGGATAAGGCTGGTGATTTTCTATATTTTCTATATTATAGATTCTTATTGTCAACATATAACCTATGCAGAGCCAAACCAACAATGAAAAGATCCTAATTACTGTGCGTGTACAGTGTTGTGGGCGTAGTGTAGACTTTGACACTGTCTGTGGTTAAGTTTAGGCAACAAGGTTTGGTTTAGGCTCTGGTTTGGTTAAGGTTAGTGAAAGGTCTTGGTTTCATTTAAATGTTAACATGTCATGTCTGGTGCTTTAGGCCTTTGTGTATCAAACCAGAACCATGAATACCAGGACCATAAAAACCTCCAACAGCAGACACAGGAAGAGCTTTTTTCCAGAAGCTGTTGCCCTACTAAATAGCTGAACTGTATAGTAATCAAACTGGACTTTACATTTCACATCCCTATTTTAATCGGTAACCCTTCCTTTTACAGTCCCCTAATTAAATAAATAAATGGTATTTACCCGCTAAATATATGGTAAATTATAGTATATTATTGGGTAGTTACCACTGGTAATAAGTAGGTAAATACAGAGAAACTACAGCTGTTACAGATGTTACATCTATTACAAATTATATGGTAAGAGCCTGGTAATACCATGGAAACAAATAAGCCTTCCTTTTACGGTATAGTTTCAGCTTACTTACTGAGTAAATTGTAAAAACATCTGCATGAGCGTACCCAGTATTTAACGAGATGTACCAGGAAACTGTTCCCATGGAGGTTGTTACCAGGTAAGTATAAGGTAAATCTAATAAACCCTTTATAAATGGGTGTAACCATGAACAATAATTATATAGGAAAAAGTAATTTATTGGTAAGTACTATCTTAATTTCTAGATAGTACATAATTAAATTTGGGCTGTTACCAACATAAACCTGGAATAACTGCAATTGTAACTTGAACTGATGGGTAATAGAGGAGGTGTTTCTAAGAATTGGTTGCCTACTTTCCTAGGAAATACGCAATTATATCTGAGTTAGTACCAACCTAAACCAGTCACAACTACACAGTACTTAGTTGAGTGTATGGGCAATAGTGAACAATTTTCTTTGTATTTCAGCTGTAGTTTCTCTGTATTTACCTACTTATTACCAGTGGTAATTACCCAATAATATACTATAATTTACCATAAATTTAGCAGGTAAATACTTAGGCAATTAGGGGACTGTAAAAGGAAAGGTTATCTTTTAATCCCTGCACTGGACTTAACATTGTGCTATGCTATGGAGCCAGAAGATTTTGGCATTGAAAATAAAATTTGGCAACACAAAACCTGAACTGAAAAAGGAAACATTGGCATTTATTAAGTGTCCTTCCATCTTCAAAAGTTTGTACTCCCGAGTTGAACTTGCCAAGTCCTCAACACACTGACGTGACTGTACTGTGATAAAATAATCTCAACTCAAAGCTCCACTAACACTTTTTTTCTCACAAAAAATAGCCTCATTGACAGAGAGATGCAGTAAATCAAGTTATTCAGTCTATAATGTAGCTATAATAAAGATCCAAACTGTTATGTAGCTTAATAAAATAAAATGAAATTTAATATAGATTGATCTGTTCATATTAATACATTTATATTTATTGAAATGTGGTGATATCTGTACATATAGAGCCCCAAAGGCAGTGCCTTTGTTCTGTCCAGTAAAAACATGAAGCTTCACTTACATTCAGACAAACTAATGTGGCAGCTACAATTGTTAGATCTCATCTGTGAGACCAACTTCTTCCAAAAGAAATTGTATCATATATGAAAATGCTACAGCGACATTAGAGCCAGCGGTAAATTACCGAAGAGCTGCACCAGACAAGTTTTGACTTCAGCTTGGATTGAGATTTCTTCATGTGGGGGAATTATTATTATTATTTGTTCATAATAAAATGAGCATTATTCATGGTAAATTCACTCACGACCTCTCTCTGGCCTTGTTTGTCTTACCTTGTTCTACATAGGCCAGCTCTACAACTTTACACCCACAGATCCTGAGTAACACCTGACAAATTCATAAAATTAGACAAATGACCATCGCGTAACTGTCAAGAATGTTAACATGACTGAAATCCATGAGGTCAGTGATTGAAATCAATGAGCCACCCCCACTGCCCACAAAAACACGGAAAAAGATAATACATGCAGGCATGGGTGTCTGGTAGAAAAAAAATTGCAATTTAAAACAAATTACACCACCTAACCTCTTGGATTAAGTCAAGAAACAACCAGATGCACTAGTCTAGATTACTTAGATTGAGGGTGCCATGAAAGCCAAGACTGCATCAAGAACAGTATATTGGCTGGATCAGGACAGGAAATAATTATTAGAAGAATGGCTATTTCATATTTGAAATTCTATAAATAGATTTTAAATGTTTAATGTTTCATTTAATTTTAGTACTACTTTGTTTATTTCATTATTATTACTCTTGTTATATTTGTATTCTTCTATGTTGTGTTTGTGGGAGCAAACAGAAAAATAAACAGATTCTGATTCTGATCTTTGAGTGGCTATAATGTAACCATGACAAGTTTAATAATGTTCTACTTCCGAGGAGCAGATATTATATTTCAAATTTGGATATTATATTTTGGTGGAAAATGTATGAAATACATTGTCAGTGAATGTTTTACTGACACTTTCAGTATTAACATCTCGCAACTTGCCAGTTAATTAACAAGATTTCTTCATTATGGTGATAGAAAATGTAATCCAAGCAGCTTAATGTGGAAATATATCAATGTAATGTCTATGATACAGGGTTGGACAAGGATATACAAGTAGAGGTGGAAAAGGAGGGATGGAGGGAGAGAGAGGTATAGAGAGAAAAAGGGATATATAGAGAAAGAGGTAGAAGGCAAAAGCTGGAGCCCAAAGTGGGAGAGATGAGTGATGGAATCTAAATGAAATGTCATTCCCAGTAATGGGAAAAAGCCCCCTGCCAGAAAGCAGGTCACTTAAATTGCATAGATATACTTAAGCAGTGTTGCCTGAAGCACAGTGCGCTTGACAAAACTGTTAACATTAACCTCCTAAAATCAAAATGAATGGAGGGAGGAAAGAGGAAAGGAAGGAAAATAAAAATGCATTGCCTTTGGCCTGTGTCCTGTGCAGTCTGGCTGCTGTCACTGGGATGGTATCAATAGTGGCAAATAGAACACTTATGGGTGGGGCACTTACCCATGCACGAGCGCACGCATGCACACAACAAAGAATGCAACCATGCAAACAAACACCTTTGCAAATATGCACTACTCTCTCTCTCTCTCTCATGCATATCATATGTCATCTATTTGTAAATGTGGCTCTGCATCATTAAAGCAAATTGAGTCTGGCAGCTATACATTGTTTCCTAGAGCTCAGCTTTGTTGTTCCTTTTAAAGACTATCTCAATAGTGTGCTGACTGTCATAGTCAGGTCTGCCATGAGCAAAAATTGCGGCCTCGAAACCAACATTACAGAGCAGACTTTCCCTTTGAAATACACACACTGCCCATGGCACAAATCAATAGGAGGAGGATAAAATGCACTTCCATTTAATTAAGATAACCAGCACATTCTCACTCATAATCTCTTGCTTTCCGCCTTCATCTCTCTCTCCCTCCATCTTTCTTTCTGTGCTGCTCCCCATGTCATCCCCCTCTGGGGAGAGAGAAATGTTGTCGGCAGGAATCTGGATTTAATCGTTTCACAGATCGCCGCCATGTTTTTCTTTCCCTGAAGCGTGTTCTCACTCCCCCACCCTCACAGCCTCCTCTTTGAAATGTTGTCTAGGGAATGTTCTGCAGCTGAAATGTGTTTGCTCTGGGGCAATTGGACTATTGGGGTTGACATCTTCAGCTGAACGGGTTACAATTCATTGTATGGGTCTGTGTGACAATGCAGTGGTGCTCTGCTTGACTGTTTTCAGTTGCATTTTGAGCTGCAAAATCATCAGGCATGAAATATTTTCAATTTATGATACAGTTTTTTACTCAACTGTTAATGGTTTGGAAACATAAACAGGTGATGTGGGGGTAAAGAGTTTTTATGTCTACACTGCTTTGAGAGGTGTTGCTTCTCAACATATTCAATTGGCCATTTACTCTTGGCTTTAACACATTCTGTGAAAAATCATGCACCTGTTATTCAGAATATTTTTCAATTTCTATTTAAGATTTTGTCAAATACAACAAAGTGCTGACACTCACGTAGGTTTGGACTCAGTTTGGGGGGGTTGAAGTTAGGGTAAAATATTTGGTCAAAGATAGAGTAAATTATTTTTGGTTAAGTTGAAGTTAAAATTGATGAGGGAATAGTCTATTTTAATGGACATATCTGTCAGGGTTGAATCTACATGAGCCACAATTTTACAAACATACAGTGATTCAATGTGGTATTTATTTTGCTAAATAATAAATATTGTCCCATCAGACCATCAGCTCGAACACACTCAAACACACTAATGAAGATAACATATGTTATCTTCGCGCTTTATTTATTTATTGTGTGAGAGCTGCTTCGCAGCTTAAACACTGTTATCTTCACTCTTTTTTATTATTATTTAAATTATTATTATTATTATTTCAGCATTCACACTATTGTTATTCAAATTTTATTATTATTATTGTGCAAGCGCTGCAAAGCAGCTCACACATTGTTATCTTCACTCTTTATTATTATTGGTACACAATTTCTCCATGTCAATGTGCATGATATATTGAAACATGGCACCAATAGCCCCACCTTGTGGCCATTAGTGAAACGCTACCATACTACTTATTAAGTTCCATATCTGTTTAATATACCATGATAACAAAATCAGCAAATTTGTACAGATGGGTATGCTCAACAAGTCTGTGGTATTTGACACAATTTCACCTGTAGGTAGCGCTACAAAATTGTCAAAAGTTGCTATTGGAGCAGAAATTTGCAGCGGCAGCAGCAATAGCAGCAGCTGACAGCAGTCAGCAGCATCAGCAGCAGTAGCTCGCAACTTGCAGCTCTCACATGCAATTTTTTCAGAAATTGCAGAATTTTCTAGATATTATCGTTTATCTATGCTCTTTATTATTATTATAGATTATTTTGCCGTTATTATAATTTTTTTAAATATTAAAATGTATAATGGAAAGTCTATGGGAGGAATGTTTGAAAGCTAATATCTCAAAAACTAAAGGTGCTAAAGTGTTCAAACTTCGTGGACAGGTGTCCCATGTGGAAATGCTTAACAAATGGGCCCAACAGCTCCACCATGTGGTCAGTTATCACGCATTTTACATTTTGGCTAATAACTCATAAATCGTGAGGTCTATCCAAACAATATTTGCACAGTGTGTTCCTTGGATGATGCCAAGTGGCCACGCCCATTTGTGCCTAAAAAATTTTCCGCCACTTTTTTTTTATTAGATTTTTTGTTAAATACATTTTTTGCTTCTGTTGGCACATATTTCATCCAATTTTAACCAAACTTGGTACATACCATATTTAGATGACCCCAAAGAAAACATATTTGGATATCCCTTACCGTTTGTAATTGGTTACCAAAGTTTTGGGGGTGTGGCCTGATGCACTTAATAGGCCATAACTCTTCAATACTGAACTGGACACACATTGTACAAGTATGCGAAATTCCATACAATTCTACCAAAAAGGGGTGCTAAAGTAACATTATAACTTGATATTTCTGCAGTTCTGTTGTCTTTAATGTATTTAAATGAAACTTGGTACATAAGACATGACAATCTGCATGGTATACTGAATCATGGTACCAATAGCCCCACCTTGTGGTCATTAATAAAACACCACCATACTACTTATTATCTGCCATATCTCTTAAATGTAATATGTCATGTTAACCAAATTCTATAAAATTGTCTGTAGTATTTTCAACAATGCTTTGTGATTTATTTCAGTTTTCAGCATTCACATGCATTTTCTGCAGGAAATGCATTTCAGGAGGAACAGAAACCATTCAAATTTCAAAATGTTCAGCTTTTTAAGGACATTTATGCTATTACTTTTCATGTTTCTAGTGTATTACAGTGATTTTATATAATTTTTTAAAATATTAAAATTTATAATGGAAAGTCAATGGGAGAGATGTTTGAAATCGAATATCTGAAAAACTAAATGTGCAAAACTGTTCATACTTTATGGACAGGTGTCCCATGAGGAAATGCTTGACATATTAAAATGTGGTACTAATAGCGCCACCATGTGGTCAGTTATTACGTGTTTTACGTTTGGCTAATAACTCATGAACGGTAAGGCCTATCAAAATAATATTTGGACAGGCTGTTCCTTGGATGATGCTTATTAGACTGATATAGGCCACACCCATTTCCGCCTAAAAATATTTTCTGCCATTTTGGATTCTATGGTAAACACATTTTTTCCTTCTGTTGGCACATATTTCATCTAATTTTCACCAAACTTGGTACATACCATTTTCCGCAGGAAATGCATTTCTAGTTTTTTTTTTATTGTTTTGCCAATGGTAATGACACTGATAAATTGACAGTAAGGCTGACTCTGCCACACCATGTCCAGCTCTCTTAGAGTCCTGTTTGTGTATGATTAAAAGTCCAGAGTTATTAAAATGTCTAGTCAATTCCTCTGGACCAACACATGAGAAAAATACATGTCTCTTTAGCTGCTAGAAGATTGAATTTCTTCACTAGGTAGTCATTACTGCATTCCACAGGACAGTTTTATTAATTGTTAACAAAATAATTATGAGTGAAGCTTTAAAGATTTGTGAACAATTAAGAATATATCTCACAGACAATTACCCTGACATGAGGTCCTAACATTTCACAAAGAGATTTGATTTCATGATCCTGCATGGAGTGACGTCATCAGTGTTTTGTTGTCGACTTTTTTGGGTTTTTTTTCCCTTTTAACCCAGTGTGTATAGTATTGTCTTAACTTGTGCTTCAGGGCATTTTTGTTTTTAACTCGTTTTTGGTGCATGTCCGCTCCAAGACCGTGTATTGAGCCAACTAGCACTAGCAGTCAGTATGTGATAGCTAACATGGTAGCTATGGCCACACACTGCCAATATCGCTCCCGACACTACTGAACTTTTTACACTTTGTTGGACATCACCACGTCTCAATTATGGGCTACCACTCGTCTACTTCCGAGGGTCACTGAAGTTCCTTCGATCTGTCGGAACCATCCCTCCACCCTACCTACCTATAGAAGTTACAGTGGAGTCAGCAAGATACCTGCGGAGGAGAGGCTGGAGAAGTGTAGTGAGCATCTCTGCTGCAGGAGCAGCAGATGGAAGGAAGGAAGAAGGAAAGATGGACAAGCTCCGCACCAACACAATGGTATGTTTTGAGGTTAGAGAATCATGTTTAGTGGTGCTTACTGAAACCTGGCTCAACACATTTCCAGTTTGTTGGTTGAACTGGAGGGGTTCTCTCTGATGCTAGCAGAGAGAGGACTCATTGGGCAAGATGGGGAGCTGTCTGCATATATGTGAATGTCAAATGGTGCAGACATTACACACAGAGAGATAACATGTACCAGGGACACTGAACTGCTGTGCTTGTCTCTTAAGACCCTTTTACCTTCTGACAGATGTTAAAGGAGATACACAGAACAACAGGTTGTTAGACAAGTGTTATGGAAACATCAGAAAAGCCTACACAGCCAAGCTTAAGCCACCCCTGTCAAATTCTGCCACAACAGAGTCCATCTGATTCCCACATACAAGTGTTTGTTTAAATCCATCAAGCCAGATGTCAAGACTGTGACTGTTTGGTCAAAAGACAGAATGTAGGTATTAAAAAGGTGCTTCCTTGGTATAGACTGGGACATTTTTTATGACTTGGAACTAGATGAGGCCACAGGAAAAATCACAGGCTATATTAACTTCTGTGCAAACATTACTTTCTCGACAAAAGACATCACAATGTAACCAAATAATAAACCTTACATCACTAAAGAAATTAAGGACTGTATCAACAAGAACAGACACCCCAGCCTGGTGCCCCATTTTCCAATGATCTTTGGACTCCTGCACTATTTCCTGGAAAAAGTCTCATATCATCCCAGTCCCTAAAAAACCCTGTCCAGTGGAAAACAATAACTATAGACCAGTGGCTCTAACCTCTATCATTATGAAATTCATATTTAATATTTTTATGTCATCAGTTCTGCAGTTCTATTTAATAAGTCATTAATGGAAATAATTAAAGTCTGCAGTTACAAATGTATGCATTTTGGTCTGGATGCCCTGCAGCCCTTTCCAGAAGGTAAGTGAACAGAATATTGGTGTGTCTTTCTAAAGAATTAGATAAAGCAAATGTTGTAGTAGTAGAGAAAGGAGGGGTTTTTCACAACCCGGCAACCCAAAAATTATGCTTATTAATGGCATATAAATTATTTATAAAGCATTAATAAATTATTTTTAACTATACATTTAACCATTAATGCTTATGAACCCTTTGTAAAGGGTGCCTTATCAGAAAGTGGCACCACCTGGTGGCCCCTTGTTAAAGAGATGAAGTGGACCCTGCTATAGAAGCACTTAAGGCCCACAGATAACATATACACACACACACACAGTATTGTGAGACAAAATATTTTTTTTCTGTTTGTATCTATAACCAGTGAAGGGGTAGTTTTAGCCGTGCTGTAAAGCAAAGTTGAGGCATGTTTTTGTGACAAAATGTAGATGAACCGTCGCTTGCCCCTCATTTGCTTCACCTCTAATGAGGTGATCTGTAGATTCGGGAAAACAAGATACATCAGGGCAAACTGTGCAACTCCTACAGCTTCCCAGCTAAACGTGATTTTTACACAAATCACTTAAAATTCTTGTCTCTGAGTCAGACTGAAAGTAAACAAACTGGCCCTCTGGAACAGCCATTATGGCTAATACATCTACATCTAGGTTAATTTGCCGGCTGACCTAAGCAACCTGCATGTTCATCCACACACGCCAGTTTGTTTACATGGCTGACTTTCAGTTCAGTTATACTGTATTGTAAGGAAATTCTGTCGACTATTATGAGGTTAATCATGAGCCATTTCACTTTGATGGCTGACCATATTTAGATTAATAAATATATTAGATAAATAAGACAAACAATGAATCAGAAAGGTAACAGGACTGTTCTAAAAGACAATGTATGTCTGGAAACTGGTGGTGTTCCTGTGGCAAGTGGCCACCATAGTGGCCATTTTAATGCAGCTACTTCCTGTGTTTACTTTCAGTCTGACTCAGAGACAAGTGATTGAAATGATTCATGTAGAAATCGTGTTTATTTGGAAGGCTGCAGGAGGGTCACACACGTTTCCCTCATATACGTTGCTTTGCATGAATTCCTAGTCTCTACAATGTGACGAGTGCAAAGTTAGCATGATCCATAAAGTCTGTAGGAGTAGTGTATATCACTACTTTTGTATTAAATTCTTGCATTCGACATACGTTGTCTTTTAGAACAGTCCTATTAGGCTCACTGACTGGTTTGATGAATGTGAAAATGTGAATTGTATACTATTACCCTTACAGTTACAAGATCTCAACACAACTGCGTACCTATGGGAATTTTTTTCTACCACCAAAAGACCAATTGAGGAAATATATGAATATAAGAATGGTGTACATCCCTCCAGTAGAGTTCCACACACTTCAAGAATCTATGACAAGGAGAACTGGAACAACTCCTTACCAACTCATTTATATTGATTTTTAAACAATATGTTGGTTGGAATCTAAAATGTTTGTCCAATGTCTGAAACCACTCCTGCAGTATAATCTACTAATGTTGTCGATCTGGATGCTCAATAAAATGAAAACTAATGTCTATATCTGTCAGTAATAGCTAGTAGTTGCAGGTTGACATTGACATAAGCTGGTTTGGGGATTTACCCTGTAGGAAAAATTTGCTGTGATCCTTGACATTGGCATAGCTTTATCCTTAAGGCTGCAGTTTTGTGGTTGGAGTTGAACTCACTGCTGGGTGGAAGAGCCAGTACCTGTCTGCTTTGCATAAAAGAGTGATTCAAATTCAAGTTCAGCCAGACAACAGTTAACTATAAGAACCCTGATGTACACTGTGCAAACAGCCCTGTACATACATGTGTATCAGTGTATGTGGACACAAATGAAGAAAGTATAAGCTTTAGGGAAGGACGGAGGAAGAGAGGTGTAAAATCCAGCAACTGTTAAAACCAGACTGTGGGCCATGTGAGATGGAAGAAAGCTATGATGTCGTTAATGTAGTTTTCCATGGAGAGGGAGGAACTAAAGATGAAACCCAGATTCTCAGCGTGGGGAGACACTACTGGCATTACGTCAGAGGGTGTTTTAATGGCCCAACAGCTAAGATTAGTCAGTGTTCAGATGAAAGTTCTCAAATAGCCAAGATCTAACAGGGGATACATCTTGTTCTATTGCAAATGTAAATGTGAAATGTAAATCTGGGTGTCATCAGTATTAAAACATTAAATTCATAGGGATAATTGAAAATCAAGTTGGAAAAGTAATGGGCCTAATATGGATCCTTGAAGTACTCCACAATAAAGAATGTGACTGATGAGAAGTCAGAGTAACAGGTGAGCAGCAAGTAACTGACTACCTTAGTGACACTAGTCTCTGTTGAATGGAGTAGCCAGAAAAACAGACTGTTGAAGCTCCAGGCCATTTTAGTGAAGGTAGTCAGTGAGCATTAAGTGTCTTTAAGGATCATTTTAACAATGGCCTTTTTTAAGGCAGAGACTACTATTGAAAGTTTTTAGTAGTTGGAAGAGAGAGAAGCGTGGATAGTATGAGAAATAAAATTACTCTAGTGTTTGTTGATCTAGTGGATCAATTACATCTACATCAGGGAAAAACATATATTGAAATATATGTCCACAAACATGCTGAGCTGGAAGTATTTTCCTGTTACACAAATTATGTGTCTACATCTTTTGATCCATTTGATCAAGTTGGCAACAGCTTCACAGAGTGAAAAGATGAAAAAAAAAAACCCAAAAAAACAAAGAGCAACATTTTCTTCCATCAGTCTTCATAAAATAACATCTGTACCAATCCCGAAGCCGCTGTGTAATTAGAACCTGGTTGGCATGGCCAATATTACATCATTATACTTGGCATGACTGATAATAGCTTATTGCACATATATTAGTGTATATGTTGGGTGATGTCAGTACAGTCAAAGATGTGTGTTTGGGGTAATATAGAAACAGTGTCTCCATCACATAGTCTATCTACCAGAGAATACTGACGACACTGAAAATATTTCGCTTACTACATAACTTGTTCTTATTCTTGCTCTTATTGTTCAGTAAGAAAATTTAAAGGAAAGGAAAGAAAATGTTTCTTTATGTTATGTGTTTATGTCCAAAAACAAATATTGTCCAATTCATTGCTATTAAATGTTTTTAAACAAATCCATTACATCAGTTAGGCTGGAAATGAAATAGACTTTACCTGTGAAAAACTTTTTAGGGCAAGGAGCCATAGCATAGACGAGACGAGACAAGACAGAGACAGAGACAGAGACAGAGAGAGAGAGAGATGTTCATGGTTTGAAGCTGATAATTTCCAGTGCTCATCAGCTTCTGATCATCAGTCTTCTCAAGGTTAGGAGTACACAGCTCTGTAGTGCAATCAAACCTGATTAGCTGATTAGCATACTACTTGCATACTGTCGCCACAATTTTATTAGCCATTGAGTGAGTTCGTCACTCCCCAAGAAACATTGATCCCTCCACAAACTCATGCACACATTGCATACATACAGACACAACACACACCCAGCTACACACATCAGTGCCAGTGGTCCAAGTATGATCTGGGGTATTTTTCAGACATGATGATATACATTAATACATCACATTATTTAGGTAAGGAACTGGGAGGTGCAGAAGCAGACAAAAACTGAAGAAAACTCATATTTTGAATCAGAAATTTAGAATTGTACTTAAACTGCCACTTTGTATCAGCAAGACATGAATAGAGCCAAAATGGATCCAAAAACTAGTCTGTCATTATTTTGTCACAGCTGACTACATGTAGCTTATATTATCTACAGAAACAAATTCTAAGTATCAGCTTTACACCATTTGTCTTAACAACCTTTAGCAATACAGTCATATTCAGTCAGAATTGTTATGCTAACTGTCTCTGCTGGTTTATGCAACCACCAGGAAACTGAAGCTGAAATGACTGTTATCTATGGTTTCTATTTTTGTCCTGACTACTTCAGACCAAGGATAGCAATGTCAGCCAGCTAGTCTGTCTACCCACCTAACACTTCCAGAGAACAATATCTTGACTGCTACTACATTCTACAACAAACCACAGTCCCATCAACTTCATGCTCCTCAGAGAAAACTCTACAGATTTTGATGAATATTGCCTCACTGACAGCATTACTTAAGGCTGTGGTGGTGAAGGACATCTCTCAGGCTGCACATTTGTGCTGTCAGACCTTGTGTGTTCCATTAGAACACGGCATGATTACATATAAAGTCAATGCAAAGATGCAAGCAGAGGCAAATTTGCCTGGGGCAGGGCAAACTGACGTGAATATGCATTTGTGCAAGTTGAAAATGTTTTACCTTGAGCTAAACATTTATGAATCTGCTTCATAAACCTACAGAGAGGAGAGAGACTGGAGGGAAATAACAGAAAGAACTGGAGTCTCTGGTGAGTTGAGTTCAGTTAGAGGCTGAACACACAGGCATGGTCCATTGCTAGCTAGATAACAGTTAATGTACAGTTGGTATTTTGGCTGTTTGGGGTGAATAAACACAAATGATCCAGCAGTCAAATATGACGCAAGGCAAAAATTCATTTTACATTCTGCATGAACACACCTTCAGGGATATGACTTGCACTTCAGTGGTCCAGTCAGCGCTCAGTGTTGTTGCACTGCCAAGTTCAGGCCCACACCCCTGAGCTGAAATTCGTATGTCATGTTGTCTGACCAGCCACCCTCAAAGGCGGAGTGAAAACTCAGCCATCATAGAGTGGGAGGAGATGCAATAATCATTTACATATGGGGATAATGGTGCATGTTTTCCATCAGTCTCCCCTACATGGCATTCACAGTGTTGCATTTGGTTGTACACATGAAATGTGACGGAAAAAGCTGTGTAACAAATGAAAAAAAGAGAGCAAGAGAGAGAAGTTCAAACCCTAGCTCATTTCTCACCTGCACACAGAGCCAATCACAGCATGTGAAGTAGGTGTACTAAATGCCAATGTGGTATCTGTGTGTATGTTTTACAATGCTGGTGTTGATCACTGTATTTTTGTGTCATTTCATGCCGTATTGTGATTGGTTGGTTTGTACAACTGGGTTGTGGCAGCAGTTATGTAAGAATTCAGCTTATCTTAGCTGAATTATATATATATATATATATATATATATATATATATAAATATAAATAATGACAAAATGTATTTTTCATTCAAATATTCACTGAGTTAATCAATTAAATCAGCCCAACATATCTGCTAATAGCAACTTGGATCCAAAAAGCATCAGCCTTCAGAAACAGTATCAGTTGAGCTCTATAGCTGGTTTGCATGGCTGCATTTGCTGAGATTCTGTAGCTACAAAGAAGAAAAAATGTAAAAGAGGAAAGAAGGGAGATAGACACAGGACATGGGGAATGAATGAAGAGTGTAGTTTGTCAGGGCTGGGCTCGCTCTGTTGTATCCGAGTCTGTTGTATTTGTTGCCACTGCTGTTCGTTGGCATATGATCTCTGCCAACACAGGCATGGCACAGTATGGCATGAACAGCTCGGGTGTGAGCGGCTCACCAAGAGTGACTTTGGTCTGAATCACATGATAAGGTGTTAGTGTGTTGTACTTGTCACATCTGTTTGTGTGTGTATATATATATATATATATATATATATATATATATATATATATATATATATATATACACACACACACACACACACACACACACATACACAGTACAGGCCAAAAGTTTGGACACACCTTCTCATTCAATGCGTTTTCTTTATTTTCATGACTATTTACATTGTAGATTCTCACTGAAGGCATCAAAACTATGAATGAACACGTGGAGTTATGTACTTAACAAAAAAAGGTGAAATAACTGAAAACATGTTTTATATTCTACTTTCTTCAAAATAGCCACCCTTTGCTCTGATTACTGCTTTGCACACTCTTGGCATTCTCTCGATGAGCTTCAAGAGGTAGTCACCTGAAATGGTTTTCCAACAGTCTTGAAGGAGTTCCCAGAGGTGTTTAGCACTTGTTGGCCCCTTTGCCTTCACTCTGCAGTCCAGCTCACCCCAAACCATCTCGATTGGGTTCAGGTCGGGTGACTGTGGAGGCCAGGTCATCTGCCGCAGCACTCCATCACTCTCCTTCTTGGTCAAATAGCCCTTACAGAGCCTGGAGGTGTGTTTGGGGTCATTGTCCTGTTGAAAAATAAATGATCGTCCAACTAAACGCAAACCAGATGGGATGGCATGTCGCTGCAGGATGCTGTGGTAGCCATGTTGGTTCAGTGTGCCTTCAATTTTGAATAAATCCCCAACAGTGTCACCAGCAAAACACCCCCACACCATCACACCTCCTCCTCCATGCTTCACAGTGGGAACCAGGCATGTGGAATCCATCCGTTCACCTTTTTCTGCATCTCACAAAGACACGGCGGTTGGAACCAAAGATCTCAAATTTTAGGCTCATCAGACCAAAGCACAGATTTCCACTGGTCTAATGTCCATTCCTTGTGTTTCTTGGCCCAAACAAATCTCTTCTGCTTGTTGCCTCTCCTTAGCAGCTATTTGACCATGAAGGCCTGATTCACGCAGTCTCCTCTTAACAGTTGTTCTAGAGATGGATCTGATGCTAGAACTCTGTATGGCATTCATCTGGTCTCTGATCTGAGCTGCTGTTAACTTGCGATTTCTGAGGCTGGTGACTCGGATGAACTTGTCCTCAGAAGCAGAGGTGACTCTTGGTCTTCCTTTCCTGGGTTGGTCCTCATGTGTGCCAGTTTCGTTGTAGTGCTTGATGGTTTTTGCGACTCCACTTGGGGACACATTTAAAGTTTTTGCAATTTTCCAGACTGACTGACCTTCATTTCTTAAAGTAAAGATGGCCACTCGTTTTTCTTTAGTTAGCTGATTGGTTCTTGCCATAATATGAATTTTAACAGTTGTCCAATAGGGCTGTTGGCTGTGTAGTAACCTGACTTCTGCACAACACAACTGATGGTCCCAACCCCATTGATAAAGCAAGAAATTCCACTAATTAACCCTGATAAGGCACACCTATGAAATGAAAACCATTTCAGGTGACTACCTCTTGAAGCTCATCGAGAGAATGCCAAGAGTGTGCAAAGCAGTAATCAGAGCAAAGGGTGGCTATTTTGAAGAAAGTTGAAACATGTTTTCAGTTATTTCACCTTTTTTTGTTAAGTACATAACTCCACGTGATCATTCATAGTTTTGATGCCTTCAGTGAGAATCTACAATGTAAATAGTCATGAAAATAAAGAAAACGCATTGAATGAGAAGGTGTTGTCCAAACTTTTGGCCTGTACTGTATATATATAGTATAGTACTATATCAATATACTATAGTAGTATAGTATATTGATACTATACAGTATGAATAGTATATGTCCATATGTCTCATTGATTCATACATGCAAACATCCACAGAGGCCTCTAAACATACATGATATCCAACCATAAAGGATACATAGCTGCACTATATTTTACTATTGTACACACAATGATACATTCAAGAGCTGGCAGGATCCACACATGCAGAAGTTAGTGGAGACAGAGAGTACAAAGCTTCTATTAAAGTGGGCCCTTTTCCAGACTGGGACCTGTTTCTGTGACCTGGGGTTGGGGGGGCATAGTGTCGCAATTTGACGTTAACGTCTTGAAGGTGGTATGTGGCATGTCCCTGATTTTGGAAACTTGCTGCAGGTGAATTTGTTGATGTTTGCAGATGCAAAATAAGGGCATGCCACAGAGTTTACGAATGATTAGTTTATTCACCATGGTTAGTTAATACACAGCCACATTCAAAAAATATCCCTACTCCAATTTCTGGATATCCTCCCACATTAAGTACAGTTTACAGGGAAAAACAAAAAGTTTTTAAACTGAAGGACTAGGCTTCCCTCAAATCCAGTAGCTGCACAATTGAATGACATTATTAAGGCAAAACTGAGATAAAAAGATAAACTTGAACAGGAATTTAGCAGCATGAATACCAGACAAGCATTTCAAAAAGTAAAGATCCTCATTGGGTTTGACCTCGACCCACTCCCTCCACGATAACTGACCCTGACACTCTTGCTAAAGACCTGAACATATTATATGCCGCTTTGACACCATTAACTGTGCCATATAGTGTGAAAAGCTGCTCTACCTGTCCCAGAGTCACCACACCCATCACCCTTCACACGGGAGGATGTACAGTACACCCAAAAGGTGCTTAGGGCATTTCCGCATTTAACACAATCCAGGATCATAATATGATAAACACTGCACTAGCTCATCTCCCATCACTGCATACTTTAAGTACTCTTATGCCATACTTGCACTTCTTAATGACAGTAACTCTTTGATGACTTATCAGTACTCCATCTCTCATTTCACGCAGCTGAATGTTAATGAGACAAAGGAACTGGTTATCAGTACTACAACACACACTGCACTTTCCTGAACTCCATTTCCACCAATTGTGCGACAGTTGAGAATGTTCAGTCTCAAATACGTTGGAATCACACCAACACACCACTGACATCCACAAACACTCTCTGCCACACTCAATGTCCTCTCTGTTGCCAAAATCATTATACAATGCATACTGCTCTACTGCTCCCTGTTTTCTCACCATGCGGTCTGTCTCCAACAAGAACCAGTTATCCTGTATTTCACACACTGCTTCCAAATTGATTGGCCTTCCTATAAAAACAGTTGTATTACATTACAAACTGAATGAAGCCTCGAAAAGTACCATTGCTTTGTTCTCATGCACCTCAAACCAACAAAGCACCCTCCAGAATTCACAAAAACAGCATTTCACCTTGATTCTGCATGCCTCCTAGGCAAACCCATGTATCTACCCCCCCTCACTATGCTGGGCTGTCCCCACCCTCTATATCTGGCCTGCTTACCAGCACTCAGTCGAGTGCAAAAAAGACAACTGTCCAAGCATTTCCCCTCTCTGTTACCAGCAACCATCAACCCCCAACATGTCTGTCCTTCTTTAACCTAACACCACACATCACTTCATCCCTGTATCATCTATTTTATTTTATGTAAAATAATAAACATAAAATAGATGATACAGGGATGAAGTGATGTATGTAAGTTTAAAGCACAAAAATGGACAAAGAAAACATTCCAATTGGTTTTGGTGACATTTCTTACCCCTGTTTCACAGCTGAAAATATTTGTAGTAAACCTTTGTCATTGCTTGTGCCCCATCACAAATGAAAACTAACTTGATAAAAGCGTGAGAGTGTATAAAATCTGCAGCAGTGATAAATACTGGTAGAAGTACTGATTGTGTAACCCGCTGGTGATGACTTCACTTTTAACCACTTTAGCTACAGCACCATCAGTTCAGAAAGTATTGAACTGTTATACCATGCTCCACAAAAGCTCTGCACAGTCAAAATAAGTTACTAAAGTCATTGCACCCAAATTATCTTTTCAGAAACTAAACAATTCCAAATAACTGAGATGATGGTTTATATGTAGCAAATATCAGATGACATTGGAAAAATATGCAATTTGCAATTTGAACTCAATTCAGGGATGGTGTTCCGGGCATTGAGACATAAAACAACACTGCATTAAAAACATGCAAAGGGCAGCTTTGGAGGCTGCACCAGAAATGCGTGTTTGCACATAACTGATTAGCCAGTCTAGTGTGTTGCTGGAGAACACTGCATTGCGTTGCAGCTAAAGTTGAGAGGTTCAACAATCTTCTGTTTTTTTTGACTGAACCCTCTATGTTGGCATCACTGCTCAGTTAACAGTGGTCTCATTGAAATGAATGACAAGCTGCTAATGTCAGTTTCAATATGGCCTAAGGAGGTAAACAGTGGCTTCAATGTTTTCTTTATGCCCAACAGGAAACCTGTTGTGGATTGACTGCAATTAACAGCAACAGAGGTAGTGAATTAGCTGTACTAATCTGCACTTAGCTTAGCAGAGGGCAACCTGAAAGAAGGAATCATGTATTTAAACCAAAAACTGTAGGTGGACAAAATTGCATTAAATCAGCTATTAAAAATGGGCAAGACTGGAAACTGGTAGTGATTTTTAGGAGAAGACCAGGGAAATGAAAAAAGAAAAAAAAAAAAAAAAGAAAGTAATTAGAGTGTGAATGAAGAAGACAACAGAAACAGCAGGGGAGGGAGAAGCACAGATAAGTAGAAAGGGAGTGACCAAGAAAATATTAGAGGAAAAAAAAAAGTCTAACAAAAACAAATTTAAAAAAAAGAGAAAAATGAAGAGAAGCACTACATCTCAGCCCTTGACAGTAAAATATGACTCCTCGAGAGCAGAGACTCAGTTTTCTATTATCCCCTTCTCTCTCTCTCTCTCTCTCAATCTGCTTGCATGCAACCAGCAAGCCACCATGCAAACAGAACCAGAATACAGCCTCTTGTCTGCCTAACAGGAGGCGACAGGGAGCCTGACACCTAATCATGTCTGCCATCTTGCTGAGGGATTAGACACAGCAACAAGGAAGAGAGACAGGTGATGAGGGGAGAGGAATATCTCACACAAAAATGATTCGAAGAACATAGTGAGAGAACTGCTCTAAGACTTGGCAGCTTTATAATGCCAAGGTATTGGTGAAAGACTCCACCACCTCTACCGTCTCTCCTTTGATGGTGAGACTGCGAAAGTACCATTACTTCTAGTGCATAATAATTACATTCATAGTAGTGCAATAAGTACACCTATTCTAGGGCAAAATTATATTGTATTTATTTTAGAACGTGTGGTTAGCTGTGGTTGTTTGTTTTGCTGAGATTGTCTTGTTTCCATGTTTTTTTTTTGTTTTGTTTTTTTTTAAAACACACTGATCAGGAGTAGCGCTCTAATTTCCTTGTATTCTGTACAAGGCCAATAAAGGCTCTATTCTAGTTTCCTCCTCTGCATTTTTATTTTTTTTAATCAGACAGTCTCATTGAAATTAAGACCTCTTTTCCAAGAGAGACCTGAGAACAAGAAACATTCATAAGACAAGAACATAATCAGCAGACAGACAACACAACTACACAATAGATTAAAAACATAACATTTTGATTTATCAAAAATATTGCACCATTACACAAATCGACTGCTTTGCAATAAAGTTTCAGATTACATGCATCAAATGCAGTAGAAGTTTGAATGAGTCACCACTTAAATATGAATTGCCAGATGACTAAGCAATATCTTAACCTAGGCCTATTTTCATTCAGCTGATAAAAATAAAACAAAAATAAATAGAAATCTCAGCTTTTAATGGAAAACGTCACAAATGTTAGGCTAAAGCCCAACAAATTACCACATTTGCAAATATCACAATATACAATGGAAATAACTAAATGAACAACAGCAGCTTTAAAATTATTAGCTGTATAGACAGATGCCTCAAGGCATTTTCTTGAGAAAAAAAACAAAACAAAAAAACATTCAAACGTAGCCTATGCTCAACAATACAGACATCATCACACCTATTTATGTAGAACACAAATAAAAAAAAACTAATTTAAACAAAACAAATGAATGAAACTAATAAATTACTTGGCCTAATTAAGGCTGCTGTGGAGGAAGAGAGCATTGCTGACTGACCGTGGTCTCAGATGGACCCAAATGCAGGAGACTGCAGGCTGCGTGAGGCTGAAGATTAACTTCTCTATTAAAGGCTAATGCAAGTAAAAATAAAGCTCCAACAAAAGGATCCAACAACATTAAACTAAAAACCAGGACTTAAATACTAACTGAACTAATGAGGAGATGAGGTGCAGGTGGGGAAATGGGCAGAGAAACTCAAGCGAGGGGAATGAGGAGGGCTAACGAGGCTGAATGCAGGACAGGTGTGGGAAAAACAGGCTGGGGACACAGGAGGAAAAACACAGGGCAAACAGAACACCAAAAAGCCAGAAACACAATGAACACAGTATAACTAATAAAGGCAATTTAAATGATATCATGCCAGACATCTTTAAAGATACAACTCAAAACAGCTTTCTCCCACTCAGTCCAGTCCAAACAAAAAGGGAGAAAAGTCTGAGGGCCTCTGGAGGACTGGTGAAGATGGCAGCTAGGGACACAGAGTCAAATTGGGAACAGAACCATAGCAGTCCCAGACCTGTGCGTCTTTCTCCCAAGATGCGCCCACAGACATAAACTGCCCTCTCTGACAGCGCACTAGATGCAGGGATACTTAAGATGAAACATGCCAGTTTTGACAGTGCAGGGAAGCACTCTCTGTTGAACGTCCACCACTGAAGCACACTGTCTGGGTCTGGGTTGTGTGAGAGTCGGATGCTGAGATATTCTGCTATTTCATCATCGACAGACTTTGGCGCTGAAATGCAGGATGCATTGTCTTTCCAGTCTGCGAAGCAGTCTGAGCTTTGCTTTTTGGCTGGTGGTGGCTCATCCTCTGCTGCGGCCGGGACCAGGTCAAACTGCATCTTCTGGACAATTTCCTTTGCACCTTTGGAATGGATTGTTTTAAAACAACTCTTTTTAAAAACTCATTTTTCTAAAATGAAATTTTCTTTGTTATTATGCTTATTCATTTATTTATTCTTAAGAATTGTATTCATTGTCTTTGCACTCCGTATTTTCTGTTTTTATGTCTGTGAAGCACTTTGTGAAGCTGTTTTTTAAAAGCACTATATAAATAAAGTTTATTATTATTATTACTATTTTATTAGTAGGCCTAGGCTTATTCAGAAATATAAATAGGCTAACAAGTTCACTTTAAAATAAGGCTACAAAGAATATAGCCTACAACATAATATTCAAAACAATAAAGCCTATTTAAAGTATTCATATTACATACCTTTGACCATGTCGTCTCTTGCATCTGGGCCCAGCGTCCGTAGTAATTACATTTAAGTCAGGAGTCAGGAGTATGCAATCCTGTACATCATGTGGAGGGGTTTTGCTGATGTGTCACTAGTGCCCATCAGTTCTTCCAGATGTGAGGCACACACATTGGCGACTTCGGAGAGCAAGGGCTTGAGAGATGCTGCTTGGCAGTGTTCAATGAGTCTGACAGTCCATGGCAGTGCAAGCGATGTGCTGGGAGAATTGATGGACTCAAGGTCATTCGTAGCATGTTTGAATAACTTGAGGAACACAACCACTGTTTTCAAAGTATTTGCATTGATCTGCGCAATTCTTTCGTACTGGTTATTGGTCACCAGTAATGTGGAGATCTCATACTGTTGCAGTATGGAATCCAGCATATCATAATTTGCATTCTATCGGATCTTGGTGGATTGCTTGAGGGATTTCTTAAAGCTGTTCTGCAGACCTGAATGTTTGAAATATTTGACCAAGTTCAGACAGCTCGGGTGTCTTGGCCAACACATCTGGGGCAAATGCGCTTGACAGGATTCAGGATGTGCACATTGCAGTTGAGTCTGGTGTGTCCACACAAACACAACACAGCTAACTAGCAGTATTCCAGATGCATGGAGTGGTTGGGTGAGGCAGAACATCTTTTACATCAAATTTGCCATTTTTAGTGGCTACATTAACATGTTGAACTATGTCAACAAAGCCTTTGTCATACGGTCATACAGCCAAATATCTCTACAGCAAAGTGTGACACATTTCTTGATAGTATCTTGTTTAATATGTGCAGGAGGAAGTGCTTTATCTTTGAAGGAGAGCTTCCTTTGACCAGGGAGAACAGAACAAGTATATTGCTTCAACCCAGAAGTGCCAGATTTGTGCCTGTTACTAATACTAATTTTGCAGATTTGTTGCAACTAACAAAGTCCAGTTTGTTTCCATCTTTGTCAGTAACTGAGAAATTTGTCCAAATGTCAGACTTGCTTTGCTTTGCCTTTGTATTGTAACAACCTGCTTTTATTGTCTTTTCAACTTCATTTGTTGACTCCATCCTTCTTGTTAACACTAACTAAAATCCTGGGAGCCGCAGGTTATGTTTTTTTGACCACTCACTCCCATACCAGCAAAGTTAAAACTGCCTGCTCCAGCGAGATTTGCATTGGGTCCCGTGGGACCCACGGGATCCAAATCCCAATGCAGTCCTCTAGTGTACACTTGTAGCATGCATGCAAAAACAACAGTAATGTTGCAACTAACAGCTCCGGAGTTAACAGACCAACAGCCTTCAGGGTATGATGTAGGTTTGATCAAACATGTTCAATTCATTGAAATTGTTCCAAAATCAGATTACAGAGCTTCCATGTCCTACACAGCCTACAATAGCCAACGAGAGTCCATGTTAAAATACAGCACCTGCCCCTCTTCTTTTGTGTAAAGACCAAGCCAGTTGGAACCGATTTTGCTAATGACTAGCACTTCGAATAGCCAATAAAATTCTGAAAACAATGATATGCTGCATCAGTGTGCAGGTTTATAGCCACAACAAACAGGTATGTGCATAAAGCAAACTACCTGCAAGTCTGTGTTTGTGCATAAAGGCAAAAGGTTTGCGTAAAAGGCATAAGGTTGTTTTTTGAGAGTTTTGGAGAGTTTAGTAAAGAAAATAATGGCGAAACATATGGGGAAAACCAAACGCACAATCCAAGAAGTGGTGAAAGAATGTATTCTGCCTGAAAGCGATGAGTCTCAGGATGAAATATCTGATGAAGACAGCGAACTGTAGAGGAAATGTTTCTGGAGGAGCAGACGTTACTCTTGACAAGTAAGTATTTTGTTATATTATAACTTATATATCACTGTTTTGACATAAATAAGCTTTAGAATTTTGAATACACATTTTGTAGATTGCTTTTCCCAGTGTGTTTCCCCAGTGAATCTCCTTACCTGTTGGGGGAAGGGTGTTTGTGTGTGTGTGTGAAGTTTTATTACCCGTTTGTTTCACTGAGTGTGTGCGTCTTGAGGTGTTACTGCTGACCTCTGGGGGAGGTGTGTGTGTGTGTATGCTCTGCATTTACTGATTACTGCTGAGGGGGTAAACTGTACAGCTTCCTGTTTATGGGACAGGTAATGACCGGAAAGAAGTTCCTCAGGATCTGCTGGTTCCATCACCTCCGTAGCTCAGTGGAGAAGGATGCTAACGAGCAAAGGAGAGGCACAGCAGCCTTTGATCATCTCTACAAAATAAAAGCACTCTATGAGGAAAGGGAAAGGGAACTCCCTCTATAGCCAGAACCATTCCATCTCCTGCTCCACGTGGAGCACATCACAGGTTAGTGCATATCAGTGCACTAACTGAAGTGCAGGCATTGCCATGCAAAAACACCAGTGAAGTGCTCCTCCTGTGATGTGCCGTTGTGCTTTGTACCCAGTCATGACTGCTACAATGACTGGCATGTTGCCAGTCATTGAAAAGGTATAAATGTATTACAAGTAAATAATTTGCTGTTCCCCGGTTGTGACTGCTACAAGGATTGGCATGTTGCCAATAACCTGTAAAAAGCATAATTGTAAAATATGTAAATGTAAATAGTTTGCTGTGTTACGTTTTATATAAACTGTTTTTCCACCATAACTCGTTCAGACTCGTTTATAATGCACAAAGTTTAGTTTCAAAAAGGGAAAAAAGCACTATAATGCTTCATTTATTCTGTGTCAGCAATACTGATAGTGAATCTGGATATGGGATAGGATACCTCTGAGTGTCACCTTTCAATAGAGCCCAAAACCATGACTGTACATTCAAGCATTCAAGAGTAGTAGCCTTTGTATCCTAGGTATGTGACCATGTTTACCAAGGGTCCTTTTGGAGTCTCCAAATGGCTAATTTTGGAAAACGCCTAGACATACCCTTACAAAAACATATATGAAATATACATTTTCTGGGGTTTTTCTAGGGCTTCATGTTGTGGTCCCATTGTGTGTGGTCCCAGCTAATAAGTCCCAGCTATAGTCATCTGCAAGCAGCTTTCAATTTACTTTGGGTATGCCTTGGTGTTTTAGGCTAATTTTACAGGGATGTTAAGGGGTTAACAGATTTGTACAAAGACCTGCAGGCAATGAATGCAGCAGTACATATGTGCGCACTTAATGTTCAAAATCCACACACTATCTTATCACAGGTTCCATCAGATAGTAAGTGGTTTTCTGTTCTTGATTTGGCTAATGCATTTTTCAGTATTCTTGTGCACACAGATCCCCGGTTTTGTCTTCTCCTTTAAAGGGAAGACATGCACCTGGACCAGCTGGCCCAGGGATATTGTAAAAGTCTGACAATATTCTCTGCAGCATTGAAAGAAAACCTGGGAGAGTTAGCTCTGCCAGGGGGGAGCGCTCTCTTACAGTATGTTACAGTAACGAAAGAGGCCTGTGGAAATGATACAAGAAAATTGTTGGCCGATAATGGTCACAAAGCTAGCAAATTGCAAAGGGTGCAACAACAGGTGACCTTTCTGGGGCATATGATCACAGGTGAAGCTTATCCCCGAAGCATGTAGCAGCCATCCAAAATATTCGAAAACCTCAAACAAAGAAAAAAATAATGTAATTTCTGGGAATGACGTTATACTATAGACAATGAATCTCTAGCTATGCATAATTACAGGTGCCAGTTAGCAGCATGATTTATGGTAAAGGACTGACTGTACACTAAAAAGATGTCAAATCCTGTCAGGACTTTCTGTTTGTGTTTGCATTTTTAGTTTTGTTCCTGTTTTATTTTGAAATGTTTTTTCCTTGTGTTTTGTTACCTTTACTTCCTGTGTTTTCCCGCCTCTGTTGATTACCTGCTGTGTTTCACCTGTGTGTCATTTCATTGACCTGTGTGTGCAATCATTCCTTGTGTATTTAAGTCCAGTTTTCAGTTCAGTCTATGTCGAGTCATCTGCTTAGTCTACATTGTTCCTGTGTCTCAGTCTTTTGAGTTATTCAATAAATATTCTGCATTGATCCTGCATGGCTGCCGTCTTCTGCATTTGGGTCTACCTTCTTCACTCTCTTTGTGATAGTACGACTCGACCAGCTGTGGACCCAGCAAAAACAGACCTGCTTCCTGTTTTCTGGCCTTTGATTCATTCTTATGACTCTGATTGTGAGCACATAACCAAGTTTTTTTCAGTCCGTCCATGAGGAGGACCCTGCTCTGGCTATGAGGTTGATGGCAAGTCGCTGGCAGTCTGTGGAGCATGAGGCTCCATTCTCTTTGTTCCCCAGTAGCCATCCAGCCTCCGAGCCAGCTGACCTGCAGCATGTCAGCCACCAGCAGCTAGCTAAAAAAAAACTGTTTCTCAGCCTGCTAGCTTTGGGTCTGTTAGCCTTCAGCCTACACCCTGGACTGCTCACAACCAGCCTGCTCTCAAGTATCTAAGGCTCGGGTTTGAGAGCCTGCAGCCTGCCAGTCCTGAGCTGGCTCCAGCCTTCAAGCCATACCTGGACACCCACCTGGCTCTGGGAGGCCAGTGTCAACCAGATTTCTGGTCTTCATGGCAGATGATGAAACCTCTCCTTGGGTCATCTTGCCACCTTGCCTTTCTGGTCCAGGGCTACTCCTCCACTCCCTAGCATCACTAATACTCAGCCCCTGGTTCCCAGCTTTCAGCTCAAGCACAAGCAGCTACATCAACCTCCTGTCCCTGCTGGTCCGTTGCAGCAATCCTCTGTTCCTGCTGGGTCACCGCAGCAATCCTCTGTTTCTGAGCTGCAACCATCCTGTCCCTGCCTGCCTGAAGTCATGGAGTCCCTGGTCCTTGGGTTCCTGTTTAGCTATTTCCTTTGGCTGCCAAGTTCACCTGCTTCCAGCTTTCTCAAGGAGGCCAATTCTCCACTTCCCGAATCCCCAGTGGCTCTGCCTCCAGAGTCTGCAGCATCCCCAGTGGCTCCACCTTTCGAGTCCACAGCATCCCCGGTGGACCTGCCCCCAGAGTTG
This sequence comes from Scomberomorus guttatus, assembly GCA_038419695.1. Classification (NCBI taxonomy): domain Eukaryota; kingdom Metazoa; phylum Chordata; class Actinopteri; order Scombriformes; family Scombridae; genus Scomberomorus; species Scomberomorus guttatus. The sequence goes on along the minus strand of CM076455.1, from coordinate 31,571,328 downwards.
GCTACGCTCCCAGTGGCCCAGCTCCCTGTGTTTCCACTGCCCAGTGCACCAGCCAAGGACCTTCCAGACCTCCTAGACCTTCTAGACCTCCAGTCAGCTGTCTTTGCCAACACTCAGCCAGACCTCCAGTTGGCCGTCTAAACCAACCCACGGCCAGACCTCCTAGATAGTCAGCCATCTTCACCAACACCAAGCCAGACTGCCCATCTAAGACTTTTTGCTGTGCCCCTGTTCAGCCCCCGGGCTGTTTGCGTGGGGCTCCTGGCTCTGCCTCTGTCCGGCCCCTAGGCCATCCTCCTGAACTTTCTTGCTCTGCCCTGCTCAGCCTTAGGCTGCCCACCTGAGTGCCGTCTCCCTGGTTCCCAGTGTCCTGGCCACCCACCCGTGCACCACCTTCCTGGTCTCCAAGCCCTGACCACCTTCCTGATCATGACCTTCTTGGTTCCCTGCGCTCTGGCCATCTGCCCAAGCGCCATCTTCCTGGCTACCTGTGCTTTGTCCTGGCCTATGGGCTGTCAGTTTTGGCACACAGGCATGATGAAACCATATACAGACTGGTTACAGAATGAGACCAGTTGCTTATTTTTCATCTAAATTAGACACAGTAGCATCAAGATTGCCCATTTGTCTAAAAGCAGTAGTAGCTGCTGAAAAATCTGTTGTGGCATCAAGATATATGGTTGGTGAAAATCTAACATTACTTGTACCACATTCAGTGTCTACAATCCTGTTGAAACAGAACACTGCACATCTCCCTGCAGCCAGGTGGTTGAGGTACCATGCTATGTTGCTGGAAATGCCAAATATAACAGTAAAATGTTGTACTGTACTCAGTCCAGCTACTTTTCTCTTAACAGCAGCAGATGGAGAACAAATATGACTATGTGGCAGCCATAAATGAAGGACGCAGTCCGAGACCTGACCTCAGAGACACACCACTGATTAATGCAGAGCTGGAGTTGTTTGTTGATGGCTCAGCATCCTGGGATCAGACAACAGGGGTAAACAAAGTTGCTTATGCAGTAGTTACCCAACATGAGACACTGAGGGCAAAACCACTGCCTTCCCACTTCTCTGCGCAAGCAGTAGAACTGAACGCTTCACAGAGGCTTGCACATTGGCTAAGGGGAAAACAGCCTGTACTGATAGTATAGTGTATGATTTTGGCACTTTGTGGAAAAATAGACAATTTTTGACAGCTACAGGAAAATCTGTAGCACATCCCAAGCTGGTGGCTGATCTCTTGGATGCTGTAGTGTTACCAGAGCAACTTGCTTTTTGTAAATTTGAAATATTAATTACACTGATCCAGTTTCCACAGGAAATGCAAAAGTGGATGCAGCAGCCAAACGTGCAGCAACACTAACTAAATGCTGTTTGCAGACTGTCACAACAGAAATGATACCTGAAACTCCTACTGCAGATCTCATAGACCTGCTGCCTACCTAAATATCAGTTTCCTCTCTATGCTAAATTGACACATGGTGTGGATCATGTGTCAAAGGGGGAATGCTGGCACAGGTAAACAGATGTTGGTTCAGCAAAAGGACTCTCAAATTACTAAAAAAATTGAAGCTGCAAGCACCGATGATCAGGCCCTCTCACTTCATGTGTGTCAAAAGTAGCAATAGCCATGGTATCACTATTGGAGATCTGTTGACATGGCTCTGGATTGTCAGGATTATCGGACACTGTGTGAATGGGTAAAATATTATTTCCTGTGTGCAGTTTGTGGCGCTGGAGATGACTTATTAGAAATTGTGTACACATTTGATGAACTATGTGTCATTTAGGCCTCACTTCCTGTTGTACGTAGGAAATACTACATAAGTAAAATATTAATGCAGCAGTACATGTACGAGAAGGCAACTCACATGGATATACTGTACATTTTCATGAATATTGGACATTGCATGTAGGAGATAACTATCTTTTCCTGTATCCACTATGTGGTGCTAGAGAACACCAACTAAATATGTCATGTTGCTGTATACCATGTGTAGACCACACTATGTAAATTCCATGTAAATCGGATGATATTTGTCATATAAGGCTGACTTCCTGTTATCAGTAAGTGGCACTATGACTATGACTCAATATTGACATGTAACTGTGTTCTGGCTGGGACTCTTATCAAACATAAAATAAACAGAAATTTGGACAATGTACATTCACGTTACAACAACTTCCTCTTTTATGGCAAAACAACGATGTTCGCCGTGTCGGGCCTTGATTTAGAAAAATTGTAGGGGCCACTTTTGAGCCATGTTGCTACGTCTCAGCCCAAGTCCCATATCATTTGTCAAGTCATGCCAGTTCTGATGGATGTGCAAACTTTTGTGAGTTTTCAAGCACCCCCAGCACCTCAAAAATGCTAAAACCAATTAGGGGGCGCTATAAAGCCAATGTGTCACGCCCCAGGACCATTTGTGATATCAAATCGAAATACTTACTAGTACAAATATCCATGCATCCTAAAGGCCTCAAACGTGTTAGTAAAATGAAAATTTACAAATCCAAAATGGCAGACTTCCTGTCTGTCAAAAAAATTCCCCCAAAAATTTTTATGGTAGAATGATGAGAGAAATGATCCCACCGAATTTTATGAAAATTAAAGCAACTAACAAAATGGCCGCTGACTTTCTGTTGTCAGTAGGTGGCACTATGACTATGACTCAATATTGATATGTAGATGTGTTCAGGCCTGGAATTTTATCAAGCATATGACATTTGGGCCATATTGGACAAAGTCTAGTGGAGTTACAACAACTTCCTGTTTCAAGGCGAGACATGTGACAAAGGCTTTTTTGTGTGGAGTTTGTTAAAATACAATGCCTGCAAATGGCAAAAAGTGCGCAAAAATTGCACGAAATTTGGTAGACACATGTATCATGTCCAGACACACAGAAAAGCCTCTTGGAGCTGTACCCTAAGTCCAACAGAAAATCAGCCATTTTGAATTTACTTTGCAATTTTTGCATAGTTTTTGCCATTTGCAGGCGTTGTATTTTAACGCACTCCTCCTAGAGATTTCACCCAACCGACTTCAAATTTGGTCAGTGTCATCTTTATGATGACCTTTACGATGAAAAGTTATCAAAATCTTTAGTTTCCATTGAACACTGTTGCAGTGGCGATACGGCAAACTTTGATGTTTCGCCATGAAACAGGCAGTTGTTATGACTTAAACATATATCATCTGATCTGCCCCAAATTTCTCATGCTTAATAAGGGTCCTGACCTTAATACATCTATGTGTCAATATTGAGTCAAAGTAATAGTGCCACCTATTGACAACAGGAAGTCAGTTGTAATGTGATGAAATGATGAGATATTGTGCAAAACCTGTCCCTTGTTCTAAGTGCTATACACACAGGTGAAAGGAGCTCTACCTCAGGAGCAACAAGGACACATAATAACTGTCCCAACGGTGGGTTATGCGCAAGTGATCTCTGAACTCGAAGAAGGGTTGATGAGCACCTCAGTGCTTAGCAGCAAACTGACTACAACAACCGTGATGGTGGAAGAGAAAGCAGAATGTATTCAAGCCACAAGGTTCCAAAGAGATCCACACAATGGAAATGAGGGTATGGTCGGCGCCAGTCACTGGGACAGCCAGATGGACTTGTGGTGCTGTTTCCCCTATTCCCCTGGGAGGACCACGCAAAACAATCATCAGAGCATAAGAGCCCACATATTCTCAAAGCACCACTGTGGGATGAAAGAAACATCACAACCAGAGACATTATTCCTAATCACAGGATAATTAGAAGATCAAATCCATACCACTATGTACCATAAGTGCTAGTAACCTCTCCATGGTAGTGGCCCTCTACTGTGCACAAAGTACATGGGCTAAAGACTTTACAATGTGATTCAATGCCAGACTGGATTCGTCCAGAATTATGATGAAGTTTTTGTGTAAAATGTATTGATTATCTATTGCTTGTTCAAACAAAGCATGTTAGCACAAAAAACAACGATTTGCAATATTACTTTGAAGAACACATCATGATGAAGACAATGTAACAATGATTGAATGTTTTAATTTTAAAGTATGCATAACGTTTGGAGGTCTTTACATGTTTACTATGGTTTAAAGTTTTTATTCAAGGTTGCTATTTTTTACCTCATATTTTTAACATTGATTATAATATATCATGCGGTATTAAGTGCTTTAATCAGCAGGTAGAGTTTCTTCGTGCTAATATCTGAGGGTCAACATCACTATAACCAGAAGACCTGAGCTAAATTGATCTACAAGACTGTGTTTCCAGTGTATGAATGTGAATTCAGATCTGCTTGAAACACTGACTTATTGTCCTTACTGATTATAGTTACTCAGTTGTTGTTGATCAGTTTTATCTTTATTGTAATCATGGTTGCATTTGTATTATCCATACTGATCATCTTGATTTGTATTTATTTTAGGTAGATGTCAGAGTGCCTCAAGAGTTTTTTCCAGCCTTTGAGGTTTTTCTCTCATGGTACTGATAGAGTAGCCAGACACAGTGGTCTTTTACCCTTCTCTTCATCAATTGTGAGAGGGGAGGTTTGGCCACTGTGTACCTATGACCTGTGACCTCTGTCAAGAGTATTCACCTCTTCTGAGGATCCTTTAAACCTGACTGATTGTTGGGTCGGATGGAGCCCACAGGACATAGGATAGATAATTGAAGGTATAAGTTAGCATGAAATGCTAAAAGGGGGGAGTGTAATGGAAATTTATACTCTTAGGTTATATTGTCTTACGATTATGTGCAGTGTGTTATGTTAGACTGTCTAATGACTATGTGCACTGCGTGATACTTGTTCTTTGTTTCTCCTCTTGTGAGAAAATGTTTTACTGCTGGTTCCAAGCAGATGGGGATAAGTTATCAAAAGCGAAGCTGTGAGATTTGACCTTCAACTTTTAGTTTCCTAGTAGAAGGAGAGGAGGCAGAAACCCCCTAGGGAAGAAACTTTGATAAAAGTTATGAATGAACAATAGGGCAACTGTTAAATACAGGGTGCTCAGTGATTTTCCATTATGGGTGTGACTTTCACTATAAACATGACTGTTTTCATTGATTTATTGTCTAAATTCCCACCACAGTGTTCATCACCCACTGTACCTTTAGTTTATAGTCCTGGCACTTACCAGGGGAAAAAAGTAGTTTAAGGCAAGTTAGGCAGTTTTGTTACAAATTGTGTACTTCTACTTCTACTTCTGCTTCTACTTCTATCCATCTCCAAACTTGTCTTGTCTTGTCTTTAAGTATTTTACTTGTTTGGGGGGTTTTAAGTTAATGTATGATTTTAACTCATTATTAAAAGGAGAGGAATACATAAAATGTGTTACAGTCATGCTGTGTCTATAGTGCCTGTAGTACTGCTACTATTGCCATATACTGTACAACATTTCTACAGCTGTGGAGGCATGTCTGTCAAGTATGTGTACAACAGGGTCAGAAAAACAGGACTGTGTCACAAATGCCCTGAAAAAGCTTTTAATCGTCAAACACTGTTCACATTTTAGTCATCAAACATCTCGGGCCATTTTCATGGCAGCGCAACAAAACGCAATGTGTACCATGTGTTTATGGCAGTGCAATAACCATGTATAGATTTGCTTTACCCATCTGTGTGGCATGTTGGTGCACAGGTGGGAGGAGACGCACAATAAGGTGGGAATTGAAAGTCCTTTTCTGGCATCTTATTGCATGTCTACACAGAAAGTGTTTCAGCAGCGTTGTTTTAGTCATCTGTTTCTCGTGTGTCTGATGAAACAGGTACACTTCTATTTTAAATCAATACAGCTGTCTATATAACCCGCATAACGTCTTGCATGTCACTTGTGCTATATGCATTATATGCACTTTATGGTAAATGGACTGTACTTGTATAGCGCCTTTCTAGTTATCCGACCACTCAAAGCGCTTTTAACACTATGAGTCAATTCACCCATTTACACACATTCATACGATGAATGGGTACAGGGGCTACCATACAAGGTCCCAACCTGCCCATCAGAGGAAATCTAATCATTCACACACATTCATACACTGATGGCACAGCCATCAGGAGCAATTTGGGGTTCAGTATCTTGCCCAAGGACACTTCGACATGCGGACTGGAGGAGCTGGGAATCAAACTGCCAATCTTCCGATTAGTGGACAAACCGCTCGACCTCCTGAGCCACAGCTGCTCAGGGAAGAATATTTTTTTAAATGTTTTTCAAGAACTCCAAAATTTCTGATTGTTGATTTTTACACCTTTTTATTGTGGCACCACCTGTACAACCAAGTTTTGAGTAGGTCATGGCAACTTTGGCATGCACATCCTTGTTAAAATATTTATTATTAATGCCTGTTTGGCAGCTTTCCAAAAGTTGAAACTATGTGCAGCACAGAAATTTTCTAAATTTATGGGTCATAAAGTCAAGTCCCCTCAGCTTTTTGTCTTCAGGTTTCAAGTCAAATTGAGTGTTCCGGCAGTCAACTCTCAAGTAAGTAAAATTTTAAGGCAGACCAGTCCAAATTGAGTCCTGTTTTTTTGACTTGTGTCTGACTCAAGTCTACAGGACTTGGCAAAATAGTCCTAATTAGCAAGTAAGATTGCTGAGCTTTATCAACATAAAATAACACTGTAGTCACACCTTCAGCAGCCTTTCAGCTCTACAGTCCAGTTTCAGGTTCCTGATTCACACACACAAACATGACATCACATCGACTGGCAGGTCATCCATTGGCCTGTTTTAGCAAGCTATCCTCCTGCATCACCTACAGGTATAATAGTGCAGTTATTTGGTATAAATGGCAGTATTGTAACCAGCATAAATGGACCAAACTAAGGGCCAAATCCACAAAAGGATTTTGTGGCTTTTGTGGCCGCTAAACCTGTGCAAATGAGACAAAAAGACAGCATGTAATTCACAAAGCACTCACAAAAGGTGAAGATGGGTAGCAGAACACAGAACATTAATTACTATCAGATCCTGACCAATTCAGTGTTATGTGTCCTTGTTAATGAAGTTACCGCTGCTGTGCCGCGTGCGTAAATGCGCACAGTCTCTTTCTCAGTTTGGAGACGCACTTATTGTTTCAGCTGCTGTGTGATGCTGCAGCCAGCTGTGCAACACACAGCCAGCTGTAGAAAACAAACAGAACATCAGTACTGATGTTTCTGCGAAATTCCAGATACATTCAGTCACACCTGCACAACATTATTGTAAGATTCAGACATTAATCTAACACGTTTCAGACCTGCCTGAGTCACATTAATAACTGTAGCCTATTTTAAAGGACATTTCAGTAGATTATGTTAAAGATGCAAAATGCCTGAAAGTTGGTTTGTGATTGTGGAGAGCTCTATGGGTGCGCACCTCTGCTAATTAAAGGCACGCAATTTTAGGCTTTTGTGGTCTCTGCAGTTTTAATTATAGACAAATCTGTGTGCTGAAATGTGGAGAAAAGCCTGAAACACTGGAAACCACTCCACTCACTCAAACAGATGCAAAACAGGGGCAAATTACACTCAGCTGCAAAACCTTATGGGCGTGTTTGCACCAGCATATCATTAGCACAATATCTTTTGTAAATAGGACCTTAAAACAGAGCAGATTGCAGGTGCAAATGCTGCACAATTCACGGTGCTATTAGCGGGCACAATCCATTCTTTGTGGATTTGGCCACATTCTTTGTGGAAATGTACACAACAACAAAAAAGCTGGGTGTGAACATAGCTTCAGTTAATGGATTGTAGAGTTTAAGATAATCTTTGTCAGTTCTTTTGCTAAACGAAACCCCGTCCTGTCACAGATTTCATCAGCCAGTGGTAAGGATGAATTATAAATATTGCCATTGTAACTCAGCTGAGGTATACGTCATCAATGAGTAGAAACACTGGTTTACTGAGAAAGGGGTTGGAGAGGCCCTTTTCTGTGAAAACTGATCCACACTGACTGTTGTTCACTTGGCATCATAAAACTATCTCACAGCATCCCTTTGTACACTGTACAGCCTTCTAACAAATTAAAAAACACACGCACACACAGCAAGAAAACACAAAGCGACACTCTCTATTTTCCTTCTCCCTCAGTTAAGGTTGGCTTAATTACTTGCTTAATCCTAGCACCCTCCATGAGAAACCCTTACAGAAAAGACACTGAACACAGACAAGTAAACACATTAGAGCATCAAACACATTACACTGTACTGCTCTCAAACACTCACAGAGCAAGCGTCGCTTTTCATAGAGGCGAAAAAGGAAAGATTTCGAAAAAGCTGTACCTTTGCTTTTAGCTAGAAGAGCAGGATGAGGCAGAGAGAGAACAGAGGAGTCCACAGCCCGACAGGGAGGAAGAAGAAAAGAGATGTAAGTTCAAATTCCAGACATATCAATGTATATATGAATACATATCATGAGGATGCACAGTAATGCAATTGTACATCACAAAACACTTCAAACATGCAACCACATCCAGGTGAAAATGCCTCACCACAAAAGGTTTTTACTACTCTCTACAAAGGTAGAAAGCAGTAATTGCAGAAAGGTTGTAAGAGTTGTGAGAAAAAAGGGTTTAAAGTTTTCAAGCTAGCCAGGTAAATGCCACAACACATAATTTGAAATGCCTTCATTTTATGCCGTTTTAGAAAGATAATTTTACTGAAAATATTGGCATAGACCATACATACCTAAAAAGTGCAGATACAGCATCCAGCTATGTCAACAAAGAGAAAAGAAATCCAGCTTTCTTGTATTTTTGAATTACTTTGCTTATGAAAAAACCTATTTTGATTAGATTTCATAAGAATGAAATATGTGTTTTGCTATGTGTATGTTTGTCTGCCATTTGTTAACCTTTACTGTTTATCAAAATGATTGTAAATGCTCCCGATATTCTGACTAGGGGGGATATTTACACATTATTCCACAATCGTCCATCCCCAGTGCGTGCCTGGTCACTATACAATGTAAGAAGCCTAAACTAGCTACTTTTGCTGTGTTATATATCTGTAGTGGTTCATTAGCCACATAGAAACTGAGTATAGCTCCTTTGAAATAAGCTGAATTGACTATATAGTGTTAATGTTGGATTTTGTATAGATGTATAGTGTTAATGTTGGATTTTGTATAGATGTATGGTGATGGAGGTTTTGTAGCCCTTTTGTCAACGGTCTGTTCTTTTCACCAAGTGGGAGATTTCATAGCTATCATGCATGCTGTAAAGCAGTTGCCTCCTCCCTTTTGCATGCATTCACCTTAAGTAAGGGTCTTTCACTTAACTTTTTCTTATCTCTTTTTCTTATATTGCAGTACAAGTGTGTTCGAGTGTAGTGAGTAGGCCATTGGCAGCTGCAGCCCCTGAATTCTATAGTCCTTTCATTTAGTTGCAACATTTTTAATTTCTTATTTTGTTGTTTTTGCAACAAAATGCATTAGATGCATTTTACTATATTTTATGATATTTTATACTAGTAAATTGATTTTAATACTGTTCCACAACCCACCAACTAATAATAAATTATTTTCTCTGATTTGTTAAAAATTCTCATCTGTTTATTTGTGAACTTGTGCTGATGAACCCTCTTGGTTTGAGGCTGAGAATTTAAGGGAAATTAAGTCTAAACTCAATTTATGTAATGCGTGTATTCTTTGGTTCGAAGTCCCAAGGTGGCATAGTTGTTAAATTTGGCCTGTAAGACTTGGTCGAGCCCATTTCCCAGCTCAGTTACCCTAGGCTACCTTTTAGCAAGAAAGCAGGCGTCACTTATCTCTATCACAACTGCATTTAGCTACTACACTTTATTTATTTTTTATGAAAATAAATTACCATGATGTCAGTTCATCAAAATTAATATTTTTTAATTACAAGACACTGCTCAGTGAGTAAATGTAGCTTGAGGAAAGGACATTTGTACCTATCTCAGCAGCTAGCGTTAACTTAAAATAGCTTTCTAACTTCAGCTGGAGGCCAGTCTTGCCCAAGCCAGTGTGCAGTTACTGCAGGTTGACTTGGTTTTTACATGTTGTCTCCATGGAGTACATTTCATAGCAAAATATGTTCGGCTTTGGCTTTATAGGACAGTACAGCAGAATGATAAAATCATACTGTATGTAATGATGTATGTGGAACCATGCATGTCCACATATTCCACACCAACACCAAAACATGCAGCTCTATGCTAGAATCACAAACAAAACAAAGACATGATAGAGAAGAGGTAAAGAGAGGCATACCTTGTTCTGCCATCATATGTGCAAGGCCTTGAGAAGATAACACAGAGGAAAAGAGAGGGAAAGGAAAAAGAACACTTAAGTTTCCAATACTCTTTGGTATTGTGATGACATGTTTTTCTGAAGAGGGAAAGCATGACATCAGAACACACTGACAGGTGACATAAAGCTTCCTGAGGCTGAGCAGGAGGCTTTGTCATAAGAAATATCAGCATGTTTATAGAAGTAAAACACATTTAGCCTCATCACTACCTAAAGTTCAATAATAGTGCTTCACATTCATTGACATATTGTATGAGTAATGTCTATTGAAAGATATGTTCTAGTAAAATGACCAAAGGCAAATCATTTCTGATATGATATTTTGTATTAAATAAATTATTTCAGTAGAGTTTTATATTTTATACTAGTTGTCTTTACTACTTGGTGGCAATTTTTTTTCTGTCTGCTACTCCTGTTTGTACATTACTTTTCAGTACATTTTTACCAGCTTTTGAACACAAAATGAGTAGCACTGGATGTACCTTTAAGCTGCTATGATTCACCAATAGTTTCACATTAGGGCCCATGTCACACTTTGTATAGCCCTAGCCTGCAGCTGTACAAATAATTGCCTAGGTTGTTACATATTTACATTTTACTTTTTTTTCTCATTCAAACTCACCTGGCATTTTGTTGTTGTTCTCTGGAATAGGAGACAGAGAAAACAAGTAAACAAAGTAAACAACATTAGAAACACTCTTATTACTTGCATGTTGTCTGTCATGCAATGCAAATGACACACTTCATAATCCATACACAGGGCTGGCAGCGGGCACAGCCATGTGCATGTTCTTTACAATGCAGTAGGTGCTGGCAATAAGGAGTTAAAGAAGCAACATTTTGCCTGTAATCATCGTTCAGTCTTATTAGAGGACATGAAGAGAAAATATCCAACATGAAGAAAAAGGCTTTTCTTCTATCCATACAGACACAACAGTGACGCACACACACTTTTTTTGTTGTCTTTCCTTTCTCTTTCCTTTGTCTTTTAGTGCAGACATATTATCTAATTTGATCAGTGTTGGCAGGTGCTGTTGCTTAATTATGAAGACACAAACATGGGCTAGAAAAAAATAAAATAAAGGGCAGAGTTAAAACAAATACATATACATGCATATACTGGCTGTTACATTTGCTCATTGCTCCTTTTTGATTATTGAAATATATTTGGCTTTATTTAGTTAGGCCACTCAGAGAAATGAAGTAGCTGGAAAATTAAGTAAAAGGTAATTGACTTGAGATGCATTAAATGTTCTTAGCTCGGACTAATTGGGCATGTATGGCTGTTAATGTGAATGCAAGCAGATGGAAGTCAATCAGATATGCATTAAAGATTAATTGAGTTTAAACCGAGGACTTGTGTCAGCTGTGCTTCAACATGGTATGAGTTGGTCAAATGGTCATCTGGGAGAGCAAGGTTGGATGTGTGTGTTTGTTTGTGTGTACATGCACACTTAATCTGTTCTAATCTCCTTTTGTTAAGAGTGTTTCTCTTCTGTTGGTGTTTGAGCGTGGAGTTCAATGCTATGGGAATCTCAAATAAATCAACTGGTTCAGAAAGGACACAATGAAGGTTTTAGCAAGATTAGCCCAATATGCACACACATTTGTGTGTGTGTAGGGGAGAGAGATAAAGAGAATGACAGGAATGATTGTATAAAGTTTCCTCACACAAACTTGTCTTTTTGTGACATTGAGCTGTGTTTATCCTGTCATACGGTTATATCATAAGAGTCCACGCCTCAGACCTTTTGTCCCATCCATTTCAATTATTCATCAGTCACATAATATTCTGATGCTACCAAAAAGTGAAGGAAGAGGAGTCTTTACTACAATAGCCCCATAATAGATGCAATAGGTGAGCACCTGTGTAACTCAGAATTGCTATACTGGACTTTTTTATGTTTTGTTTTTTGCTGATTTTTAATATATTTTTACACACACACGTTGAAAAATCAAAATACAGAAACTTGTTTTGATTTTCAAGCTTCATGTGCCATTGAGCAACTTTCATTGGAATGAGCAGGGTGCCATCTTTGAGTCCAGTATCCAGTTCTTATAATACACCCATGGTGCTGCCAAGTGATGAACATTACAGGCATGGATGAAGCTGTAAGTTTGTTAATTGATCATAAGTAATGTTTAAGCTACTGTGGTGATTTGTCACCATGTTTTAGGGTGTGTGGGGCAAACTGAGAGAGTTTGATTGTTCTGGAGTCAGGATGTGTTAGCTGAGCTTAGCTAAGTGCTATCGAAATTTAAAATATACCCACCAACACTTCTCAGTTTACAGAAAGGTAAAAACAATTATTGGTGGTTTTAGGGGGAATTACATGCTAGAACCATTGGAGAATTCTTCAAGTCCCCGGATTATAGTCAATTTTTAAAAATTCTCATTTTCTACAATATCTGTGCATGACAACTACACTATGGTCAAGGTTAGGGCAACATTATCGTTACAGTTAATTAAAAAAGGAGCGTCATTTGCAGGTCTGTGATGGGACTAGAACTTTGTTCTATTGCATGAAAGCTGGATATGCTACCCTGTCTCATACATAAAGGACACACTACCTCCTGCACTGGCACTGAATGTTGGGATTGGATGTAAATCTTGAGGTGCAGAATTATCCAAAATATTTGTAATTACTAGGATACTGGGCTGCTGCCACTACTGTCGTTAAGGTCTGGTTGAGTTTCGGCAACTAAAACTATTTGGTTAAGTTGCCCTGTTCCCTCAGTTTTACAGCACTATCATAATGCCACCATAAGTCTGCTTTTTGTCATGAAAGACATTCAGTTGCATGGCCACAAGAAATATCTTGTCAGGAAAATGTAGACATAGGTGGGCTCAAAGGATAAGGCTGGTAATTAGGGGTCCAAGCACCGAAGTTGCTGGAAACCTATTGTATTTTTGTTAGGATTCTTCTTCTTGTTGTGCCCTAAAAGTATCTGGGTCTCAGAAATCATAACAGCTACAGTTCCCAAACTTGACAGATAGGTTGGAAATCTCAATCACTACTCAGACAAAAACAATTATACCGATTGGCCAGATGTTGACACTAAAACAATGAACTTTACATTTTGGCCTATAACTTTTGAACCTTAAGTCTTAGAAACAAAATTCTTTTTTCCCTGGATTCTGTGGGTCAAGATGAAACTACCACATCCATTTGCACCTTGATAGATTTTCTGCCATTTTGAATTTTGTCCAAATCAATTTTTTCGCTAATCCTCCTACAAATTTTGAGCAATCAGCATCAAATTTGCCACATAGCATATCTGGATCAAGCCGGAAATTTTTTTTTTTTGGATATTTGATATTCTATACGATTTTAAAATTATACATTTTTAAACCTGTGTCTTTAAGTTCAAATTTACATAAACACTCATAAATCAAATTGGCTTAAGCTATTGTAACCAAACTTGGTACACCTGTTCGGATGCTAGGTCACGCCACAAACATGAAAGGTTTATATCTCATAATTAGCTGCAGGATTTGAGTGAAGATTTTTCCTTTTCTTCATGTTCAATTCATTGTATAAAGTTTGGTCATGATTGGCGAAAAGGGGAGAGGTTTTAAGTGTAAACGCTTGTATTCATCAATATTGCAGTCAAAACTTCCAAAAATCATTTAAATTTCACAATAGGAGAGCTGTAATATTTTCAGCACATCCACTGATGTGTGACAAAAGTTTGCCTCACTGCAACCTATGGTCAGTTCAGAAGTCCATCACTACATTTTTCAAAATATGCAAAATCAATTAACATCTATATCTCCACAAGTCTTCATTCATATGCTGCCAAAATTGAAACAGACATTCTCTAGATGGTAGATATCAAATGTTTCAAATGGTGTTTAGATGAGTCAAATGGTGAGTCCACAGTGATATTCAATATCTTGCTGTAATTTGTCCTGCATGCACATTTTCTGTTTCATCCAATTTTTAAACAAATTTCACCAAAATATTTGACAAAACACACTAGCAAAATACAAAAGAAAATGATGTTTGATTTTTTTACGAATTTTATTACCAACACTTTGACTGTTTTAAGCATTTTAAACTTAAACAGACAAAAATACCCCAGTCTGGCACATGTGATGACATTGCCTCAAGTTGTAGGAAGGTATGTGGAAACAGGGAGAGAATGGACAACAGATGACTTTCTGACTAATCCATCATTCAAACCTCAGTCACCCCCAACCCTCTCTCTCTGTCCTGATGATCAGCTGTATTCACTTGCCCTCCCTCCTGCACTGCTCTATCATTATTTTGTTCTCTATCTTGACCTACTTCCTTTGACAATTTACTTCCCCTGTTTTGTGCCTCTGTTTCTGTCATCAGGCAGGCTTTAGTGTGTGTGTGTGTGTGTGTGTATGCACAGAGAGAGAAATGGGAGAGATCAGAGGCATGTACCCATACATACATATTTAATAAGGTCAACAAACCAATGAAACACTCATAGGTACAATTCCCAGTGGCAGGTTTGCCAGCATTTAACAATTACTGCATAATCAGGGAGTTCTGAAACATTTTTTGTGTTATGAATGTAACAAATCTATATCCTCCAGCCCTCCTCAGAAATTCCTCCTAAAAAAATCCCCAAAAAAACTGATCACCATTCTTTGGAGTGACTCACCAGTGTTTTGACAAATTTATTTATTTGTCAGTGGACACATACTTTAGGTAACAGTATGACTTTCTCTTTTAATTTAATACCCAAAAGGTGAGGTGAGGATAGCAGAAGATTAGAGCTCAAAGTGGATTACTACTAGGGATGATTAACAATGTGTTGGATAAAGTGGGAAAATCTAGTGATTAATTAGGTATTTAAAATTTTGCTTTCTTTCATCACTGCTGGCTTAACTGATTTTTTCTACACATACAGTACATGGAAGGTAAACCAGTACATGGAAGGTAAACCAGTACATGGAAGTTTAACACACACACACACACACACCATTCCCACAAGATGAAGGATTGAGTCATTACTTAGTCATTTGATTATTATTATTTTCATCATCATCATTGTAACAGTCATCTCCTCACTGACCGATTTCCCTAACAGCCATGTTTCACGTTTATGTGAACATACGGGCAGCCGGAGAAACAGCCAGGGAGGGCCGCTGATGCCATCTGCTCACATTGGGGTGTCAACAGCATGCAGCTGGTAAATCGTCAGCTGTGTGATGGCAGTGCGGTGTTGAGATTTGTTAGAGAGGGAGCTGCAGATTGAAAGAGGTTGTGTTTTCTAGTTCCCGCACAACAGACTGCTGTGAAAATGAAATACTGAGTTAATAGTGGCTTTAGTCCATGTGGTTAGTGATGGCTTTTATGTATATATTTTTTATGTACATTTTTAAGAAGATTCCTATTGCACACTGTTTGTTCATATACTGTATACTAGCAATATAACAATATAGTTTTCTTTGTACTGGGTAATCCTTACGTTTTGTTTAGTTTATTGTACAAAAATGCTGTAACCTGTTCGCTTACATGCTAGGATGCCCAGCGTAGCCAGCAAAAAAACTTGTGGATGTATTGTGAACCATGACACACCTTTGGCACAGATTCATGAATTCTGCGCACTCAGACCCAAATAACACTTGTCATTACAGAGTGCTTACTGATGTAGTTACAGTTGGGAGGAAGTAAAGATTACATACAGTATGTCCCTTGGAGAGACAGATGCATTTACATCTTTTCAACATCTGGCTAGAATGCATGTCAAACAAGTAAAGCGATGATTTGAGCAATTGGTTTTCAATTCGTCTTGAATGCTGCTTGGATGCATTTACACCTAGCTATCCAAATGCTATAAAACTGTCAGATCAGCCCAAGATGTATGAAGTGACACATAAAGTAAGTGTAAATGGGGTCTCGGTTGTGGCTATGCCACAGTCTGGATTTGGATGTATGATTTAGCCTAAAAAAAGATAATTCTGGGATCCTTATACAATCACTGTTATGATTGTTTGTTTCTTATACGATTGACATTTAAATCTACAGCATATTCTCATCTTACTCAATAGGACGGCAACCAAGTATTTTTTTTTCCAAAATGTCAGTGTTTAATTGGTAACTGAAGACATTTTTTTTCTAAATTCAGTGCTGCAGGTTTAACATGTTTTATGAACATAATAAAATATAACCACCTCCTGAGATATTAGCTCAACTTGGTTGTCACATGACAAATAAATATAGTGTCTTGTGTAGTGTTGTAGTTTTGTGTTCTGCCAAAATACAATGCATCAATCCTTTTGAATTTTAAATGAACACATTTTAAAATCAACGTGTTATGTATGAATGGAATGTTTTGTACCCTACAAATGCATATATGTCTACCTCAGTTAAATAAATGACTTCATTTCAGTCTGAAGGGGGCAAA
This sequence comes from Scomberomorus guttatus, assembly GCA_038419695.1. Classification (NCBI taxonomy): domain Eukaryota; kingdom Metazoa; phylum Chordata; class Actinopteri; order Scombriformes; family Scombridae; genus Scomberomorus; species Scomberomorus guttatus. The sequence goes on along the minus strand of CM076455.1, from coordinate 31,554,681 downwards.
TGATTCCTGTCCTGTTAAGTGTTTTCAGTGAAGTATCCTAATCTGGAGCTTTATCACTGGCTCTTTCTTACATCATCAATTTTACTTATCAAACTCAACCATTCTGCTAGTTTCCTGCTCCCTCTGACTTCATTAATTAATCATTAATTAAAGAGAGCTAGAGTTCACCATCTTGTTTTCACTGGTCTTTATTAGAAATCAATAAACTGGCAAACACGCACAATAGCACTCACAGTGCTTTCTCTACATGTATTTAAACAGCTGGAACCTATGGAAAGTCTAAACTGTTTGAATTTTGGAGGTGTAATTCTGTTTTAGAATGGACAAAAATCTATGGTAATGGATTTATTAACAAAGAACTGATAGCATTTGTAGAATGCAAACTCCACATTTCATCCATATATTTACCTGTTGTCTTAATAAAAGAATGATGTAAATTTACACAGCACTAATTCCATTTGTACGTGTTATGTCATAGTCACCACTCTGCTGCTCTCTCTTTCTCTTCTCTTCCAACAGAAACACTGTTTTCATTCTCTAATTATTTCCAATAGCTTCCATTGTGAAGCTATTTTTGTGAATGAAACAGTGTTTGTGCTCAAAAGAGAAAGTTAGAGCAGTAGAGTGGTGAGACAATATGACTCTGTTGTTGTACCGATGGAATTAGTGCAGTGCAGGTGATTCCACCCCTACACAGTGTCTACAGTATATTCTCATCTTACTGCACAGTGCTTTCTCTATTAGGATCTGACATTTATTGCTTTTTTCTAGCTCATTATTCCAACACTGACTTATTTGAGAATGTATGGTATATAGTACAAACATTTTTACAGTTCAGATGCTCAAATAAAATAGTGTCAAGTTAATATGGTGCACTAGGTAACAGAGTGATAGTGGACACTGTGTATCATCCAGTCTATCTTTACAGAGTGAAAGCATAGAATTATACAATTTTTTCTTTCTTTCTCCACATCATTCATAGTCTGGGGATATTTCCTATGTTTGTGTTGGAAATGATTGTTAAATACTTAAAATAAAATACATAAACATATGTGTCAGACATTTGAATCTCAGTATCTCAGAACCCATCAGTTTGACAATATGTATCCTGTAGAAAATATAGTCATAGGTTTATGTTTTTTCTCCAAACCTGATTCAGTCATGTCATATTCTCCCTGATGTATTCAAAAAGCAGGTGATCCACTAATCCACCTCAGCCAGCCTCATTAAGCACATTATTTATCCCTTTACAATCAACAATCCAAATTCCCTAAGGGCTGCTTGAGCTCCCTGCTTCCACTCACCTATCAGTGCCTCGCAGGGGACAGCCAGGTAGACCGACAAAAGGGAGAGTCGGATATAAATCAACAGTGGGTACAAGTCCCAAAATAGAGGCTGTAAATCAACAATGGGAAAAGCAGCCTACAAGGTTCACCAGTGCCCTTGCATCGATGAGTCGCGTATCACAGTGCTGAGGGCTGGAGGGTGGTGAGGTGGTGAGGTGGTGTATTTATGCTTTATGGAGTCAGGAGAAGGGAGGATATCTAGTGGTACCTATAGATGTAAGAGCTGGAATACCAATGACAATGACAGCAATGACTGACAGCACCATATTCAGATACTCCTGTAGCATAGAACTCTATCCTGTGCAGAAATTAATTATATATATATTATAATTATTTTAGATAGCTTCTGTATAACACTGTGTTAACATGGTTGTAAATAGAACCCTAATGGTACTATAGAGGCCCATGTAAAAATGTATGAAATGCACCAAATATACCATATTTTCTGACTTTTACACTTAAGTTTTTTATTAATTAATTTGCTTGTTTCCATTATATATTTGCTATGGATATTCATGGTCCCCAGAGGATGATTCCCAATGATTTTGGTGGCCCACGCTTCAAACAGGAGCTAAAACAGCCTGTTTCAGAAGTATAAGATAAAGAGCTCATTGAACTGTAAATCATACAAAGATATTCCAGTAGAGCCACAGAATATAATTATAGACCAGAAATGCTGTCCTAATTTTAGACTTTTAGATTTCACAGTAGTGTGGGACAGCGGCTTGTGTTGGCAGAAAGACCAGCAGCAGTATTTGCAAAGCCATTGGTAAAGAGACTGAAAAGGTGTTTCTAATTAAAAATAAGGATCTGTGTGGGTTGTCCTTTTACCAGCCATCGCTACAACATTTAAAATATTCCTGATTTCTCTCTTCCATCTTTATTTTATTTCTGCCTTGTGACTTTATCCAAGTTTATATTTAATTTTAAAAGTTTTCATTGATCATACAGTAACATACTGTACATTCTGTTGAAACTAACAGTGAGCTTTTCTCTTAGCACTGTTGATGTTA
>CM076455.1:31303681-31551822 GCA_038419695.1 Scomberomorus guttatus | reverse complement strand
ATTCCTGTCTGTTTCACAGTTGAGACAGCAGTGTCAGAAACTTTAAAGATTTTTGTTACCTTCATTGCAGAAGCGGCCCTTGTATTCTGTTTTGGAGCAGTCACAGACCGGCTCTCCGTCCACCACTGAGCACGTACCACCGTTCTCACACGGGTTCGCGGTGCACCACCCTTCTGACTCCAGGGGAACCTTAAGGCTTCCCAGGAACAGGGGTTGTGAGTTGCCGTATTTGAGGTCTGTAATTGTGCCCCTAAAGGGCTGCATGTTTCGCACTGTGGGAAGCGTGAGCGCATTGTTGCGGATGTCCTGAGGCACTCCACCCAGGAACAGATCGCTGACTATTTTCATGAACTGACGCTGAGGCCGCACCTCATCTGCTTTGGCCTGGCCATCCAGTGCCAGCACTGTGCGCAGGTTATACCTGCTCAGCGAGGCAAAGTGCCAGCTGCCATCATCCACTCGTCTTTCAGACACAACTGTGGACTCAGCACAGTCAATGCTAAAACGCAGCTGGAGTCGGCCCTCCACCACCGACAGCTGCAGAAAGTCACAGTAACCACCATCATCAAAATACAGCAGCAGCGCCTCTGAGGCCTCTGTCTTGAGCTGGAAGCTGAGATCACCGCGGGTGCTGGCATCCCAGCGGAGGTAGCGTGCCCACTGCCCTGGTGTGCCTAAAAATTCCAGTCCCATACATGTGCTGAGGAACACCTGAAGCCTGACAGAAAAACTTACAAGATCCATAGCTGCAAATATATATTAATCCAACAAGATGCGTTGAGTAGAATTCTGTTTCAAATTTTCAGATGTTTAGATTAGATTTCTAGGATCCACAGTTTGATCCACAATATGTGCAGAGATATATTCAAATAAATACTTATTATAAAAATATGATTTTAAAGGGACATGGGCAGTAGCAGGAGAACAGTCGTTGTGGTTAACAGTCTTAAGGCCAATCACATTGGTTAAATGTCCAGTAACTGCAGGGCAGTGGTCATTTTTTTCTCCTGAGGGTTAAAGAGAGGAGCAACAGAGGGAGAGACGAGGAGGAGGAGGAGGAGTGGTGCAAGGTCCGATGGGATGGACTCCTCTAGCTATCAGGGCAGGTGGAATTTCCTCCTTCATGTTGTCCACTAGGAAATGAAGCTGACAAGGGATCTGCTGGCCTCCTCAGTTCCATCACTGTCAAAAACAGAGAGGCAGGGGGTTACAGTAGGTCCATCAGCACTACTACAACACATCACAGGGTGCTTTGTTGCATCTAAACTCCATGATAGTTGCTGATGACAATGCATATATACAATCTAAATAAGATGAAATTACATAAGTGAAGAAGGGTCCCTGATAACAAAAAAAATGTAGCGTTGATGAATGACACCATGATGAGGACATCTTGAGTGCATCATCATGCTTATTTGGCAAATTAGCAAAGGCAAAAATAGAAAGCATCAAAAGTAATCAAAACTACTAAGTACAACAGTAAAATGCTACTTAAACGCTGATGCATCAGTATTAACAATGTACTGTTATATACACTCACCGACCATTTTATTAGGTACACCTGTGCAATCTAATGCAATCCAATACAACAGCTCTGCCATAAATTCTACTTTTACAAAGATTATACAATTTCAGTTTTTGCTGACATTGTCAGAAGGTGATAATTAGTCGTAGTGGGTGGTGGTGGTGTACCGGAGTGCATTATATTGAATGGTGTTCCTAATATTTATGTTAATGGCATGGACAAATTATTAGGAACACCATTCAATATAATGCACTCAAGTACACCACCACCACCCACTACGACCTCAATAATAAACATAAAGGAGAATTATCACCTTCTGACAATGTCAGCAAAAACTGAAATTGTATAAGCTTCAGAAAGTAGAATTTATGGCAGAGCTGTTGTATTGGATTGCATTAGATTGCACAGGTGTAACTAATAAAGTGGTCGGTGAGTGTATATAACAATATATGACTCACAGTGCCCATTTCTTGCAGAACTCGTACTTCTATTTTGATACTATAAGTACATTTGCTGAAAATACCTGTATGTAGGATTTTGAATCAAGGACTTGTACTCATAATGGAGTATTTTACATTGTTGTATTGGTACTTTTACAAAGGACCTGAATACTTCTTCCACCACTAACTGCACCATGCACATTCATTTAGAGCACAAATTAAAAATCACCAAATTTGGAAATACATTTTTTTGTTTGTTTGTTTTTTCTGAGTACAGCAACTCTGTACACTGCCAATAATAAAACTGTTGGGGAAATAACAAATCATTTATTTATTTATTTATTTAATTATTTATTTATTGGACTAAAAGAAGATCATAAAAACAGTGGAATCAGCCAATAAAATCCGCCAAAGTACAATGTAAGGTTACTAAAACCCCCAAATGGCCCAGATGGCCATTGTTTTAATGAACAAAAAGTCTTTTGTAGCACATAGTGAGCATACTGTTTCTTAGAAAGAAGAAAAGAGTTTGATGCTATTTTGAGGACTGTTCACAGCTAATGTGTACTGTACTGCTAGAAGTCACCAATCTTAATTAAAGTGTCTGTGATATTGCTGCATTTTCCCTCCTCCATAAAGGTTGTTTGGAGTTATCAGTCATCTGCTGGGTAAATTAGTCTCATTATTCTCATGGCAGTGCATGACTATCAGTCAGCCAGGCAGAATGCCTTTATCTGATGACCAGCCTGGAGAGACAGCTTTCTGCTGAGTCCTGCTGAATACTGAGAGGGGCACAAAAAAACACAACCAGGTACTGATTCAATATCCAAAGGGTTTGTTTATACAAATCTACCTTTATATAGAAAAATATTGATACAATGCAAAAAAATCTCCATTTTAAGAAATGAAAAGCTCAAATTGTTAACAGTTGAAGATAACTATACAGCACAGAATATGGACAGAATTTTCAGTATTATGTTTCATGTTTTTAAAATGCAAATGTACCATCTAGAAATTAGCACCAAGTCCTTGAAATAAGACAGAATAGGGCAGGCTGCATTACAATCAAGCAAAAGATGTTTGATTTTAAGACGTCTTTAATAATCTGACTTAGTTTTGGCAACATAAATAAAATTATCTTGAAAATCAGAAGGATGACATAAGAGATTTTTCAATGAATACCATTTCACTATATCACATAGTGGTATACATCAACAACCCAGGAGTTGACTGCTGGTGTTGACCGTATCACAGGGCAGCCGATTCTGGAGGCTGACTGCCTACCTGTGGAGGTACACTATACATTCTGAGGAGCCAATTATCCGCTGCTGCAAAAGAGAAAGTTAAGATGCTACAACATGCTGGATCAGCACTGACAGCTACCATAAAAACACCCTTTCTTAATCACTTATACACTTAGTGTACAGTGTAGGTTTTGGATTTTTCTTTAGGAAGCAACAACTATTATTTTGACACAGTTATGCAGGCAACATTGTATCATTTGTGAAAATTGATTCAGTAAAACACTGTGTTTACACTGGGCCACCAAAACAGATTTGACAATTTATGTTTTGGTACTTATCATTTTCTCCTTTCAAAAGTATCATGCAATATTTTTTTCTGTTACCAAAAGAATCATATTTAGCCTTGAAATATGTGATATGTTTTATTAAATGGACAATGGCCTGAGGATTCTATTTGGTGAGCTGTTTTATTTTGAAAAATTCTCATGACATGGCCTGTGCCGCTATCATTTTATTGTGCAACATCAGTGAGTAGGTTTATCTGCATGTGATGTGTCTTCAGAATGGAAACCATGTTGTTGCATGTGCAAGTGATCAGATAGGGCAGTATTTCTGATACATATTTGAAATATGGATTTGAAATACCAAATACAAAAATCTTACCCAATAATGTATGTCTCAACATTTTTCACTAAGTCATTCCCACATCATCCATCATGTGTCATACATGTTAATGAGCTGCATGCTTCATGCAGGAAAAGTAATAGTTTCTATGTCAAACTCTTACCTGCAAGCAAAAATGACAAAAAAGTAAATACATGCTGACTGTAGTGATATATCTTGTTGCTCATTGATGTTATAATAGGGATAATAACAGGTGCAGATGACAGTTCTCCAAAGTACCCAGGGTATGTTTTTACCCAATTTACCCCACTTGGTTAGTGACTCCAAATGTCTGGTAAATTTTCCCATCATCACAGCTCTACAGCCAATCAAACAGTTCAATTACCATCCAATGTAAAGCGTATATGGGATCTAATCTTTGTCCTGCATAGAACAGTTGCATAGATTTTGGGACCCAGTCCCAGCTGACAGTCACTATTGAGTATCTTCTGACACTGTGTCTAATTTTATATTTCTTTTTTTCATATTTTTATTTTATTTATTCCTGTTGAATGCAGCTGTTACAGCAAAATTAGTAAATTTGAGAGCTAAACAGCAATAAATTAAGAAAGACTAGCCCGCTCCAGCAAAACATTAGCAATGGATCAAACTTTAGCCAATACTGATCGTCAATAAATGCCTGGATCGGCCCTGATTCCGATCCTATGGATTGTCTCGGGACATCCTTGAACTCTTGCAGGGTTTTAGTCAACCCCCTCACATTGCTTTGCTTGCAAAATGGATGACTGGTGATCAAATCTTATTCAGACTGCCTGCCTTACAATTAATATTGCTTTAATAAGTGCAGGACACTCAGTTCAGGAAGGTGAAATAAACAACCAATGGTTCTGGTTATGGAGGAAACGTGTGGAAAAGTGTAGCACTTTAAGTCCCCTCTGGTTTGCACTAAAATACCATCAGCTGGATGACATCAAGCTGTACACCAATAACGAGCCGGACATTAACTCAGTGACATACAGCAATTAAAATTGTCAGGATGCGGGTATGTAGTAGCAACAGGATGGGAGAGAATAAACTATGAGAAGATCTCATAGCAGGACTGATTCAGTTCCATGACAACAAGGCAAGTAAGGTCTTTTCAGATCGGCATTAGCTCTTCACTTAAAAAATGCAGCCTTTTCATTCATTTGAATGAAGCCATCCATCAACGCAGAGAGCACCAAAGCAGGGGGCTGGTAGCAGAACCAACCGGGGCTAACCTGAAACAATCTCCTTTAAAACCAAAGCTGTGTCAGTAGCTGGGCTTGTTAAGTTTTTAAAGGTATGGCCAGAGTAAGTAATGACATTGTCCGGATGTTGAATGCAGCTGCCCTACATGTGAATGTGGAAAAGTAAGGCTAGATGAAGACCTGCAGATGACAGGCTCTTACTGTGGTGTGTCCAAATCAGCACACGTCAAACATATCAAGGTAAACAACACCTTTTCCTGTGCAGTGTAGTTGTATGGAAAACTATTTGCAAGGTTTAATCTCAGTTGCTCACAGAATGGCTCAGCATGGATATCGCCGTATGGAAAAAAGGCCATAAGTAAGTGAGGAGGCTGTTTGTAAATGTAATTTCTCTTTGCTGACAGGCCACAACTTTTAAGACAGCTGAAAGCTATAGTGACAGTTTAAGTTGTGAGCCACAGCTTTAGAAGGACTACAGAACTCTCCAACATCAACAGAGTGTGTTTAATACTCCATCTCATCACTGAGGTGACAGATGCTGAAATTTAGTTCAGTAGCATAGCTGGTTTTCTACACAAGTGAAGTAAAATGAAGCATTTTGGGACCCTCTTTTCTCGATACTTTGACGGCATGAAAAAGAGTGAATGTTCCTTCTAAGTACAAAACATGAATGTAGAAAGGTAGGGCTAATGGTGGTGTCTGCCAAAACGTTACAGGACATAAGCAATCAAAATGATAGGCAAAGTTTTAAACTTTCTCTCTCATACAAGACTTTACCCAAACTGTTTTTTAACTGTTGCTAAACAATGGTTCAAATCATGTACAAAGTTAAAAATCAATTAGTACCTAAAAGTATTCAAAACTTGTTTCAAATGAGAGACTTTAGTTGAGAGGAATTTGTATGTTCAAAAAACAATTAGTGAGGACTAATGTAAAATATCATTGTATTACAGTCAAAGGAGTTAATTTATGGAACAACTGTATTGAGGAACTGAAAACATTTAAAACATTTAGTAGGTTTAAACAAATGTTTAAAAATAGCATATTAAACAAATATGAAATTGACAATCAGAGAGAAAGACAGGGTATGGGATCTGTAAGTTGTTATGGATTTGTATTGTTTAGATTAAACATAACGTGTTAAATGGGTAGGCATTATAAGCTACGGCTACACCTTTTTTTTGGACTGCAGAAAAAAAAAAACTTTAAGTTGGGTTATTGTGCTGTTTTGAGCTGCTCTATTTAAGTATCTGTCTCTTTTTGTGTGTTTATGTATGTATAAAAAATTAATTTGTGTATGCACACTGGAAAAAATAAATTCTAAATTAATTAATTTAATTAAATTCTGAAAAATTAACTAGAAAGTGGCACTTGGCAGCATATGCCGATAAAAGGTGCCCCTTTGACAATTTTATAATAATAGCCAATGAATGAAGCATTCAATGTCATCAGATAGAATCTGATGGTTGTTAAATAGTGTTCATTTTGTCAGCTATTTATTTAGTCTTAGTCTTGACAGTCTCCTTTGTCAAATTTTCTTGTTAGTTTTTATTATATTTAGTCAACCTCATCCTGTTTTTTAAGTCAAGTTTTAGTTGACTAAAAGTCTGGGCATTTAAGTTTTGTCTTAGTCAAAGAAAACCGTAATTATTTTAGTAATATGAAAACTGTTGACATTTAAGTCATCAGATTATATTGAACATTGTAGTTATTCAGGGTTTGGTGGGCCGCCACAGTTTAATTTGCCCTTCTATAGTTTCAAGCCAGCATCCCCCCCGCATATAACCAGCACTTGCAACACACACACACACACACACACACACACACACACACAAAAGTTTGCGCAGCTAACCTTGTTAGGACATTGCATTGACTCTGTTCATTTTGTACAGCCAAACCCTAACCATAACCATAACCAATTCATGCCTAACCTTAACCTTAACCTAACCTCAATTCACACCTTACCCTTAACCCTAACCAGGACCTCAGACCTCATGGGGACCTCAGCTTTGGTCTCCATGAGGGCTATTGATCCCATTAAGGTCAGTGTTTATGCCAGAAACGGTCCCAATAAGGACAGAAAAACGCATACACACACACGCATTCTAAAAAAGAGGTAACAGGAAATATCATCCTTGGATACATTTTTTTAATCAAAAAAACTAGCTAGCTGTCAACTGTTAACTGCTACCTGCCACTGTTACCAACACTCCAAAAGAGGAAAACTGCACTGAGGAAGCTAACAGAAGAGTTATTTTGTGAAGACAAGAGAAATTAAGGGGTCCTTGTTGGTGGTGTGCTCTCTCTCTCTCTCCATGAACTGGTGTGATGGCAGCATGACCGACGTTTGCGGCAGCCTCTCCTAGTTCCAACTATGCAGTGTCTCTGTCTGTACGTTTGTGTCATTGCGTGAAGTACAATTTGATTGTCAGTTTCTTTTGGACATTCATAACAAAGAGTTTTGCTATGAGAAATAATTGCTGGGAGAGCTAAACCAGCTGAGTGTGCTTGGTCCACTACGCCCAGTGGACCCAAAGGAGGCCACAGCCTTGCCTGGAGGTGCGCCAGAGAGGAAACATCAAAAGTGGTGTGAAAAGACGTGGAAGCGGGGCAAGTGCAAAGGAGTGCAAGCTAGGCTAACTGTTAACCCATACAAACCGATAGTTGACTTCTCATTGTGCTCAGTGTGCTGGTGTAGTCCTGATATGGCACGTGCAGCAAAGGACACAAAACTGCTGCACATGCCATCCAATGAACAAGATATTTGGATTGTAATTTGGAAAAAAAAAAACAGTAATATTTTGTCTCCTCTTTTTTGTCAATGAAAAAGAGAGAATTTTTATTTTTTAAACTACATTTTAGTCTCAATTTTTTTCATTAACAATATTGCATGTTGATATAGTCACAGTTACGGTTCAATGACGTTGGTGCCGTCTCATCATCTCGTCTTAGTCATGGACAAAATGGTTGTTTAGGTTATTTAGTTATAGTTTTCATTAATGAAATTAACACTATTGTTAAAAACCAGACTAGGTCAAAATCTAGTATATGGCTGGACTGTGTATGAAATGCTTTTAATTTGAAATGAGGACTTTTAATTTGAAAATGGATACAGGAAAGTGGCTGCACTCGGCCAACCAATGTTGTGACTTCATCACTCAGTCACAGACTTATGCATTTATAGGGCTGGCCACACTGTTGTGGTCCAGCCAATAATATTCATCAAGCTTTTTTTAAATTCATCATCAATTTATTATAATCAAGGTAAATATGCCAAATAATTGCAATATCATGTTTTGGTTATATCAACTACCCCTAATGGCTCTTCTATAGTCACTAGTTAGTCACCATAACCTTAGTTTATTTTGGAAATTATGTCTCTTTCTATTATGTCTCTTACTATTATACATTCATTCTTAATTCTAAAATTAAAAAAATATATATATATACAAACCTTTGTTTTTCATTTAGCCTACAGTGTTTAGCAGTTGAATACCTAGAATCATTTCCAAACTGCCCACATTAACATATTACAGCTATTACCTCCACCAACAAACATCAACCATGAGATTTATTTTGCTTTAATCCACGCTGTTATCACACCTCAGCAGAGCCTTCTCTCTTGTGCCTTGAGGTTAGATCTATACATACTGAGGCGCTTATCAAGCTTCTATTCAAGCTTAAATAGGAGATATTAGCCAATCAATGTTGTCCTTTTCTGACATCATGGCTATATATATATTGTATTATGTATTAGGATTCATTGTCTTTTTGGAGCAATGTTCGGTTATATTTTATCAATTTAGCGTCATTTCATGAAATTAAAGATTGACTATAAACAGCTTTGCCCCCATAACCCAGTCAAATATTTAAAACCTGGCTTTGTCATTCATTTCACAAGACAAAATTTGTATTTTGTCACCCATTGAGAACATTAATAAATTACAACACAATTCAACACAATTCCAAAAGTATTTACCTTTAAAAACTAAAAAAAAGCTAAAGCTGGGCTAACTGTTTAATATTATTATTTTTGACAATCACAAAGGAAAGCTGTTTACTTTTCCTTGTATTTTCATTTTTGACTTATTGATGTGTTTCTCTATAGCAGCAGTACTTTTACAATGTCCCATTTACATTCTGTACATTTTCTACTATCACACAGTGTCAGCTAATCAGCACATAATTTTTCCCAAGTTGCTGCCTACAGCACCACCAACACTGAGGCTAGGAGAGAATCAGAGAGGACAGATGAAGGATGGGAGGATGGAGAGAGGAGAGACTGTGGCATCAGTACACACATGCACTTGTCCACCACTCCACCGATTTAGCATTGCACTCCTAGAACATTGTTGGATGATGGACATCACTTAGGGCAATTCATCAATTCACACAGCACCCCCTGGGGCCACAAAAGGCTTTATACTACTTTTTACACATTATGCAGTAGTACTCCAGACACCTGGAAACACACGCTGATGTGTAAAAATGGTTCGAGTTTGCCTTTAAAAGCATAAATACACATGTGTTTACAAATGCAGACATGTAACAGCATCATTTTCAGTTTTCCACTGTGTGTGTGTGGGGAGGGGGGGGGGGTGGGTGTGTGCTCATCTTTTGTTGCAGTGTGTGGAGCATCAGGGGTTAAAAGGCTAAACGGCATGGATCATTGTTCTCGGTGAAAGGCTCTTTTGACGAACACCACAGGGACGAGTCCACATACACACACTGACAAAAGGCAGCGGCACTCTGGATCCTATTAACAACCACACGAACGACGGGATGGAGGGTGTGTGTGTGTGTGTGTGTGTGTGTGTGTGTGTGTGTGTGTGTGTGTGTGTGTGTGTGTGTAAACGCAAATAAAAGCAGCCCACAAGTAGGCCCCCCGTGTTTAAATGGATGGCACTTGCCAGTAATTTTACAGCAGGTGCCCTGATCACATACTCATCACACAAAACACACGCGCAGTAACCTCGTCCAGATGCAGTGACAAAATGTCCTCCACAGCTTGTAGATGATATCTCAAAGGACAGGCTCAATTTTTGACTGGCTCATATCATTCAGTTTTAGGCCTTCTCACGGTAGATTCAAAGAGGTGCCATTTTCTTTTGCCCGTCTTTGTTGCAACAGTGGTACAATTCGAAATCATTTGACCAGGACATGCAAAATGACAGTGGAGGGGAGGAGGAGAGACGACAGAAGGAAAGACGGGTGGAAACAGAGAGAGAGGGAGTGACAGAGACTGAGGGAGGGATGTTCCACCTCATCCACTCCCACTCATGCGTCTCATGAAAAAACCCTGACATAACCCTTCCTTTCCTCTCCTCATCATGTTGCAAACACACTTCAGCCACAAACCTTTCTAGACACATAGAACAGTATTTACCCACCATTAGTTGGGTGGAAGATATGAATAACATTCTCCATCATGATCATGGAATTTGTAATTTTATATTATATATACACACACACACTATATATACAAACACACACACACACACACATATATATATATAGATAGATAGATAGATAGAGAGATATACATCTAAATCATGGATAAATGATAATTTCCTTGGATACATGTAAAAATTGTTTGATTTAAACACAATTACAAAAAAGAAATTTATCAAAATGTAAAATGGGTTAATCAAAATATATTTCCAATAAACTTTAATTGCAAATATATGAACATCGTGTCTCTTTCACAGGAGAAAAAACAATCTAACATTATATAAATGAATATCACTACTTGGTGCCTCAGCTGATTAATTTTTTTTAGTTTAATTTGGTTGACTAGCAGTTTTGTGATTATTCACTTGTGGAAAATACATGAAAATATTCACAATCATACTGGTTTTGAACGCTGCACAGGGGGACAAGGTAAGGATGGCACTTCCCTTTTCACCATCTTCACTGAACTCCCATGCACTAGAGTTTAAAAGACAGGACGGCATTTGTCAGCAGAGGGACACTAACACTGGAGAAACAGATTTTTCAATTAAATCAACCAACTGAGTAAATTAAATCCCTTAGCAAAATAAGGGAATTATTTGTTGGTTTGCACAATGATTACTCTTTGTAAATCTGCCCTCTTTTTTTGTATTTACCCGTTTTCTGTGTCTAACCTCAGCTACTCCGATTGCACATTTTACATCAGAAAAAAAGACCGACGAATAAATGACAGGGAAATCTGAAATGATAAGATAAGTGAAAGTGAGAGATTGAGGGTGTGTGTTTGTGGGTGGGTGGGGGTTATTTTGGCGTTGTTTGGTGGTGGGTGCAGCGTGGGCATCATGTTGTTATCCAACTACTCTGCAGGCAGGACACGCCTTCTTTGGGCTCTGTGGTTCTGCTGCAGCACCCTTCACAGCATTACATCACCCAGTTAGAGAGCATCCAGCACCCCATCAACGCCTGCATATACTGCACACACACACTCCAATGCCTGTTTTCACCTCATCACAGTCTGTACAGCAAGTCTTGCACTATGAGACAACATCACATATATAGTATACACACACACACACACACACACACACACACACATTCCCTGCATAGACACACTCCATAAAATGATAATCATACATACCACACAACTGTACACACATGCACAAATGACTACTTACACACAAAAATATTACATATGCAAATCAACAAACAAAGCCTGGATACACACAGCGACACGCACACTTCTATCTACAACCTTGCTTTTCCCCTCATCAGCAGCAGTTTATAAAACATCACACTGCCTTTCTCATTGAGGCGTTGACTTTCTTTTCTTAATAACCGATTTGTTTTTCACGTGATTTACTATCACTTTTTTATCACCTTGCTTCTCGGTTGAAAACACTCTAATTGGTCCTTTAGCAGAAATTAAACGATGAGATAGCTATACCATGCCTGTGCATTTTTAAGCCTGGACAAATGTGGAATAATTGCAACAAACAGAGAATCGATTTTCTTACCATTTCATTTGTATTTTAATACCTTATTTAAAAGAATGGCAGAGCAGATAATTTAGGCACGGAATAGAGAATATTATGGCCCAGCAATGCCACACACCTTCAAAAAATAAGGCACGAAATGTAAAACGAAAAAAAACCCCGTCAGAGCACAGAGACACTATCAAATTAAAGGAGAAAGCATTCTCCAAAATCCTGCGTAATATTTTACTCTCCCCGCCCAGAGGGATTGGTATTACCTTGAGAGCCCTTGGCTTTTTGCGCTTGATTTGTCAGCGCAGTTAATCGGCTGCCAACCAGGAAAAAAGCAGGGCAGCCAAATTAGCCTCCATCCCACCCCTGAAACCTCCACCCTTAAAAGTAAGGGAAAAAAAAGACAACGAGATGGAAAATCAAATCGTCCAAGTATAAAGGGGGTTTAATATTTACAGAAAATACGTGTGTAGACGACATTACACTGAGAGGATGCACATTTTAAGTATTTTGTATATAAAATAACACCGCCTGTATCAATTTCATGGCTGAAAAGTTGTCAATAGTGATCACACATTTACAATCATATTTAATCTGGCTCGATCATTTTATACACGCAATGCAGCAAAAAGTAAATAAATAAAATAAAATGAAATAAAAAATAAAAAATAAAATAAAAAAATAAAAAGGAGAGTAAAAACATTACAATTGTCTGGACCAATTGAAAGGACAAAATGCTTTTTTTGCGAAACATATAATATATTACTTAACTGTTATTGGTGCTTTGATACTGGAAATGATTGTGTTTAGTCTAGGAGCAGCTGATGAAGCACCTCTGGGCCCTTTGCAGGGAAAAGAGACGCATTCTCTCGCTGGGTCACGCCCATTCTGAAGCCCGTTTAGGAAAAAGCCTGATTAGGAATTCCCTCTGCACAAATGCACAAAATCATCTAATCCTATTAAGTCTTCAAATCCGACACATCGAAATGTGTGCTACAGCGATGAATAAAAATCTAATTGTCATCTTCTTGCCTTCTGAATTCGCACCCGTTTACATCAGCTGATCATAATTCTAGAAAAGTGTGTAGCTATTAAAAGGCGTTAGATAGACAGAAGATAAGAGGCCTTTACAACTCACGGCTTATTTTGCAGCAGGTAACCCGGTGGAATTCTATGGCGCATTGCATAAGGCCTCGTATTTTCCTGCAATGAAATTGCTAAATTTGCTGTATTAATGGGACATCCAGCATTCGTCGCAGTGTCAATGACAAACAGTGGAAAAGGCAATGCTAATTTAAATATTTAAATTAAAAGTCCTGTCAGTAAATGTATTTGAACTTCATCTACAGAGCAGGCCCAGACTGTGGCTTTTCAAGTGTGGATTGATGAAGGAAAAAAAGTTGTCAGCTCAGTGTGCAGTATGAAATGCAGTTTATTGAGTGCAGAGCAGTCGCATTTCAGCCAACCTCCCTGCAGTCCCCGCGGACGCCATTTGATCCACCAGGGAACCTAAATAATCCAAATCATAATAATCATCCTTTTACTAAAATTATTTTTCCCCGCACTTAATCATTCTCATGTTACGTTTTAAAATAAAAAACGGATTGGTTTATTTTATTTTGATATTTCGAGCCCATTTTAAAATGCACGATGATGCCTTTTTTAAAACCTCAATCTCCTAAATGTCATAGCTTTTGTGAAATGCAAGAAACGTCTCTGCCCGTTCAAATAATGTGGGAAATGTGTACATAAACAGCAACCAGCAGCTGGAATTTTGAAGACATACAGAGAGGAAGATTGATAACGGAGGAATGTGAGGATTATTGCATTGTGAGGAAGTGTGCAGCCTGCTGGTGTGTGCTGTCCATCTCCGTTAACAGAAGGTCATGTCTCAAACTGCATGTCATATTGAGTGATCAAGATACATCAAAATATATATCTATATAAATAATAAAGAAAGTATTGCTCTGGGCAGAGGGATGTGCGCGGCGTGTCGGGTTGTAGGCTATTTCTTTGACATTTTAACATGAACCTGCAGATGAGAACAATGCGTGGACACTGGACACCGGCGTTCATGTTATTTATAATTCATCATTCTAAAAACGAGGTGAAGGAAATCTTGCAGGTCATGGTTTATGTCTTAATTCGGGGATGATGCTGTTCATAATAGACACACAAGCATGGCTTAAATGCTGCATGGCCATATTTGCAAAATATAATAAAACTAAAATTGATCGCTCTTAATGTAAACATCGCTTTAGGGGAATGGAGAGGACGTGTGTAGGTCTATGCCCGCCTGCCACGGTGCCTCTGTTCCACCGGGGGAATTTCGAGGCCAACATGGCACAAATTCCCGTTTTAAATCCTCACAAACGTCGCTGTTCCTTCAAGAAGGCTTACCTACTCCGGCTCACCACATTCACAGTTCCGGTGCGCACAAACTGGAAACTGTCCTGAAAAGGTGGCAAGTTCCGTGATACCTGTGCGTCAGGAGTGTAAACTCGAGTCTTTTCTGTCTCCTTTTTTTCTACAGAATCTGCTCCTTGTTCTGTCCAATAAATTAAATTCGGATGGAATAAAACCCAAGACAATACTACTGACCTTAGTTAAACAGACTACCAACAGTATCCAAAGGGTAAATCCAGCTGTAAACTCCCCAGAGAGCCGTAGTTTTTAAAATCCAGGATTCCGCTAAAAGCAGCAGTGTTTCTGCTGCTGTCGGTGTTGGTGCGGAGCGGTGAGCACTAGACGGTACCGGACTGGGTTTACCGTCCCTCACAGGTGCGTCGAATACGGTGCATCATACGCACAGAAGCCGCTGTCGGCTTGATACAACTTGCAGCGGCTGCAGGCAAGGGGCGCACGCGCGCGCGCGCGCGCACACACACACACACACACACACGCACAGGCAGCGCTCGGGTCCGCCCCCTACTCAGCACTAGCACACGCCATTTAAAGGCATACAGGCTCGTAAGTGGGGCCGATAGACGCGCGCGCACACACAAACACACAATCATGGAGATTCCTCATAAAATCGTTTTTTCATGTTTCTTTTTTTTATTATTTATTTTGGGGTAGGGGTGGGGGACTTTATATGGCAGTATATTGTGAGCTACTTTCAACTCTGTAATCTTTGAGAGTGTCATTTCTGGTGCACTGTGCATTGCCTAAAGTCAAATCAACAGCTATTCTGGGTGTGTTGTTTGTTGTAAGAGAATATACCACTTCCTTCCACATTATCCACCTGTCTACTCCTACACCCACCCTCCTTCATAGGACACTTCATTTCAATAGCACACATGTCACTATCTGGGGATAGTGTTACTAGGATATCTAATTCTGTTCGGAGAACACATGCTGCTTGTATTGTGTTGAAACCAAAGCTATCTTACACCAGGCATAGCTGAAATACACTATATTCTGCATTTAACATCAATTTGACCAACTGTAAGCTGCCATAATCAATTCATTATAGCTTTGAATGATCTTTAAGTTTTCTCCCATGTCTGCGTCTGTCTTGTCTAAATCTTTCTCTTTTGACACACACAATAACACTGTAATACATAATTAATAATAATTATCTCCGATCACAATAACAATCCAAAGTAGTCTCCAGGTTGTGCAGCTTTCAGATCTATGAAAAGACCTCAAAAGACAAAATACTGTAGGTTTCTTGTCAGTGCCTTTAAATACAACTCATATGACACAATCTGCCATCACTATGTTGTCAGGTTTAGGCAACTAAAACTTCTTAGGTGTGGTTAGGCAAAGATGGTGGTCATGATTAAAAGGAACCATCACTGACTGTTGATATTGGACAGGATGTGCAGTCTCCTATGTCTAAGTCAGGAGGTTGACCCATCCATCTACCTTGACCTACTCCATAAGACATTTTGCAACAGCAGAACGTCATGCTTTCTGATTTTGCTGCTCAGAGAGGACTAATTACTTTTACA
The DNA here is from genome assembly GCA_038419695.1 of Scomberomorus guttatus. Classification (NCBI taxonomy): domain Eukaryota; kingdom Metazoa; phylum Chordata; class Actinopteri; order Scombriformes; family Scombridae; genus Scomberomorus; species Scomberomorus guttatus. The sequence goes on along the minus strand of CM076455.1, from coordinate 31,535,869 downwards.
ACTACAAGTGGTTGCTTGTCAGAATACATAGTAGTTTGTTTAGTGTTTAAAAGATTGACCAATGCTCAATTTTATTTTCAGCTCACGGATTTGATTTCTGCTTTATCTGGTTGAGTCCTTCCACCTCTCACCAAGGTAAACAAGTGGCTGATTATGACATACAAACATCTAATAAGGACGAAGGAGAGTCTTTTGGCCCCCTAGCAGTCTCAAATACATTTTTGTAACTTTAGCCATTCATAGACATCATGCATGTTTTTTCATACAGTATGTACGTATGTTGTGTTTCTACTTATATCAGTCCTGCACTCTATATTTAATACAAACATGGATACTGTCCCATAGGTGAAACAGAGAAGAGACATTCAGGACATGATGCCTCCTTTAAACCAACTCTGTCTACTAAAATATGTTCAGGTTATGTTTTTTTAATCAGTATAAGGAAATGTTTGTATTGATTTGATTGATTAATTTCCAGGAACATTCCATTGCTATCAGCAGTGACATAAAGGGAATGTTCCACCAAGTGAGACTTCTCCCGGAAGACCGACCCCTCCTTAAGTTCCTTTGGAGGTATCTGCAAAAAAGGCAACCTGTTTCTCCTCGATTTGGATCTTCTGTTTGGAGATAGGCAACTGAGCCTTATGTCCATTCAGAGGTATCACAGAAGATGTATAGATCTCGTTGAGGGCTGACGTAGCATCTAGGAAGCTGGATCTGATGGATATCTGATAGCTCTCACTCCTTCCAAGTGATACATAAAACTCTGTGTAGATCCATGACTAAACCTGTGTGTACGCGCAAAGCCAGAAATATGCATATGCATGCTTTTCGTCAGATTTATAAAGCTGTGTGTACGCATGTTTTTTTTTTTTTTAATTTCACAATTAGCTATAAATGGATGAATACACACCCTGACCAGCCGTTTTCATATGTGTTTGCAGCTGCTCCACCAGTCTGTACACCTGTCAATGAAACAAACAGGAAAGCAGTGCCCTTCCACCGATTGTGTTGCACCGGTGAGGTTCTCCAACAGCCAGAATAGTCATTACGCGCAACCATTACACATGGCTGTGTGGCTTTTTATAACATCCATATCATTAATTCATCACATGGACCTGTAAACCATCGTTGGCAGTGATATCTTAGAAATGTAATCAATGATGAGTTTGTAGCTCTCATATCTAAACTGTCCTTACAAGGTGTGACACAACTAAAGATAAAATAAAAAGAATATTAACAGCAACATAAAATGTTGACTCCTGTCTAAATTAAAAGAACGATAAAATTAATCACACAAAAGTAATTCATCAATGTTATGTTTATAAGTGTGCCTTTGACTGACATTTTACAAATCTCTGTGTAAACGGCAAAAAAACCCAAAAAAAAAACAATCACACAATCAGTGCAGCTGGTTATCAATCTAAACAAACAATGTCTGACTAAAAGATTTCGTCTCTCACCTTATATTTCATCTCCACCTCATCACATCACGCTCAGATATCTTTAGAAAAATGTGTACACCTGGTCTAAAGAATGCGTGAGATGCGCACAATCTCACCACACATTCTGCGTTTATAAATACCATTTTATGTGCAGGAAACGGTATATGCATGGTTTTTGTGTGTACACATCGTTTATGCATCTGGCCTCAGCTGGGAGGTGGCTGATAACTGAGGAGTGTTGCTGGCCCATTGTCTCAACTCAAAGCCACCCTCGGCCAGTAGAGCTTGCAGCTGGTCTACAAGGGTCTTGGCTTCCTCCTCTGAACTCAGACACAGTTGTCACTTTAGTCCAACATAAAGTCCAAAAGGAAAACTTGATAGCTCCCACTACATAATTCTGCTAGGGAGAATGCTTGGCAATAGTCCGTTATCCAAACAGCAGAGGGTGCTGCTCTGCAATCCTATGGGGCAGTACTAGTGTCCATAGCAGGTGATTATTATATTTATTGTGGCCATTTTAACAGCTAAAATCTATCCATTTTTTCTATGCCAAAAGTAAACTTGTTGTAAATGGTAAATGTCTTCCAACCACTCAAAGTATTTACACTGCATGTCAACATTCTCCCATTCACACACACATTCATACACTCATGGCAGAGGATGCCATGCAAGAGGCCAAGCTGCTCATCAAGAGATCTAATCTAATACTCATTCACACACATTCACACCCCGATGGCACAGCCTTCAGGAGCAATTTTGGGGTTCAGTATTTTACAGTATATTACAGGATACCTTTTACAGGTTCTTGTTGTATATAAATAACAGCAATTTATTGTTTTCTTTTGTTTGTATGTTTTTACAGAAAAACAATTAATTGTAATCTAGTTCACATTATCTTGTATTCTATTCAAATTAAATTATTAAATTAAACAATATGTTGTTGTAGAATGTTTTTATAAAACCAGTCAGAGCTGCAACAAAACACAACTTTTATTAAAACTCAATACAGTTTTACAATATGTAGCTTTCAGAACCTGAGATGGCTTTCCTTTTTCTGAATAATTTCTAAAATCAGAGCCTGAGATAGAGATCTACTCACAACAAACACATTAACAGGAAAGATAACGTTAACTTGAATATTTCAGGATAATCGTCACATCTGTCAGCCACTCAATGGAATTCAAATCAGAGGTGCAACAAAGTCAAACTGCATTAAAACTGATCATATACTGGGCTTAAAGGCCCAATCTGAAATCAGGACCTGAGGGTCTGTGCATGAAGTATAATTCATCTGCAGTTGTTCATGTTATATAATGAAAAATCACATTTTTCAGGTTATTTCCTAATTTCATTGTCCTAAGACATGCAATGCAATTCAGCACGCCAGAGCGTCAGCTTGTTCCATTATCCAACTTGTAAAATGAAAATTGAAAAGGGAAGTCAAGAGGCAGAAACAGAGACAGCTCACCTTCAAAGTAAAAGTTGCTCGTTTTGAAGTGTGTTGGCTGCAGTGGTCAATTTTACTCGTTTCTTATTATCAGCCGTTTTGCACCTCATTTGGATATTTGCTCATCTAAGTCTGTGTGAAATGTCTACATTTATGGTAGAACTGAGTTAACATATCATATGTAAGGATTGGGGTGTTTTGACCTGCATTTTTGGATTTTCTTGGACCCATAAGTTTCTGCTGCTTGTTGTCCTTCTCCTTGGGGGTCCACCTCTGATTGACACTGTGGGCTCTGGATTGGAGCCCCTGCATGTAAGTGATGGTCTCTGTCCCTCTGCTAACTTCTACAAGTTTCTGGCTGCTTACTAGCTGCACTATACTCTTTTTGGACCCCAGTACTGGCCTTTGTTGCTTTCCTGTCTCCCCAATTACTACCTCAACATAAAAACAACAAATGTAGGAGTTCTATACCAACACCGAAACGTCATGGCTCCACTCACCTCTCCTTCTGGCTGTGTGCATCGTGTCCGTCTGAGCCAGCAGATTGTAAAACTGCAAAAGAAGATATCCACGCTTTATCAAATTCAGGACACAAAGAAGATGATTGATACCGTCATTCTTGGTTCTGCATAGGCTGACACCACACCCGGAGAAATAGACTCTACTGTTTCCTGCCCTGCTTCAGGTTCACCTGCTGTTGCTGGGGCTCTAGCTGTTGCCGCAGCTGCTGCTCGGGGCCTCTATCCACACTGTCACCAATGCGCCTCCGACTGTTGCTGCTGTTGGTCGGGCCTCTGCAATAATGACCTTTGGATCCAAGCTGGAGGTAAACCCAAGGTCCCTGTTAATTCATCAGCTCTACATCCTGAGCCCTGGACTGTAATTTTTAAATGAAAAAAATGTATATAATTTTAAATGGTTTGGCCCCTCCTCCACTACGTGACTTTGTGTATACTCACTCAGTAAGTTCTATTAAATCCTCTAGAATATCCTCTATACAAGATTGTAACATACCATTCTCTGTGAAAGCCACAACTCAGTGGAAAGCCCTACCTGATGATATAAATAGCTGCAATTTAATCAGTATGTTTAAAACCAAATTAAAAACTTTAAATGGTCTACTTATGAATGCAAATAATCTTGATTTTAATTTGACAAGCATACATTAGTCATTTCTAGTTGACATTGTCGGTATTTGTGATGTACTATTGTGTGAAGATTTGTATTTTGTATTGTGTGTCCTGTGTGTTTTTTGCTTTGTAACTGTTTGTTATTGTGCTGTTATATGTTTTTATTGTGACCTGTCGAAGGGACTGCAGATGAAAATTAGTTTAGGCTACTGGTACAGTACTTCAAATGGTAAATTTTATGTTTAACACTGTACATGGTCCCAATAAATACCTACATACATACATTGGTGTCAGTAAAGGGTTAAAAGAAAGGAGAGTTTCCCTCTCTCGCTCTCCCCCAACCTGTGGCATCCCACTTGAAAATAAATTTGGCATTCTCACCCTACATGATGATGATTTCCTAGCACTGTCTGACACTCTTTAACACCCACCCCCCCTCCACTGTCTGTATTGCCCTCAACCCACCGCACAGTCAAGCCCGGCTGATCCACTGTTCTGGGCACTCGTTGCTCCAAGTTGTACTTCACTCCAGCACCCCTGCCACCAGGTCAGCTGCTGAGGGCAGTTGTGCCAGCTGGCCCCCTGTGCTTATTGTGGGCTCGTCCATGGTCCAACATGTGTGGATCAACAGGTGCCGCACCTCCTGCTATCCAGGTGCCCTCGTTAAAGACATTAACACCTGCACTCTCTAGATGCTACAGTGTCACCTGTCTTTATCCTCTGTGGTGTTGAATGTAGGATCTAATGATCTTAAAGTGCAGCAATCTGAAAAACTTAAGGAGGATTTTGTCTGCCTCATTTATAACATTTTGAATTCTAATAAACAACAAGCTGAACCTGAAGTCTTCGTGTATCATTAGCAACTCCACTTTTAATTGAATGCTTATCTTATATTTTTAGTTTGATGGTCGAAACAGAATGCATCCCAGACCTTTGGAAAACAGCCTATTTATTACCTCTACATAAAGGGGGTCAGCATAACAAGTTAAAAAACGATCGACTAATTTCTAAACTTCCATGTCTAGCAAAAGTGTTAGAGAAATTAATAAATGATCAGGTGAGGGCATTTTTATCTCAACACTCTATTTTAAAATCATATCAATCTGGATTTAAACCTGGGCATAGTACTGTAACAGCTACATTGAACGTTTTGAATGATGTTGCTAGTGCACTAGATAACAGGATTGTGTTGCCATCTTCATTGATTTATCTAAGGCATTTGATACAGTTGACCATCACATTCTTCTGAAATGCATTAAATCTATTGGATTTGATGAAAAGTCATGTATTTGGTTTGATCACAAGCTGTAGTAGCTGATGTCTGTCAGTCTATTTTTATGAATGTGAACAAAGGTGTACCACAGGGCGCTATTCTAGGACCACTTCTTTTTACAATTTTTATAAATGAATTAGGAGAAAACCTTAGGAACAGTACAATTCATCTGTATGCAGAAAACGCCATTCTCTATGCAACAGCGACCTCTGCTGCTCAAGCAGTTCAAAATATTCTTGTTGACTTCTGTGTTGTACAGCAAACTTTGTATGATCTTAAATTACTATTGAATTCAGATAGAAATAAATGTATGCTGTTTTCTAAAAACTGTACCAATGATATAAATATTAACACGGATTGAAAAGAGTTTCCTCTTACAAATATCTTGGGTTCTAGATTGATGATAAGCTGTGCTTCAAAAAGCACATTAATGAACTAACAAAATCAGCAAAACTAACATTCTTTTACAGACATAATTGTTTTACCCAGAACTGCAGAAAACAAACTGTTCAATCAACCTTTTTATCTGTATTAGACTATGGTGATACAATTTATTTGCACACTTCTGCTGCTACTCTTACATTTCTTGATTCAGTATATCATTCAGCTCTTAGATTCATAACTGGAGATAACTTTAGAATGCATCATTGTATATTATATCAGAAAGTTGGGTGGCAATCATTGCTGTGAGAAGGGAACAACACTGTATTCTATTTATTTACAAAGCACTTCTGGGCAAACTTCCTACATATATCTCTTGTCATCTTGATGACAGATCACTTTCTTATTACACTAGATCCCATGACTATTTGATTCTTGAAGAACATCATGTTAATACTGAAATTGGAAAACTGGCTTTTAAATATTTCGCTCCACACAAGTGGAACAACTGGCAAAAGTGTGCTAAAATAGAAGAGCTGATCCCTTATACTCATTTCAAACATCTGTTGGCAGATTTGGTACAGTTACAGTGTGAATGTGTGTGTTTTATATGAATGATGTTGATGTATCTGACTGAATGTTGTCTCTGTTTGTATGCTTGCTGTAAATCCTGTTGTTTGTTACTTTGAATTTGTACACTATAAACCTTTTTATTTTTCTGTATGTTCTGTATTCAGGGCGGCCTTGGAAAAGAGAGCATGCTCTCAGTAGCCCCTCCCTGCAGAAATAAAAGTTAATAATAATAATAACAAATGTATAATGTTATATTACCAGCAATGTGTTTGTGCATGCAGATTACAAAGTAAGGAAATGTTCTAAATAATATAATAAATGTCATGTGTCCCTATTTGACAGGTGTGGGACTTCCACTGGTAGGCTGACTGCACCAGGATAACCTAGACAGCCAGAGGGAAACTAGCAGCTGGTAAGTAGAGAGTAGAGTCCATCATTTAGACAGTGACACATTTAGGTCATTTAGGCTCTGGCACATTTGATTTGAAATGAAACAATGACTGAAATGAAAGTGCTGACTTGGTTTTAAGTAGTTTTATTGTGTTCACATCCGAACTGGGTGAACAGTGAAGCAACTGTAGCCCCCCTTTTTAGGTAGTCTGCCAATTTTAGGACAATGCAGGAGGAGGACAATCCTAAATATATAGAATAGAATAGAATTCCTTTATTGTGTACACAATGAAATTCAGGTGCAGTGCCTGAGCGGAGCTCAATATACAAGATTAAGAATAAAAAAACACGCACTGACAGACACGCACCCAAATCCAAACATGCATACATGTTTGCCTACATATGCATAATAAAATATCAGTATTGCACAGTGTGAATATAATATATACATATAAAAGTACTGCACAGCATTAAGTGACAATATTGCACAGTATTGTACAGTAAAAGAGTTGTCTATGGGGGTGTGCTTTCAGTGCAGAGTTCAGTGTGGTGATGGCTTTGGGGTAAAAACTGTTCATTAGTCTCGTGGTGCACACTTTGATGGACCTGTAGTGCTTTCCTGAGGGCAGAAGGTCAGACAGGTGATGGGCAGGGTGAGATGGGTCCTTTAAGATGCAAGATGCCTTCTGCAGGCAACAGGACGTATAGATGTCTTTCAGGGTAGGCAGATGTGTGTTGGTAATTTTCTGGGTTGTTTTGATGACTCTCTGCAGAGCCTTCTTGTCAGCCACAGAGCTGTTGCCATACCACACCAGGATCCCATATGTCAGAACACTCTCATTAGAGCAGTGGTAGAAGGACACCAGCAGCTGTGACAAGTTGACTTTTCTGAGTGTTCTCAAGAAGTAGAGCCGCTGTTGTGTGAGTTTATGTTGGTTGACCAATATACAGCAAATGCAGCTAGGCAGTTTTCTGTGTCTGAGCAGTGGGATATCCTGGACTGGGATTGTCATTCACCTGACCTCAGTCCAGCTGAGCAGGTGTGTCACTTGCCGAAATCAGACCGAAGGCAAAAGTCCAGTTTGCAGTTCAGGTCTGTATAGAATCACCAGTCGAGATATGTGTCCTCTGGGATCACAGACTTAAGACAGTCAATGACAATGAAAACAGTTTGACACCAAATATTAGATATCCAGACCAAAGTTTGTTTTAATTGGTCAAATAATCTTTGGTCCACTAGAATTGGAGGACTTAAATTACAATTCCTACATCTGTGGATGTACCCACCATCATAGTAAAGAGGAGAGATTAACCTCATAGGAATGGTTTAATTTCAAAACTAGTGGCTGAAAGCACAGATAAATTGCAATAGAATTAACAAATATGTGTCACTGTGAAAATTGTTTTTTCTTGAACAGTTTTAGCGGGTCATATTACAGTTCACTCATTAAACCTTTGCTGCTGCACAACTTGGCATTACATATGTGGCTCTACTGGAGTAGACAATATGTTGGGACTTTTTCAGGGAATTTTGCCTTAATGTTTTTCAGGTTTACTCACTTGCACCACCACACTGGCTTCCTTCACCTTGTCCACCCATCGCAGGCTGGCAAGATGTACCAGCACTCAGGCTTTAAGGGGCATGGATGTATCTGTAGTAAAAGTTTAAGTAAAGAGATTCACACTGAATTTATTTAAGACATCTGTTTTAAACAGAAACAAAACATTTTCTTTTAGTACAGAGTTTCCAGAGGATCAGAGTAGAGAGCTTGGGACACCAGGGAAGACAGCTGTGGATGGAGTGTCTCACCTCGAATGCTTTTGCTGTCATGGTCTCATGATTTTGGATTTGTTTTTGATCTTTTAGGTTCCAGTGTTCTCTCTGTGTGTCTTTATTCCTCGTTCTTTATGGTTATTGAGTCTGTCTCTGTATTCCTTTGTTGCCATTGTCCACCAGATGCCCTCTGACTTTTTCTGTTTGTGAGGATTGAACTGTGTTGGACTTTTTGAGGGACTTTCGGACAAGGTGTTACATTTGGGTTGCCTTTATTGGTTGGACTGTGCTCACTATGTTTCTGAGGTTTTGGTTTTCTGTTTGCCCTGTGTTTTTGCCTTCCTGTGTTCATGTACTCCTCACACCTGCCCTACATTCGTCCTTGTTAGCCCTGCCCTTGTCTCAGTGTTCTTCCCCACTCTGCTGTCACCTGCACACCTGCCCAATATCAGTCTCGTAAGCCCTGCCCTAGTGTCTTCCCCAGCCTATCAGCTCCCAGCCTGCCCTTGTGTTGTGTCACCTGTTCCTTTTCTGATTAGTTCAGTTTGTATTTAAGTTCAGTTTTCAGTTCAGTCTTTGTTGAGTTGTGTGTTATGTTCAGTTTGTTCTGTTCTGCTTAGCTTGGTCTGTTCAGCCTGACGTGTTCATGTGTCTCAGCTTCTTTTGATTTCTTTATTAAATATTCTGCACTTGATCCTGCCTGGTTTCCTGGTCTCTACATGTGGGTCCATCTGCTCCTCAACCTACAACATTTGCTGGGGTTTCACATGTCTATTTTCTGAGTCCCTAACAGTACCTACCAAGACTGGATTTTCACAGCGAAACATAGTTTTCTTTTCAGTGCAAAGGACTAAGACACACATGGTGCTGGGTCTTTACAGTTATTGAAAATGTAATAATAAATGAATTTAGAGTTTGTATTAATCAGTGATTACATACACAGCCTGGCCTAATTCTTCCGTTAGAAAGAATGCAGTGATCCATAGAGGCACCACCCAGTTTAATGCCAGATGTCTGAAGTATAACAAGAAGATATTAGTACAAATAATTGTAAACAGGAAGTAAGAAATCCAAGACACTTTGAGTCTTGCGTGTATTAAATACATTTTTGTCATGTACAGATGCTGTAATGTGTAAAGTACATTGATTTAGTTTTGGATTTAAGTGCTGCCTTTTAATTTACTGGATGATTAAAAGAGATGGTTAATCTTTGTAGAATGCACGCATGAAACATGTACAGTGGGTCATACTGGTCCAATAAAAATTAATTCTACATCTTGTGGTACTGTTTTGTTGGATTTTATTCATCAGTGATGATGTACACAAAATGGTCTAATTCTGTCAGTAAAAAAATGCAACAATTCATAAAATAAAGTAAATTTTACTTGTATATTGTGCCATTGTCTGCCATTGTTAAAAGCCTATTAAATGCTAAATGTCTTAAATAAGTGGAGGGAGTTATAAATACCTGCTAACTTAAAGAAATGTGTTGAATGATGTTTTTCCCCCCTTAATCAAATAAAGGATGTGTATTGTTATGAATCGTGGGTGGTAATTAAATGCAATTCATTTGCAATAAGTACACAATTTATTGGAATTTGGAATTTTCACTGAATTAACTCAGTAAAACATTAAGGCATTTTGAAACTGTCTTGTAAAGGAACTGTTGGTTATCAATTTACATTCTAATGTTTCAGTTTGAGGTGAGTCCTCTGAACACAGCACATAAAGCATGGCTACATTCACAATATGAAAAACATATCAAGGTCTTTAATTTTCAGTACAGTCATAGTGAGGTTGTTGGCCTGCTTTCAGAATTGTTTAGGTGTTATCAGACATGTGTTGTATATAAATACAACTCAATGTAAATTATCAGAGGATTAAAGTATTTTAAATGTATAAGTGATAAGTGATAAGATGCAACCAGCTGAGTGTCTCTGTGCAGGTCAGTAAGGTTTGGACTGACAGGGACATTTAACCGTGTTTCAATGTAAGGGGAAAAAAATACAAATTTTATCAGTATCACTGTGACAGTATCACTTACTGTATGTATGATATATACTGCACATATACACTGAATTAAATGACACATACAAAATGCTATACAGAAGTACTGGAAACTTTGATCTTCCACTATTGTGAGTTTAAACAGTGTTTGATCACACAATAGCTTGTAAAAAATGATTAATTGATTTATATGACAAACTGGTTTAAAGTTTTATGTAAATGTGGGAAACATTAGGCCAATTGTGTTATACTTAGCCCCTTCTTGTTGATCCTCTGTAGAGTAGTGGAGATGAGAAAGGTTAAGAAAGAAAGAATTTATTAGAAAATGAGGGATGTTTACAGCACTTAAGGCCTGCTGTATGATCTATGATACATTTAGTGTGTGATCCGTCTGTTAATTTTTTTTCTAAAATGCTACTCACGCTCCATTAGGAAGGCTTTAAACTTGCAATAATTCTCTTGACAATATGTATGGGTCTGGTAAAGCCCAGATAGGGTTAAGCAAGTCTGAATTTGGGCTTTTCTGCCACATTTCACTTCCAGTAAATTAAATATTGCCAGGTTTAGCCTTCTACCAGAACATCTTACTGTAATGAATCTTGAAGAGTCAGGGTAAGATTGTCTGTATTAGTTGGTCACATCATAACATACCTGACATTACTATGCAAAACAAAGCAGAGTTTTGGAAACAACATTAAGCCTTACATCCAATCAAAGGTTGCAGATTATATTCACTGTTTAAAATTCCTTAAATTTCATAAAACTATATCTATAGGATGGTGAAGTAACAAAACACTAAAGTAGCTTAGCCCATTAGCAGGAAAAGGTGGATGAAAATTTCAACAACAGAGTATACTTTTTATTTATTTTGAAGACAGAGGTCATATGACTAAAACTGTGTTGAAATTGGCAACACCAGTGCCACCCCTCAAAACTAAAGCCTTGCATACTGTACACGTTGCTTTTTTAATCGTGGGACTTTCCAGTGTAAAATATTGCCAAATTGCTGACATTTTGCTAATGGTTGACGTTACACTATATTCACCACTCAAAAACAGTAGTTGCCAGTGGCTGCACAGTGCAGCTTGCTGTGTAGGCTGCTGTTTTGTTTTGCAGCGGTGAAGAAGAATTGATTTCCGGAAAAAATGCCATTTTATCCGGGTGTGAAATTACTTTAAGGTTTATTAATAAATTACGTGGTATCAGATCTGTGCTTAGACTTGTGTACTCAATGATATCCACGATCCAGCATTTTAGGCAGTATTGGAGGCTTTTCCGATACTGGTATCACTATCGGAACAACTCTAATAGTGGGTGATGGTGGTGTGCTGGAGTGCATTATATTGAAAAGAATTTCATCTCCAAAGTGTGTAAAAGAAGTGGACAAGGCAATTAATGGACTTTGAATGGCTTTGAGCGTAACTCATATGCAAAAGATGAGGACTCTTCCCCACTATGTAAATAGAAATTGTTCTTTTATTTACATCTGTTGCTTATATCTTAATCTTTTATACAGTTAAAGCTTCAATTATTGGAATAAGTAAAGGTTGATTCAGTTGCGGATTTTTAGGAATGAACTGTCAAAATGTGGAATGAAAATGCAATTTAATGGTTGAATCTGTGGCTGGTGATGGCCTCAGACCGGCATGCATCACACTTTCTCCCCCCAGCTAGTCGTGACATGATCTTTGGCTGCGACTGTGAGCCATCCTTGGACATGGCAGTTGGGTTCTTGTTCTTAATGTGGTACAGCATAGTGCTAGTATTGGCCCAAATATAAGGCAACCCTGATTATAAGATGACCCCCCTTTTCCAACAGCTGTCTTTGGAAAAATAACGTTGAATATAACTGTTAACTTACATCATAATATAGTCACATACTCACACACTCTCCTACCAGGCTCTTGGAAGTGGTCAAAAATTATTTTCTTCGGCAGTTATCATTTATAAGACTGCCTGTTTTCCTGATTTCCTCCGTTACACAAAAACACAAGCCTTCAGAAACTCCTGCAGGTTAAACTGGACTAACAAAACACTTTAAGTGCTGACTGACTCTAACACAATCACTATGAACAGACTTTAGGACACTCGCTTGCCTACCAACATTAATGCTACAAACAACCCATAACTGCAACACTGTGTAAAAGTTGGTTTTACACCGATAAAGATCAATTCAAAAAGAAGATCCGATATTGTTAATACGTAATTGTCTACCCATTAGCGGAGTGTGTATGCAGATGTTCATAACCGGTCAAAAATATTCTTGGCGGTTAACTAATTAATGGTTAACTGTTGACATCCCTAGTCTAGGAGAGTCAGGAAGCGGCAGTGTCCTTTTGACATTAGTTGCTGTTTCTAACATACATTCATACAAAATATACATTCAAAATTGACAGTCATTGCCCTCAGCTCAACTGTTGAGGGTAACAAGATCATACCAATATAATTTTCAAAAACTTCAAACTATAATAATTTCACACTTAAAATATATAAAAAAGACTTTTTTTATATATGTAACTGAGGTCTTCTGCTAAATTTGGTATCATGTTTCACTCAGTAGAACTCTGATTTAATAAATCAGCAGTTATAAAAATGTGTTAACTACATCGTTGAGGCACATGAGCATTATCTGAGAAACGTCATGTTTATTCACTTTATATTATGTTAAATGTTCACGGAATGAGTTAGTGTCTGTTTATAAGTCAGAAGAAATCATAAATTATCATTTAGAAGGAGTAGATTTTTACGGGATCTGAAGCTGGGATCTGTTAAACTTAACAATATGTTAATGGAGGTTTTCCTCCAACAGTAGAAAACAATTAAAGACTTTATGTGATGATATTTAACTACCTTTAACTTAAATTAACTTACCAGACTTTTCAAAAATTCACTCAATTCTTCTGATTTACTCTGATTTGGGAACTCAGATTTAATGAAATCACGTTAAGTCTTTTTTTAAGGAGTCATACAAAGACATATGTTATGATTTGTGTTATGATTTATACGTTATCTGTTAAATTGAGCAATTTGTTAACAGAGTCTGGTAGGGCTGGACCAGCAGTCACTGAACTCCAACTCCAGAGTGTGTATTTTTGGGGCAATGGGCCTTGAGAGCAGTGGGCTTTTGTTTTCAGGATAATGGACCGTCAGACTAACTTATGGGCTTTTCGGTCCAATAGGACATTTTTCGAACTATTGGGGTTTCAGTGACAGGGCTAATGCATGTAGCTAGCTTTAGCTTCAGCTGGCTTTAGTTAACGTTAGCTAGTTTTTGCTAAAAAAAAAAAACAGTGCAGACTGAGCTTGTGCTGAATCCCAAATCTGTCTAGGTTCAAAACATGATTTAGCTTTTTTATGATTTTTTAATGATTTTAATGGGAAATTACAGACACTCACAAAAATAAAACATCGTTCTCACCTGCTTCATGCCTGACATTACAACACATAGACAGATTGTCTACTATGCTCAGTTACCATAGGGAAATTTGAAATTGGTTAATGTTAACTAACGATGTCTAGTTGTGTTGTAACATTATATCCACTGTAGTTTTACTTTTGATTTACCATTAAACTGATTCGCCTTGATTGCTTGTTCGCTCTTGTTAGCTCTTGCTAACTTCAGGGCATGCAAACCAGGCTGATACATGGTCATGTCAGGTTATGTTAACTAACAAGTATTACATTTTAATATTGTAGGCTACTTTTTAACTTACATAAATCCTCTGCTTCCGTCATCAAATGCTTTCATGTTAAGCTCCTTTTTGAAACTGCCTTGTGCAACGCAATCTGATATCAACAGTATTTAACTCAGAACACAAATTGCATGTAATAATATGTTACTGTAGAAAATCAGTCAGCTACTGTAATTATTTTGGACCCATGATGCATTGCGATATACAGTTAAACTTAGTTACTGTAAAATTTTACTGTATAAATTACAGCAATGTGTTACAGTGTAACTTATTAATAAACTAATAACTTTTTCTAATCAGAATACTAAACAAATACAATAGGCTTAAATTCAGGGTTAGGGTTAGGGTCTTGAATGCGCCTCTCCAGATTCCAGTCATAATCCTCAGGGTCTTCAATGGCTGCAGACTTAACATAACTACCAGAGCTGAAAAGACAATCAACCTTTGTTATGGCAATGTAAAAGACATATACAAATCCCTCAGAAACCCCCCTCTCAGTACAGCTGATCACAATACTATCCATCTGATCCCTGTCTACAGCACCAAATTACAACAAGAGGGTTTGACAAAGAAAGAAATGAAAAAGTGGGACAGTAATGCAAGCGAAATATTAAAGGGCTGCTTTGACTGTACAGACTGGGAGGTGCTCACGCAGGGATGCAACCTAGAGGAAGTGGCTGATATTTTTACCCATTATATTAACTTCTGTGTTTTCTAACAACAAACCCTGGATTACACAAGATTTGAAAACAACAATATATTAAAGCTGCAAGCAGCAATGAACGGGCCCACACACCTCGCACACATCAAAGTGAGCAGCAGCCATGGTATCACTATTGGAGGTCTGTTGACATGGTTCTGTGAATGGGTAAAATATTATTTCCTGTGTGCAATATGTGGTGCTGGAGATGACTATGTGTCATTTAGGCCTCAGTTCCTGTTGCATGTAAGCAATGCTACACCAGTACCTGTTGGGCGAAAAAATTAGAAAAAAAAATGTATGTCAAGAATGATGAGAGCAATGGTTGCACCGAATTTTACGAACATCAAAGAAACGTTCCACGGTGGCCCTGCGTTTGTGGGCACAATGGAGCCTGCTGGCCACGCCCGAGCCCAGTCACTACAGAACTTTACAGATTTTGACAGTTCTGACATGTGCCCGTTACTGCATTAAAACTTTTTTCCAATTGTACGTAAGTGAAAAAATATTTAAACATCACAAATACCATACATCTACATGAATCTAATGCCAAGAAAATTATGCAAAAATACAAACCAAGTAATAATCCATCATTCAAATCACCCAAAACAAATGCAATCACAAACACATCTAGGAAAAAAAAACACAAAAATCACAAAAAATAACAATCAATATTGCTTTACTACACATCTTCAAAAACTTATTTTTCCATATCCATCACCAAGACCAGCTCTGCCTCATCACACACGTCCCCCTTTGCAACTTCTGCCACATCATTCATGTCTGCAAAACATACAATAACATACCACAGCAAACACAGCAACAACCACAACAGACAAACTAAACATAACAAGACATAACATTCACCTCATTATAAAGTACAACGCTGATATACTTACGGTCAGCAGTTTATTTTTTCTGTCTAGGGTATTTCATTCATATATTTAATGGAGCTACATTTTCATCAAATAACCCTTAATATATTAACTAACATGTAAATAATGAAATACAACAACTTACGACATTGATTCATCAGTCCTTGTATGTAGATGCGAATGGATCTATGTACTGATTAACACATGTGGCTGTCCCTGCATTTCCTGGTCTGACTGACAATAACTGATGTGTTTGAACTAACTTTATAGAACATTTTAAGCAAACAATACAATTCAATACAAAGCCATTGCACAGCAGTAATTAAAATTACAAAATTACAATTCACGTCTTATAGACATCACAAATATCTTTGTTGGTTTAATGCATATTTTAACAAAACATTTTCAACAAATCCACCTACTACAATTGGTTTTACTAGAAAACACAATTTCTACTCTATTCTGTAGTTTTAAAGCATTAATGTAGTTAAACTCAAAGCTTCATTTGAAGGCACATTTAGCAATATTAATTTTAACAAATAAAATAAATAATACATATAAACATAAGTCATTTTATCTATTTTTCATGTAATGTAACGTAATTTATGACACCAAACATAATCATGTGAATTGCAGCTTAACTGAGATTCATGCCAGCTAATGAACATCATGGCAAAATATTTATAGTTTGCAAGAACACGTTCTCACTCATATGGAAGTTTGCTCCGTGTCTCCTTACACAAAAACCACTTGGCCAACATGAAAGAAAATTAAAACAAAACATTAAAAAATTGTAGGAGTTGGGGGAGAGAACGCGTTGTTTGCAAGGTCACATTTTACAACTGTTTTTAAAATGTAGGTCTAATCAAACAACTCACCCTTTTCACACCAAATCAATTCGTTGAACAACAAAGATGAAGACTGTCCAATCTCTCTTGTGCTGAAGTCACAAGTAACCTGCAGCCTGTAACATCAAGGTATGTAACTGAATTCAGTGGGCGTGGCCAAAATAACAAAGAGGGCACCATTTCAATTGGCCACAGAGACAGGCTGCAGTGCGTCATAGTTTAAAAACCATGCCCACCACAGGGAAAAATAATCACCGTGAATATCAAAATACAACCAAGGGCTGAAACACCAACAAAATACCTGGAGCTAGATAAAATCATTAGATTCCAGCAAGTCAAAGGATTATTTTAGCGCCTTATGTCTACAAGACAAGAAGGCATTTCATAACATATGATGAAACTCATTACATTAAGATACAATACATGAATGCAAGAGCTGTCATTCTCATTGAGGGTCTTTTTACAGTAGCATTTCAGCTGAATGTAGGTTTGCTATTCTGTGATTTAAACACATATTCCAAACATTGTATAACCTTCAATTAAACAGTTGGTTGATCTTGACTTTTATGTGTGTTCTTTGTGACTAACAGCATGTCCAAGTACTTGGACATTTTTATGTAGGTTTTTGCGCTATAAAGTGTCAACACAAATCAAAAACATCTCTCTTACCACAGGCACACAACCCTGTATCCACTTTTGTCTTCTTATACACGCACATTCCTTGTTCATTCACATTATCAGGAAACCACGTTTATTTCTACAACAATATGATCTCTTCCATAGCTCACGGTTACTAAACAGCATAACTACAACATATGTCACTCTGTGTTAATGAACACAACTTTCATTATTTAATTTTGTTCTTGTTTATGCTGTTGTGATATACTTTTTATTTAAAAAAGAAAAAACAACAGTCATCATAAGATTGTCTGACTGGCTGTGCAAATACAAACAGCTAATATGAACCATGGATAACAGCAAACACATTAAGAAACATAGAATAAAAAAATAAAAAACGTCCCACAAATTATTCTAAAATAAAACCAGCATCATGTCTACAGGTCCTTAAACACACAAAGAACAATAAAATAAATTTCTTTACATCCTGAAAAAGGCATAAAACCCGCACTCTTTGCTGCAAAACTTGAATGTGCATTGTTATAGCTGGACCAAATTATTCATGCTTGATAAGACTCATGGCCTAAACACGTCCACATGTCAATATTGAGTCATAGTCATAGCACCACCTACATATAACAGGAAATCAGCCGTATGTAACAAACATCATCTGATTTACATGAAATTTACATGGTGTGGTCTACACATGAAAACAACAACATGACACATAATTAGTGGGTGTTCTCTAGCACCACATAGTGGACACAGGAAGTAATAATGACAATGAAAATGTATATCCATGTCAGTTGCCCTCTGTAAATGTATTGCTGTATCGTATTGCTCTGCAATATCAGGAGTTAGACTGCAGTTTCACCCAGACAAGCACAATGTGCGAGGGCCCATTCATCACTGCTTGCAGCTTTAATTATTAGGGCCTGAGCACTAAATGATGAGAAGGCCCTCTTGTTCCTGAAGGAATTATTATTAGGGCACCGAGTGGTGCGTCGGCACACTTTTTGCCATTTGCAGGCATTGTATTTTAACGAACTCCTCTTAGAGATCAATTCAAATTAATCAGGTCAAATTTGGTCAGTGTCATCTAAAGACTCCTGTGATGAAAAGTTATATTATATAGGTGATATTTAACTCCATCATGCAATATCCAATAATCATGAAAATGCATATGCACTTCAGTCAACCTCCACTAAATATCTTGATACATTAATGACCGTCTTGTGTAGCACTGCCTACTGGCAACAGGAAATTCAGCCTTCTGTGACAAACAGAAGCGCTCCCCAACATGCGCAGATGTGCGAGTGCCCGATCATCGCTGCTTGCAGCTTTAATATTGTATCTGAAGGAATTATTATTATTATTATTATTATTCCAAAAGAAAACTATTTTTGAGGGCCTAATCATGCTCGAAAAGTTAACTTAAAACTTTGCAAATTCATCAGAAGTGATGAAAATTTTTATATTTTATGGGTCTTGGGCATGGGT
This sequence comes from Scomberomorus guttatus, assembly GCA_038419695.1. Lineage (NCBI taxonomy): Eukaryota > Metazoa > Chordata > Actinopteri > Scombriformes > Scombridae > Scomberomorus > Scomberomorus guttatus. The sequence goes on along the minus strand of CM076455.1, from coordinate 31,517,216 downwards.
GTGGCAAAATAGCTTCATAGCACCCCCTATAAAATTTCTAATTCGAATCCTTCAGAATTGACGTAGATTAACGAAATTTGGTAGGCACATGTAACATGTCCACATGCACAAAAAAGCCTCTGGGAACCATATCGTAAATCCAACAGGAAGTCGACCATTTTGAATTCAATTTACGATTTTTGCACATTTTTTGCCATTTCCATGCATTGTATTTTAATGAACTCCTCCTAGACCTCCTTAACCCCACTGACTTCATATTTGGGTAGTGTCATCTAAAGGCCTTTGTGATGAAAAGTTATCAAAATCTTGAATTTTCATGGAAGGCCCTTGACGTGGCAATGCGTCAAATGTTTCGCCATGAAACAGGAAGTTGTTGTAACTCGACAGTACATCGTCCAATCTGCACCAAATTTCTCATACTTGATGAGGGTCCTCAACCGAACACATCTATTTGTCAATATTGAGTCATAGCACCACCTACTGGCAACAGGAAGTAACAGGTGCTGTACTTTTATGACCTCTGCTTAGCAGGTTGAACTGGTCAACGTCAAATTCGGTCAGAAAAGCTTTAACACCTTGATTATGCTATATTGTGAAGATGATACTATATTGGAAGACTTACAACAGGAAGTCAGCCATTTTGAATTTACTTTGCAATTTTTGTGCACTTTTTGGCATTTCCAGGTGTTGTACTTTAACGAACTCCTCCTAGAGATTTAACCCGACTGACTTCAAATATGGTGAGTATCATCTAAAGAAAAGTTATCAAAACGGGGAATTTTTATTGAACTCTGTTCCTATGGCGACGTGGCGAACTTTGACGATTTGCCATGGAAAAGGAAATGGTTGTAACTCGAATGTACATTGTCCAATCTGCCCCAAAGTTCTGGTGCCTGTTAGGGTCCCGGTCTGAACACATCTACATGTCAATATTGATTCATAGTCATAGCGCCACCTACTGGCAACAGGAAGTTACAGTTTCTTTGTTTTCATGAGCTCTGCCCAGGAGGTTGACCAGATCCACGTCAAATTTGGTCAGAAAAGCCTTAAGACCTTGGTTATGTTATATTGTGAATCTTGTGAGTTTTCATGGAATGCCATTGTCGTGGCGATGTGACGAATTTCAATATTTCAATATGAAAATATAAACTGTTGTAACATGACTCCACATCATCAAATCTTCCCCAAATTCCATGTTTGATGAGAGTCCCAATCTGAAGACATGTACAGGCCCATACTGAATCATAATCATAGCGCCACCTACTGGCAAGAAGTTACAGTTTCTGTATTTTCATGAGCTGCATTAATATTTCACTTATGTAGTGTTGCCTACGTACAACAGGGAGGTGAGGCCCAAATGACACATAGTTCATTAAATATATACATAATTTGTAATAAATCATCTCCAGCTCCACGTACTGCACACAGGAAATAATATTTTACACATTCACACAGTTTCCAATAATCCTGACAATTCAAAGCCATGTCAACAGACCTCCAGTAGTGATACCATGGCTGGCACTCCCTCCGACACACCTAAGGTGCGAGGGCCCATTCATTGCTGCTTGCAGCTTTAATTATTATTATTATCTACTCTGGAAACTGTCCATGGTTCTAACAGGTTTTTATGACAGATTTGACTATGGAATAAGCTATATTTTTATGTTCTTGTTTGAATGACAGTAATACCTTGTCATAAATGCAGCTGATTTTCTGGCGAGGACAGTCTCAAAACAGAATAAAGGCATATTTTTATCAGCATTAGATATCAGCAGTCTATGACTGCATGTGAAAAATGGCACAAATCACATCACAAAATTTCCCAAACTTTGTCTGATTAAAAAGAGAAGTTTAGGGATAGGCCAAGATAGGACATGACCTCTGTTTGTCTCTGAACAGTCTTAACATAGAAAAGATTAAATAAATAGCTCTTTGTATCATTGTATTCTTTTTTTTCTGAAAGCCAGCCCAGGCCCTAAATATAAACCTCTCATTCCCAGGCTCACATGCTATAATCCCTGCAGCAGCCAATCTCTCAGACACACTCACTTGTCAGGCTGCTGATCATTTGATTCTCTGCACTTCATCCTTTCAAAGTGCATAAATGCATGAATGTCCAAAAGGAGGAAAGTAATTCTCAACTACAAGTTTGACATCCAACCAGCGTAACAGGTATTTTAACCTGATTGTGTATGTGCTTATTTGCAATGCCCTGTCAGGTGAATTGAAATTAGTTTCAGTTTTGCTGGCATATCCTCCACTTGTCAGGCAAACATTTTCTTCAGCTGTGCTGTGAATGTGGCCATGACTGAACAACCTACATGCACACACAAAACACATACTGTTGCTAATTTCTTCCAAATTTTGGTGATAAAATATACTTTTTCATCATCATCAACACACAAACAGCTTTTGCTGTGCTATCTAATAGCAGTAGATAAGTATAGTCGATAAGTATAGTCTGTGTGTGTGTGTTTGTGTGTGTGTGTGTGTGTGTTAGCCACAGAAGGATCGTCCATCTCTATCACACAGACCCACCCAGGCTTGCCATGGCTAATAAGAGCAGCTCTCTCTTTCTGCCCCTCTCTCCTTCCCTCAAAGAAAGAGAAGTAGTTGAGCAGCATGCTCAGACAGGTACGACTAAATCCTCCTGATGTTGTACAAAGTGAATCTACGTGACCGGGAGACTGCTGCAATGTGTTGGTGAAGGACAGCTGGTCATTTGAATGGTAATAACAGGGATGAACCGTGAGGTTGTGTTGAACAACATGAGTATTACAAACACTATGTAATAACATCACAGCAGGCCTGCATGTCCAATCCAAGCATTATTTCCTTTTTTTAGCTATAGACAAGTACTTTGCAGTCTATGCCTACAACAGACTATACATTATAAATACACAGTCACCTCAGTATAGCCTTAGTTCAGTATAGCCTTAGTAAAATCAACTAGAACAGAAGATTAATCCACACTATTATACAAAAATGACCAACAGTGAATAAAAAGTAGTATGGACACTGCAGTGGGTGCAACAAGCAGTTATTAAGCTACATAAGGCACATGGCCTCTCATTTCTTTCACAATCACTCCATGAAGTCCTCCACAATCTGTCCTGGCTCTAACTTCTCTGCTCATTCATTTTAAGTGCATGATCTGAGCAGTCTACTCAACCTCTTGTCCCATTGTGCTCCTCAAATACTTTTTTAAAAATAATTTTGATGGTAAGTACAATTCAGTCACAATTGTGACAGGGCTAATCACAAATAGCAGAAAAGCCATGCACACCTCACCGAAGGTAGAGGCCACGCAACATTATGGGTGTGTTCAATTTGGGTCACTAAGTATGCTCAGTGATCAGTGATTAATTAGGGTAGATGCAACCTTTTTTTTCTTTTTTTTTTTGAGGTATATCCTTAACCCTAACCCAAAATGTTGTCATCCTCAATTTTAATGGATCATTGTGTCAAGAAACAGACGTACTCTGACTATTCAGTGATACTCAGGTACTAGGTAGATAAACCAGGTTGTTCCATGTGTGTTGGAGAAAGATGCCACTGGCCTGAACTGCAGCGTGGGCAATGGCAATGTCATTGTGCCTCTGTTCCAGTGTGTTCAGGGTAATAAATGAGGTGTCACAGTCGACTGGCCCATGCTGTTTGCAACACAGCACAGACCACATTCTGCCTCTCTTGCTGCTGAGGTAAGTACAGGGTAAGTGTTTCTTTTCTTCCCACCATTCCTCTCTCTGTCTCTCTCCCTCTCGCTTTCTCCTTTTTATTCTCCTGAGTCAGTTCAGTCACTCAGACCTTTTGGTAATGTTTTGTTAGTTACACTGAAGCTGATATTTTGCTCTTATTAAAAATCCAATATGCCAGTCACTGTGGTCTGTGTACAGCATGATAGATGTGATGCAGTTTGTTTGATTCGCAATTTATAGCAGAATTAATCAATAAGACACCTGCAGTCCATTGAAGGAAGCTGGCTGAATTGATCTAAAGACACATTTTAGCTCACTTATGTCCATGGTCACATGATTTTTGGCGTGGTGAAGCAAGGCATTGAAACATCTTGCTGCAAAACTTATGCTTTGAAAGGTCGATGCTGTGTCAAATAGCCTGCTTCGAGCGTAACATCACTAGCGCCAGGATTCAATGTCAGATCATGAGGTAAAAATAATACTTGTGGAACATCAGTTTTATCCTGCACTTACAGACCCTTTCCAAAAAATCAGAATATAATGGAAAAGTTCATTAATTTCCATAATTCCATTAAAAAAGTTAAACTTTAATATATTATAGATTCAGGGCCCACAATTTAAACAACTTCAAGTATTTGTTTATTTTTACATATTTTGGGCTTCCAGCTCAAAAAACCCATGAAAACAGGAATTCAAAAAATTAGAATACTGTGAAGAAATCACCATTTACTTCTCAGTTTTTGCAGGAAAAAAAGAAAGAAATTAGGATCACATCAAATCAATCAAAATATGGTACTTTCTAAACGATATGTCAATGTTCAATACTTGGTTGGGGATCCCTTTGCCTTAATCATTGCCTCGATGCGCCGTGGCACTGAGATGGAAGCCCAGATTTCCTTGATGCCTGCTGTCAGCTCTTTGTTTTTGGGTCTGGTGCCCCTCATTTTCCTCTTGATAATACCTGGCATGGGCATTAAACCAGGTTTTGGTGCTTCTGGCGGTATGGGCAGGGGCCAGGCCCTGCTGGAAGATGAAATCTGCATCTCCATACAGATCCTCAGCAGAAGGAATCATGAAGTCCTCTAAAACATTCTGCTAGACTGTTGTGGTGACCTTGGATTTAAGAAAGCAGAGTTTACTAACACCTGCACCGGACATTGCACCCCAAATCATGACTGACTGTGGATATTTCACAGTTGATCTCAAGCAGCTTGGGTTCTGTTCCTCACCCGTCTTCCTCCAAACCCTTGGACCTTGATTCCCGAATGAAAGGCACACTTTACTTTCATCGGAAAAGAGGACCTTGGACCACTGGCCAACAGTCCATTCTTTCTTCTCCTTGGCCCAGTTGAGACGCTTCCTACGTTGGCTCAGGCTCAGAAGTGGCTTGACCCAAGGAACCCGACAGTTGTAGCCCATCTCCCGGATGCGTCTGAATGTGGTGGTTTTTGAAGCTGTGACTCCCGCCTCATTCCACTCTTTCTGGATCTCTGCCAGATTCTTGAATCTTCTCTGTTTGATAATTCACTGTCATCTCTTGCTGGTGCATCTTCTCCTGCCACATTTTGCCCTTCCACTAGACTTTCCATTGATATGCTTGGACACAGCACTCTGTGAACAGCCAGCCTCCTTAGCTATGAACTTTTGTGGCTTACTCATCCTATGGAGGGTATCAATGATGGTCTTCTGGCCAGTTGTCAAGTCTGCAGTCTTCTCCATATTGAACCGAACTGAGACAATTGAACCAAACTGAAACAATTTAATGACACCTGGGGAAACCTGTGTAGGTGCTTTGAGTTTAGTAGATGATTAGTCTTCATTCATCCATACATTCATGCCCTGCAAAATTTGGGCTGATTTCTTCACAGTATTCTAATTTTTTAATTCCTGTTTTCGTGGGTTTTATGAGCTGGAAGCCCAAATTATGTAAAAATAAACAAATAAATACTTGAAATCGTTTGAATTGTGGGCCCTGAATCTAATCTATGAAAGTTGAACCTTTTTAATGGAATTATGGAAATAAGTAAACTTTTCCATGATATTCTAATGCACAGTTCTGCACAACTCATGAGAAGTCATTAAGGATAAACCTCACTGAATGTCTGAATATCAAATTTAATAATTTCTATAATCACCTGGATTACTTTGATATAGAAGAAAACATCTGAATCTGATTATTATGAGCCAAGATCTTAAGTTATAAGGAGCATTTTTTATATGATTTCTAAATGGATTTATGGACATCTATCCTTGATAGACAACAGCGATCCTGACACCTCTATACAGAGTGAATTCTGCTGATTGTAACCACTGCTGGTTGTTGTAAAGTATCTCTACTGGCAACTCCCCATCTCAATTACCTGAACCTGTAATAAACTTACTATGTTACTGTTAATTTTCTTAAAAAACTGATAATACATTGTTATAAAAACACTGTACATCCTTTAAATTTAAATTAAAAAGTCCCACATCACCATAATGCATCCTGAAGTACAGGGTACATGGTGCTATGTGTGTCTGTTGAGCTGTTCTGTTAGCAGTAACATTCACATCTTTAACCTGTAAGAAGTAGAGCTGCTGTAACTCCTTCATATACCACTACTCTCACATTCATCACACAGGTTGTTTTGAATGTTACACTAGGGTGTGAAAACTTTTTGCCAGCGCAAAACAGCTCAGTGTGCCTGGTGCAGTCCAGCCTGAGTTTGACACTGCTGGTCAGTGTGACTCTGCTAGTTGTGATAAAAAAGATGGGTGTTAAATTGCTCCAGGAAAATGTGTTAAAGTGTGTTAGAGGAACAAATGCTTGGAATTAGTATGTATTAAGATTTTAACAATCATCAAAATACACAATATATTTTTTTTACTTTTTGAAACAATTAAATGTTTGCTTGCTAGGATTCTTCTTCTTTCCTGCCTTTGTTGATGCATAGCTACTTTTTATGGCATGTTAGAGAATAGTTTGAAACAGATGGCAGGACTGTGTATTGTGTTGCCAGTGTGTATATGGATATGGATATCGATAATATCGACACCTGTAGATATTTTCTATCATACAGGATTAACACCACATGATTGCAACAATACTTTCCTGGGCCAGTCTACAGTGTGTAGCTCAATGGCATATGCAAGTACATAGTGCCCCACCTCCACCAATATCATTCTATGATTCAGAACACAAGCCATGCAGAGCAACAGGAAAAAGCAAAACATCAGTACATACAGCAACAACAAACACCATTTCGGCACACATAGCCATGCAAGTAACATGAAGCAACAAAACACAGCCAGCAATACTGACCATAACCATCTTTTGATATAGATGAAATACAACAATCATTATTGATCTTGATAAAATGTTAAAAGATGCAGTTATAGGTTAGTAAAATGGTACTAAACACTTAACACACAAGCCATGAAACATAAACAGAGTTTAAGAAGAATAAAAACATACCAAGTTGTTAATAAATAAAAATAAATAGCCTACCTATGTTTATGGATTTACTCAGCTTTTGAGGCTTAAACAGGATATAAACAGACCTTATTATGCGAGTAGTCTGATAAAATAAATAAATGTATTATTTGATTTTTAAAACCGTAGCCTTAGAGATGAACGCTCGGTGTTAGGATGAACTTGATCCTGGTGCTCCCCAGCAATCCTGGTGCTTTTCTGCCAGAGAAAAACGATGTATGGATACACGCTCTTATGTTGTTGTCATTTAGCCATGCAGTTAAATCAGTGAATTTTATTTTATGAAAAAAATTGCCCCCACACAATTTTTAACAGCCCCCTCAGTCACTTCATCCTGGCACCTGGCCTGAAAATAGGTAAAAAGTAATAAATAAATTGTGGTGCTGCTAAACTGGTAACCTACCCACCACAGGGTCTCTACCATCCGCTTCAGTGTTGGGCTCAAGTGGAGAGGAGGGTGGGGCAGTTGAACAGGTTGCCCTGCTATCGCAGAGCCTGCCTCAGGTTCATGCTGATGCTCAGCTGAACTAGTAGTGGCTGCTGCCGCATTACTGTCCTCCTGCTCTTCGCTGATAGCATCGTCCTGTCCAGGCTCTTTGCTAGCAAAGTGGAGATAGACGATATGTTTTTCCAAAGTTCAATGTCTCTGATATCCTTTAGTTTTTTGTATTTTTCTTTACTGCTCCACTGCTCCAACATTTGTTGTCCATGATGTCTGAAGTGTCTTTCACACCCGGCCGCCCAGACTTGCCACTAAATTCCCATAGTCACCACCTAACCTGACCTGACTTATCGTCATCATCATGATACAGACACAGCCAGCAAACCAATCATAATATTTTCTTATTTGCAAATAAAGTAAGTGCATTCATTGATTTGTATTTCAACACACACACGCACACTCAATTAATTTATTTGACTTTCAAAAAAAACAAAGCCAGGATGCAGCCACAGTTGGTGGGGGTTTGGAGGCCCCCTAGAGGTCGGAGGCCCCCGGGCACCGGCCCAATCGGCCTAGTGGATAATCCATGCTTGATATGCACCCACTTACACATTCATGCACCCACTTACACATTCAAACAAACTGGGGGCCTGCCCATGCAGTTGGTTGTACTATTGCCTCACAGCTAGCCCCAATTCGTGCCTCTCATGTATTAGCATACATTTCATCACAGAGGTGATTGGTTTCTCATCAGTTTCTCTAAAAGATAAATAGCCAGTGATGTTTGATAGACGCGGAAGGTCATTTAAAAACACTTACCATTTTTCTGGCAGTATTTTCAAAATGTTCAAAGAATCTAACCATCTGGATGAAAAAGATGCATGATATAAAAGATTTTTAAACTGTTTGCCAAGTTGCGACTGATTCCTATCCAGGTAGCCGGCGGGCTGCCATCTTTGTTTTGAATCAGATACAGAGGTCACCCAATTCAAATGTTATGACTTAATTGAATGGGCCTCATAAATATGGGTTAGAAGGAGCCTGCTACACCTGCTATTAGGTTGAGAAGGGCATTATCATCCATCGGTAAGGTGGTCACCTCTGACTTACAGACGCCATCTAGCAGCCGTAGTTATTATGACCCAGGGAAGTGATGTAGTTCAGTTGACGTCAGTATAAGATGACTTGATAAGATGATTTTTTCACACCTTAGGAGGTGGGGGGTTGGGTGGATGGATAGTTAGCTGGCAACATGTGAAGTTGCAAGCAGGAGACGACAGTTCAAGACTACTGTTTGCCTCCATCAGGACACGTTTAACAACGTTTCAATTGATCATTTTAATCCAAACCATGATCCTTTCCTAACCTTAACCCAGTGGTTTATATTCCAAAACCTAACCAGACCTTAACCATAAAACATAGTTTTGTAGCGAAACATAATGGAATATTACCTACTGGTAGGTGCCACAGTCCTGTTCCGATGGATTGATGTGCACCTACTAGCAGGTGTAGCAGGCCCCTTCTAACCCATATCTATGAGGCCAATAACCACTGATAACACCCAGAGTGATAACAACTGAAACAGGTGCACCCAGCTGTACATTTTGGGAAATGGCCAAAAAAAATGTTATCATTCTGTAGACAGAATATTTTTTCATCCAGAGGGGGGGTGAGAGTCTTTGCTCAGTCTTTGCTTCGTCTTCACTTCAACTCTCACCTCTGGTCATGAACTTATAGAATGAGAGTTCAGCATTTTGGATAGTGTTGAGCTGCTTGGAAGAAGACCCCAAGGCAGAGCCAGAACATACTGGAGGGTTTACATCTCCCAGCTGCTGTGGGAGCCATTGAAATCCCTCACGATGAACTGGTGCATTCACAAAACATGAAGTCTACTGTATGAAGGTCTGGTCTTACACATCAGAATCTGAAACAGAAGCTCAAACTAAAATTGCCTTGACATTTGTAAAATTACCCATGTGGTAACGTATACTTTTTGTTTGTTAATGACTTATTTCAAACACTGTATACAGCTCTTGCTATCTTACATTACTGTATGTCTTGATTTTTTTTTTTTTTGCCAAACTACTGTTTCCTAGATCAGAATCAGAATCAGAAATCAGAATCAGGTTTATTGCCAAGCACATACAAGCACAAGCACAAGGAATTTGCCTTAGTGTTGGGAGTCGGAGATGTGCTTCCCCAGCTGCACATGCTGCTTTCTGTCAAACAGGAATCCTGTGATCTACCTGCAGGTGGAGTCAGGTACATTCAGCTGGGTGAGGTTGCTGGAGGATGAAGTGGAGGGCCATGTTGACTGTGTCGTCTACAGACCTGTTGGCTCTGTAGGTGAACTGCAGGGGGTCCAGGAGGGGATCTGTGATGGCTTTGAGGTGGGACAACGCAAGACTGTCAAAGGTTTTCATTACCACAGAGATCAGGGAGACAGATCTGTAGTTGTTAAGTCCTTTGAGCCTTGGTTTTTTGGGGACAGGGATGTTGGAGGATTTGAAGTAGGGTGGCGTGGCATGTCTCCTGTGAGATGTTAAAGATGTCAATGAACACCAGAGATAGCTGGTCAACACAATGCTTCAGGGTGGAGGGAGAGACAGAGTCTGGTCCAGCGGCTTTGAGGAGGTTCTGTCTATTGAACAGCCTGTTAACATCTCTCTCCGTTGTTGTGGATGGGGAGGAGGGTGCCTCTGAACCCTGAGGTGGTTTAGCAGTGGTGAGTTGGGAGAGCTGGAGGTGGTGGGCTGGAACTGGAGCTGATGACTGGAGTAAGGGGGGATAGTGCCAGGACTGTTCTTTTGTCTTTCAAATCGACAGTAGAACTCATTCAGGTTGTTAGCCAGGCATGAGTCAATAGAGTGGGGGACTTTAATGTTATGCAATGGAAAAGTGTCCGGTGGACATTGCTGGTTAGGTAGGAGGTTGGCACGGAAGCTGGGGGGGACAAAGTGTTTGACCACTGTTCAACTCCCATCTCCTCCCAACAGTAGATGTTGGTTTCTTTTAACTATGACCATGACCATTAACCAAGCATTTTTAGTTGCCTAAACTTACCAAACCTTCACCATAAAGGTGGGACAGAGAAAACAATTGTTTGGGTCATTTTAGAAGATGATGACAAACAACTTGCTTTATTGATTAGTTTGGAAGACTTGTTGCTGTGAGGAGGACTGAGACCTTGGACCCTGGACAAGAGTTGTCTGTAAACACCAGACCAAAACCACTCACTGGGAAGAGGTCACAGGTCATGGACTAGGACAACCAGAGATAGATCGAGGAGGATGTTCACATCTGACACCAGGAGCCATCTTTGAACATCGACAACGACTCATTATCTGCCGATGAACATTTTGAGATGCAGTTGAAACCTCCATAGAAAGCTAGTAAGTGAACTGCCAAACTACTGTTTCCAAGTTCAAGAACTTTCACACTCAATTACATTTCATATTTACTGACACAGACTTGACAACGGTTCTCTCAGCTATCTGAATAGGTCAATAGAGCAGACAAGAACATTTTGTGGCATTTAGGAGCACTCCTACTTCTAGCTTGAAGTTGCCATTGTGAAATTTCGGTTCAGTGAGCTGTAATGTGTTTGTGCTCATGAAATTATACACGCTAGTTCAAAGCCATATTTATGCTGCTAGCTTAATGCATTGGCTGCACCATTCAACTACTGCCAGAGGTAATTTTGAGATGGCCTTGTTTTTGTCAAATTTTCCCCAAGGATCCTGGACTCAGGAAAGCTTGGGCCATAGCTATCAGATGGAAGGATTTTAAGCCGAATGATACTATAGTGATAGTCCTCTATAGCTATTACTTCAAGGCAGATGATTTTGATAGAATGTGTATTTTCAAGTCATAAGATTAGATAGAGAAGATAGTGTTCTTTTCGGTAAACAGTGGAAACTGATTGGAATGATGAGCATACAAATGATGTCTTGCTAATATAACTGGAAATACCACTAAACCTGATTATTGACAGTAAACATCCATTTTAGATTTTTCTAATATTGATTTCTTACTTAATTTAAACATGTCCAATAAAGCCAGGTCAACTAGGACATCTGCTGGTCATGCAAGTGATGATCCTGTAATTGTGTCTGAGTCTCCTGAACCGCTGAATTCATCAACCTCGGTAAGTGTAAAAAAGCAGTTCTTATCCACAGTACTTTTGCAACAGACTTGGAGTTGTGTTGTATTGCACTTACCCAACAAGTGTTATATTTCATAGGATCATCATTATGCCCTTGACCCTGATTAAGTCAAATATAAGATATAAATACAATAGCTGAGGCTCAAGCGAGAGCTGAGGAGGGTTAGGGTTAGGGTTGCTACTAAATGCTGAGAAATTATTTCAAGACATAGGATTCAAGAACTTTTGACATTTCTTGTCTTTCACACACCAGAACCCAGGTGAGGAATCCAGACTACAGTGATGACATCAGTGAGGACAGGAGCAGTTCCAGTGAAGGACAAGAAGATCATCAGTGAGGGCCCAAGTGACAACAGAAACTCTTAAGAGGACTCTGAAGATGCAGCATCCCAACACAAAACAGGTAACTGTAAGGGACCGAGCTGGCAGGCAAGAGAAATCACAGGCAGTTTATTTATTTGTTTGAGGGTCTGGTTGAAGCGCTCCGTCAGTCTGTTAGTCTGTGGATGTTAAGGGGTGGTGCACACACTCTTTATGCCCAGCAGCTGATAAACCTGTTTCAAGAGTGTAGACATGTAGTTAGTACCTTGGTCAGTTAAAATTTCACAAGGGAAACAGTTTTTGATTTGATAGAATTCAATTGGAACACTTCTGGATATTTGGTGGTATAGTCTGTGATGACCAACAGTTTCCTGTTTTGCGTCTTTCCATAGGGCCAACAATATCCATCCCAAGGCATTCAAAGGGAGTACTAATGACAGGGAGAGGCTGGAGTGGAGCTCGAGAGGGGCCTTTAATTGATGTCTTAGCACTGAGGACAACTCCTACAGAACCGGGCCACATTTGAGCGCAAGCCTGGCCAGTGGAAATGGCGCTTAATGTGAGCAGTGGTCTTATGTTTCCCTAGATAGCCAGCCCAGGGAATGGAGTGGCCCAAGGTAAGCACTACATCTCGGGCTGCCTGCGGGACCACTAGCTGCTTAACCTTTCAAAGCTGATGGTAAAGAATACCATTCTGAAGGAAGTACTCCTCATGTCATCAGGCTCGGTCTCTGGCTCCCTCTCCCTAGCTCTCTGCAAAAAGGTGGACAAAGCTGGATCATTTTGCTGCATTTTGATTATGATGGTAGGTATTTGAAAACCTAGGGGCATGTCTGGAATTTCTCCTGCCTCCTTTGGCTACGGGGCTTTCAAAACTTCCCAGGCTGTGTCTCAAGCTCAACACCATAGAAAGGCAAGGAACTGAGGGCTGGGGAATCCATGTCCGCATGCTTAAATTGTACTCTGGTGACAGCAACATTACAGCTTTGTAGTGGGTTTAACAGATCAAAAAGTACTGGCAGATCATCACCCAAAACCACTGGAAAAGGCAAGTTATCAGCAGCTCCAACATTTAACAGATAGGCCTGCCCTTTCACTTCAATATAAATGTCAGCAGTGGGGTAAGGCTTCTCATTACCATGCACACAGCAGATGGGGATGGTCTCCAGAGTGCAGATAGCATTAGCTGGTACATATTGTCTGTGCGCGAGGGTCTAAGTACTGCCAGTATCAATCAGGGCTCTGAGGTTTTTCCAATTAATCTTGACATTTGTCATTTTCTTGGACCGGTTACTTTTAGGCGTAATGTCAACACTTTGGCGTGGAACAAAACACATTTGAGTGAGCTTAGCTGGATTCTTAGGGCACATTGGTTTTGGTATGGCCTTCCTGTCCTTTTTGAGGGTGCATGCTGATTCTCCCTTGTAGGAGGCTTACCTACACCTGGCATTGACCTTTGGTGATATTGAGGGAGTGTTGGCCAGCAAGTGTCCTTTGCAGCCTAGGCATGTTACTCCATGGCTGGCTCTTTTTCCAGAGCAGCTAATTTTGGACCATGCTCCTTTACCCAAACCTGAAGCTCAGGAGACAACATTCTCAGGTATTGCTCCATGATAATGATTGGATCCATTACCCATACAGCTCTTTCAGCCTCACATACAGCTCCTTGGGGCTTTCATCCAGTCCAACAGCTAGGGAACAGAACATTTGTCTGTAGGTCTCAGGGTTAATGTCATAATTTTTCAGATTAGCAGTCATATTCAAGAGAATCATCAACATCCATATGAACATAGGCTCCTCTGGCCTTACCAGTCAGCAATGGAATGAAGCGGAAGACCCAGTCAGATTTTGGCCACCAACATGCTGCTGCAATCAACATAATCATTTTCTGTTAATTTCTCTAGTCTGGGTTCATGAGAGAATCGAGACTGACCTGATGAGATATTGACTGGGTGGATGTGTTCTGATGGGGTTGCAGCTTGGGCCTGCAGGTGATCATCATCCAGAGTGTCCAGAGGATCTGGCAGTGAGCTCTGGTACTGGAGAAATGTGAGCTAAAATAAAAATGATCATTATCAGGCTGGGGAAATTGTGTTTATAGACAAACTGTTATTGTTGCAGTAACTTTTGCATCCAGAGCATGATGTGCTTGGTCTTATTCCATAGAGCTGATTTGATCCGCCCCCAGTATCATGTTCAATTTCTCATGTTTACAACAAATCAAATGTCATGAAAATTGGTCCAGAATTAAGTGAGTTACAGATTTTGTAGTTAAGTCTGTATCTCTCAATACACATTGTATTTGTTTACCAGTGGATCTTGACCTCCCCAATATGGCGTATGCACAGATGCATAGTGGCGACATACAGCAGGAGCCAATGAGGTATCTATGGTATAGAACATTTGACTATAAACTGACTTCCATGCCTGCCTGAACTGCCGAACTACTGCCTGTTTATTTTACATCGTGTACACTGTTTTTCAAACAGATAATGAATGCAAGCAGATGTCACTGTGTTAAACAAAGACTTGTAAGAAGTTGCAATCTTGGTTTTCCTCTGTGCCTCTTGACATTTTGAAGCTATACAGAGAAAAATAATTAGTTCTAGAATTTCTGAAGAAAAGTAAGGGTGAAAAGTACTTTCCTAATCTGCGGCTGTGGCTCAGGAGGTAGAGCGGGTCGTCTACTAATCGGAAGATTGGCGGTTCGATTCCCGGCTCCTCCAGTCCACATGTCGAAGTGTCCTTGGGCAAGATACTGAACCCCAAATTGCTCCCGATGTGCCAGCACCCTGCGTGGTAGCTGGCTGCCATCGGTGTGTGAGTGTGTGTGAATGATTAGATTTCCTCTGATGGGCAGGTTGTGACCTTGTAGGGTAGCCCCTGTACCCATTCAGCTATGAATGTGTGTGAATGGGTGAATTGACTCGTAGTGTTAAAAGTGCTTTGAGTAGTCGGATGACTAGAAAGGCGCTATACAAGTACAGTCCATTTACCATTTACCATTTTACCATCATGGAAAAAACATTCTTGAAATTGCAGCTTTCCATAGAGAGAATAAAATGACAGAGAATGCAGTATCTACCGCAGGCTGAGAATGGAACAGAACCTGTAGTGGTGTCTATATACTGTTATTAGGAGATTCCGAAGCATCGAAGCCTTAATGAAACATTTTATGGGATTGGCTCCTGTTCTACCTATTGCTCACCTCACTAACCCAGCTCATTTATCACTTTCCCATGTATCACTTGAGTATTAACTCCCTAGCCCAAATATTGTTGTTGCCAGGCAGTGTTCTTATCCAGCCTGATAGAGCCTGCTCTGGGTATAACTACACTTATTAGTAATGCCTATAAGCACAGCAATAAAATTAACAGGTAGTTTCACTTAACAGTTGAAAAACATCAGTAAGTCAAACTGTTCACTTGTATTCCACATTATTGTTTTGTTATATTCCAAACACTGATCTGTAATAAAGATCATCTAGATTGTGTTTTATTTGAGATTGTTTTTGAGATAGAGTTTCATATCCATAATACCCAACAGTTTTTTTTGCTGTTTTTTTTTTAAACATTTTTTTAATTAATTACTAAACTATTACATAGTTTAGTAATTAAGGTTACATTAGTGTAGGAGGTGAAATACATTAGAATTATTGCTGTAATAGCATTGGTCCGATATCGTCATATAAATGGCTTCACCAGCCAGCCCAGTAAAGTTACTGTTTACAATGAGCGGAGCAGTTTCCAGTGTTTCAGGCTTTTCTCCATATGTCAGCACAGAGATTGGTCCTTAATGAAAAATGCAGAGAGAGTGGTCCATAATTAGCTTGTTTTACTTCTCTTTCATATTGTTTCTATTACATAACCTATTGAAACGTCTGTCAGAATACAGCTATTAATGTGACTCAGGTAGGTCTGAAACGTATTAGATTGTCTGAATCTTACAATGTCATTCAGGTGTCACTGAATATAATCTGGGATGTTGCAGAAACATCTGGTACTGATGTTCTGTTTCTTGACCACAGCTGGCTGTGCATCAAATTCTTTACTTTGGCTTTATTAAATACCTGCAGCATCACACAGCAGCTGAAACAATAAGTGTGTCTGTAAATTGAGAGAGTGATGTGCACATGTGGCACAGCAGCGGTAACTTCATTAACACCATTAATTAATTGATTGATTATAATGGTCTGTGTTCTGCTACCCATCTACACCATTGTCAAGCAGTCTTTATGGATGAATCCAGAGCTCCATCAGAGATGTCAGGACATTTTTATTTTAAGTAGCTAAAAGTCCAAGATAAGCCTAAAACCCCATATCCACTTAGTTTGATTGTTGCTATCAACAATAATCCTGGATATAAAACCCATGTGAATAATTGTTCCAGTTAGTTTTGCACCTTGGCACATATTTTACATTAGCTGTGCAAATGTATCTACTGAATGCTTCAGTGATGTTCCTCGAATCATTGGGTGTTTCGGTATTTAATACACCCATCCAGGCGGTCCACCTGAGGCTGATCAGACCCTAGATGGCTAGCTAGCTAATTACATGGGGTTTTCCCAATGGCTCTTCACAGCCATCTTGAGGCTCTCTCCACCGCTTTAGTGGTGTTGTGGATGCCCCAAAAATTAAAGGGATCAGGCTACAAAGCCCCTGCACCCAACCTCCACTGGGAGACACCTTGCTCTCCATCCTGCTTGCCTGATGTCGCTGACTAGTCCTTCATACTTGGTGAGCTTCCATTCAAAGGTCTCTTCCAAGCAATCTTCCCAGGGAGCTGTTAGCTCAAACAGTACTGCTTGCTTGGTGAACTCTGACAAGAGAACAATGAATGTGTGTGTGAATGGGTGAATGCTGACATATACTGTATAACACTTTGAGTGGTCAATAAGACTAGAAAAGTGCTAAATAAGTACAGTCCATTTACCATCTTTCATGGCGCCACTCTGCCCAACAGGGGACCCTGATCTTCTTACATAAGATGCACATCAGCTGAGCCAATGCTCTCCTCATCTCCTGCCTGCTTGTACTGGATCTTGAGGGTTTTCATCTCCTAAATGAAGCTGTGGATCCTTGTTGCTCATTGGCTCTTTGAGTAAGGTCCTTTGGCCTCTTTCTTTTCCTCGTGCCCAAAGCACTCAGAGGTGATGCTGATGATGATCATTGTCATGGCTTTAAGTTTGTTTACATCTCCCCTCCCTTTTGTCTCCAGTATTTGGTCTACATTCCACAGAGAGGTCATGTTTGGTGCTGGCCACTTGATGTTAGAAGGAGTTGTTTGCAACACTTGGAGGTTCAGGAGTGGGTTGCACCAACTGGTCTTTACTAGTTGGTCTTTGTTAAGACTAGTCTTTAGAATGGACTTTATGTGTGTTGCACCAACCAAATTTAAGCTTAGTCTTAACTAGGCCCGGTCTTAGTGATGCGCGTCCATGTGAATGCCCATGTGACTATGGCTATTGCCTAGCAGCGTGCATTGCGAGGATACATTGTTAACAATCTTAACTTATCTTCCTATCTTGATAATAATAATTGCTTCTGTCCCTAATAACTCTACGGAAGCCCTGAAAGGCAAGTAAGACAAAAAATATTTCTGGAGATCCAATTTCTAAGTCTGATCTAAATTTTTTCTGTCCTGTGTTTATGACTTAAAAACAGGTGAAAAAAGGTTTTGTCAGGATAATCTAAGTTCCATAAAAAAATTCATCTGTGAAAAAAAAGGCTTTTTTTTGTGAAGATAGCAGGTGAAAAAATATTTTTGTGTTGTTGTAATGCTCATTTCAGCCACAAGAGGACACAAGTTTTGTTTGTTTGTTTGTTTTGTCTGTGAAAGTAGCAGGTGAAAACATTTTTATTTGGTCAGGATTGGTCAGGAAGTGTTTGTTGTTGTTCACTGTTAGCCTGCTAGCTAGTTAGCCCGCTAGCTAGTTAGCTAACATATTGTTCATGGCTAACAGCTACAACCTAGGTTAAGTCAACTGCATAGCTAACGTTAATTTACTATAACCTTAGTCATGGTAACAGGGACACTTCACCCCTTATGAGTGGGATGTTTTACAAATAAAGATGAACACATCGATGAAGGATGAGGCCATGTAAGGTTTATAAGCTTTGTTTATTTATTTAATGAATAAAATACTTAACAGCAACTATGACTGAATGATGCTGTCTTGTTTCACAGAGAGCAGAATGAGAGCTACACACTGTTGGGGAGAAATTCAAACCTGATCAGCTGCACATAGGTAAGGTGTTATAAAGTGTGACCCAAGCTATCCAAACATATTGGAACAGTGAGCGAAACTTGATTTTGTTGGCCGATGAAAGTGCTCAGAGAGAAAATAAGAATGTGTTGGTAGTCTGATTAGTTATGATTGTACAATGTGCAGTGCATTAAAAAGACCCAATTTCAGATCACTGTCTCAATAGATTATAATTATGCTTCTCACTTTCAGTGGTGGATTTTCCCCTTCCTTTTGTTTGCCACTTACTGGCAACAGGAAGTTCCAGTTTCTGTATTTTCATGAACTCTGCCCAGGAGATTAACCAGATCCATGTCAACTTTGGTCAACTTTGGCCTTAAGACCTTGGTGATGTTATATTATGAATCTTGTGTGTTTCCATGGAACGCCATTGTTGTGGCAACGTGGTGAATTTCAATGTTTTGACATGAAAATATAAACCATTGTAACTCCACTCCACATTGTCAGATCTTCCCCAAATTCCACATTTCATGAGAGTCCCGATCTGAAGACATGTACAGGCCAATAATGAATCATAATCATAGTGCCACCTACTGGTAAGAGGAAGTCATAAGCCCCATTCTTTTACTAACTACTTCTATCTCCTTAACCAGATCCAACTAAAATTCGGTCAGCTAAGTTGTAAGACATTGATGATGGTAAATGGTGAAGCTTTTGAATTTTCATCAAAAGCTGTTGCCATGGTGACGCATTATTCGCCATGAAACAGGAAGCTGTTTTTGAAGGGCTAGTGATGCTTGAAAACTCACGAAACTTGGCACACGTGTGAGAAGCAGTGTATTTAGTTGTCTGATATGGACTTGATAAGTCAGTCAGGTTTAATCTCTAGGAGGAGTTCGTTAAAATACAATGCCTGGAAATGCCAAAAATTGCACAAAAATTGCAAAGTAAATTAAAAATGGCTGACTTCCTGTTGGACTTAGGGTCGGGCTCCAAGACGCTTTTTTGTGCGTCTCGACATGATACATGTGCCTACCAAATTTCGTTAATCTACGTCAATTCTGAAGGAGGGCCTTCGAATTTGAAATTTTCTAGGGGGCGCTATTGAGCCATTTTGCCACGGCCATGCCCAAGACCCATAAAATATTAAATTTTTCACCACTTTTGATGCACGTGTAAAGTTTCATGACTTTTTGAGCACATTTAGCCCCTGAAAAATGTGATTCTTTGGAGGGAATAATATAATAATAATTAAAGGAGCAAGCAGCAATGATCAGGCCCTCGCACCTTTGTGTATGTCGAGGCAAGCTGCGGTCAAAGGGATTTCATTGCAGGCATACAGGTGTGTTTAGGACCAGGCTCTTATCAGACCTTGGACGAATGAATTTAATATCACTTCTTGTATGCAGTATGTGGCAAAAGACAACACCCAGTATTTATATATCATGTTGTTGTATAACAAGTGTAGACCGCACCTTGTCAATTTCCTATGAATCAGATGATGTTTGTCATATAAGGCTGAATTTTCTGTTGTCAGTAGGCAGCGCTACACAAGATGGTCAGTAATGTAGCAAGATATTTAGTGGAGGTCAACTGAAGTGCATATGCATTTTTGTGATTATTGGATATTGCATGATGGAGTTAAATATCACTTTCTGTGTCCACTAAGTGACACTAGAGAACATC
Source organism: Scomberomorus guttatus (assembly GCA_038419695.1). Lineage (NCBI taxonomy): Eukaryota > Metazoa > Chordata > Actinopteri > Scombriformes > Scombridae > Scomberomorus > Scomberomorus guttatus. Next base: position 31,497,227 of record CM076455.1, on the reverse strand, counting down.
CGCTAATTATACTTCATGTTGCTGACTTCCATAAGGCTGACTTCATGTTGTCAGTAAGTGGCTCTATGACTATGACTCAATATTGACATGTAGATGTGTTCAGGCCGTGACTTTTATCAAGCATGACAAATTTAGTGCAGGTTGGACAATGTACATTCAAGTTACAACAAATTCCTGTTTCATGGCGAAATATCAAAGTTTGCTGCCTCGCCACAGCAATGGCATTTAATGAATACTCAAGATTTTGATAACTTTTCATCACAAGAGTCTTTAGATGACACTCAAATTTGACCTGGGTCGGGTTAAATCTTTGGGAGGAGTTTGTGAAAATACAACACCTGCAAATGGCAAAAAAGTGCACAGAAATTGCAAAGTAAATTGAAAATGGCCGACTTCCTGTTGGACTTAGGGTAGGGCTCCAAGAGGCTTTTTTATGCAGCTGGACATGGTGCATATGCCTACCAAATTTCGTTCATCTGCATTAAATTTAAAGGTGGGAGCTTTTAATTTGTAATTTTCTAGGGGGCGCCCTCGAGTCACTTTGCCCCACCCAAGCCCAAACCCCATATCAGACAACTAAATACACCCCTTCTGACATGTGTGCCAAGTTTTGTGAGGTTTCAATCATCCCTTCAAACAGCTTCACAACAGCTTCCTGTTTCATGGCAAAGAATGTGTCGCCATGGCAAGAGCTTTTGATGAAAACTCAAAAGCTTCACTATTTAGCATCATCAACGTCTTACAATTTAGCTGACCAAATTTTATTTGCATCTGGTTAACCTGCTAGGAGTAGTTAGTAAAAGTATGTGGCATATAACTTCCTGTTGCCAGTAGGTGGCCTGTACATGTTTTCAGATCGGGACTCTCATCAAATGTGGAATTTGGGGAAGATCTGATGGTGTGGAGTTGGGTTACAACAGTTTATATTTTCATGTCGAAACATCAAAATTCGCCGCATCGCCATGGCAATGGCGTTCCATGAAAACTCACAAGATTCACAATATAGCATCACCAAGGTCTTAAGGCTTTTCTGACCAAATTTGACATGGATCTGGTCAACCTCCTGGGCAGAGCTCATTAAAATACAGAAATTCGCAACACTTGGTGCTCGGGCCCTAATTAACTAAGCCACATACAGTGAAAAAACACAAACCCATACAAGGGCTGCGCAATGTTGGGCCTCAACCATGGGGTCAGACAAAGGCAGGCCTACATGTAAAACCTGAAGCCTGACGATGAGGCTTCCTTTATCCTTTGTCCCCTGAAACAAAGGAGCAGCACCAAAATGCTGCTCACACACTCTGCCTCCCATGATGCTTTGCCAGTTCGCACCTAGGTGAGAACTCCCAGCAGCTCTGATTGGCAGAGACACACCAACCCAACCGGGAGACATGGCAACACAGCTGTGACGTCACCGCCCCTTTAAGAAGCGGCTGCATGGTTCCATCATTGCCTTTCCAAAGTAACTGAGCTAGGAGAAGGTTTTGCTTTCTCCACCAGCCAGATTGCTAACAGAGGTAACTGTGCACGTGTACCTATCTCCCTTCTTTTGGAGCTTCTCCCCTCGCTGGATGAGACGAGACTTTGACCCGTGTTCATCCCGAACAACACTACCGGATCCGTGAGAGACAGCTGTATGTAACCCAGCGGTCTCACTGCCTGCAGAAGGAAGAAAAGGATTTCTTCAAAGAGAAGCGGATAACTTCTCTGCCCCACTGTCTACCGACTAAGTCGACCACCCTGAGTTTCCTCGCTGCCCCACTGAGAAACCAGCTGGCATCAGCCTCGAGGAAATAAGAACAGCACCGCCAGTACCACGCACCGGAGACCCCCGTGGCGGATTTCACTGATGAACTAAACACACATTGGTTCTCTTCCCAGAGCAACAAAAGTAAGAGGTTGTCTGGGCAGAGATTGTAATGTGTGTTTCATAAGCTTAGAGCTTATTTTTGTGTTGTATGATTTAACGGACCGCCGAGTCCTTGCCTGCTACACTCTGAGGAGTTGCTACCTGTTTAGTTAGTGTTCACCATGCTAGACTGTTTGCTTTGTCCCACTCGGGACTGCTGTATTTGTGCCACTGTGAGAGAAAAGTAAGTTGCTTCGTCCGCTAACCGCCAGACAACGTACGTACAGACTATTATCCGTATGCGCTCTCTCTGTAGATAAAGTAACCACTGCTCTCCCCTCATGGTTGTGGGACTCCGCCAAGAGTTGGCTTTTCCTCCTGTGTTTTTCCTCTCTTGCTACTAACACACACACACACCTACATAACCACGCATCTCTTTTACACATCTGGTGGCCAGATAGCGTGGGACACAGCGCCGCTCTGCCCCCTGTTATCTGCCAACACACGAGTGCAGAGATGCCAACCACTAGTCGGCGCCATCTTACTGTTGTTTAATCGAACACCGCGGCACTTCCGCTGGTTAGTTCTCACGTGACATGACTTCCTCCCAAGGTCACGCCAGCCATCTCAAATCTCATGCAAAGTCATCTCACGATGAAGCCAGTCAGCTACGCTTGGAGCTTCAAGCCATGCAGGTGAGGGAGCTCGCCCTGCTTAGGAAACTTAAAGCCACCCAGCAGCAAAAGCAGACCGTCCCAGGTAACACAGGGGCGTGCACCGGGAGTCTGGCAACCCCCGGTGATGCAGCCTCCAACTTCACCATTCTGGACGCATACCAAGCATACTCAATAAGCCAACGCTCACGAAGTACAACCGCTCCTCCAACCAGGGATGTGTTGCCATCCACCCTGGCCCAAAGAGGTTATAGCGTTATGAGCAGACTCCCTCCACGCTGCAAGGAGGGAGGTACTGGCCTCACCATCACGATGAGTGGAGTGATGAGGGGGTGTTGGAGGATCCAGATGGCCCACCACAGCCACTTCACGGTTTGAAGACCTGAGAAATTGAGTCTCTCGCCCGTGATATAGAGCAATTCGACCTGAGTAGTCGCAATGCGAATATCGACGACTTATCTTCTTCGTGTGGAAGACAATAGCAAGAAACGTCCAGATCTTCATGGAGACGCTGCCAGCCAAGACCAGAGACCAGTATTCATCACTCTGCAGAGCCCTGCAGGAGGAATACTCGCTGTACACGGATGAAGCCTCCGGTGCCCTCACCATCACATAGAAAAAGCACGAAACATCGCGTGAATACTACAGGCGTCTAAGAGCTGCTTACTTTCAAGGGTGCAATGCTCCTGGTTTGGAAGAGGAACAATCCTTTCGGTCCCTCTTCCTCCACAACCTCCATGAAAGCATCCGGTACGATGTTACCATGTACTACCGCATTGGTAGGTATACAATGCAAGAAATAAGGAAATATGCACAGCTGGCATGGGAAACGCGCATCCGCCCAGTCAGAGGACATGAGGCCAAAGCTAGAGTCCTGGAGATCCGCGCCCGCAAGAGCAACGCCCTGGCGCTAGAAGGCGACGAAGTGCCTCGCACCAAGGCAAACTTCAGAGCAGGACCCCAGGGATGCCAACCACCAGCAGAGTGAAGCACAGAGCCAAGTAAGTGGTGGCCAAATGCATGATCAGGGTCACTTCAAGCCACGAAGGCAGGACTCTCACAAGGCAAAAGGGAGAGTCCATTTTGAAAAGAACACAAAGTATCCGAACCAGTCAGGTAAAGCCTTGGACTTCCCATAGAAGGAATATTCTAAAGCAGGAAATAAAGGACTTGATGTGGAGATGCTTGACGGAGGTAGCAAGGCAAATTGAGGTGCCTCGCAGCCGACCAGGACCACTGGATCCCCCAAAGGATCCCGGCCCGGGTCCCTCGCCAACTTGACTAGACCAAGTCCCCTTCCCCACCGCCGCCAAGGTTTACTTCGTGGGCTGGGGAAAGGAACCAGAGAAGGCCAAGCCGCAACCTCTTTCAAGCACTTCAGATCCCCAAAATACCCCTTTCCTGACTTTTCTTGGAGACCTTGTCCACAAGGGCAACGCTCGCCGCATCTACACCCCAGTGGTGGTAGGGGGGTGCATCAACTCCCTGGCACTACTTGATTCCGGTTCAGAAATAAGCCTGATGTGTTCTAGCACTTCTGCAGAAGTTGCCAGAGCAATGCTCTCACTTGGCAAACCCCTGCAAGTGGAGACCTGTAATGTGAGTATAACCAGTTATACACAGGACAGGTCTCCCATCACCTAGTGCACTTGGATGACATCACCTTCCAAGAAATGACTCTCGTGCACCCCATTTACATCTGTGTCATCAATACAGAGCCGCTGCTCATCGGGCAGGACCTGCTGGACTGACTAGCCCCACTCATTGAATGTCACCGTGGACTCATTTGGGCCCAGGTTGAGACACCAAGACCTCTGGGTTCGGGTAATCGCCCACCAGCTTCTGACGGACAAGTCGCCATCATCCAGGAGTCCAAAGATCCCTTGCCAATGATCATGCCCCTTTCAGAGCCCGAGTCTGGCTCTGAACCTTGTGAGCCTTCCGTGCCGCCTGTGTGCATGCAGCCACCGACTGGCAGCTCCAGTTCCTTTAAGGCCCACGAGTCTTTCCTTTGCTCACTGGAGAACTTGAACCCGTCATTGTACAGCCCCCATGTGGCTGGAGGTATACACATCAACAGTCCAGTTTTGTCCATATATGATGACTGAAGTTGGTTGTTGAATATATGTCTTTTTCCCTTTACTGTTGATGCCCTCAAAATCAATAAGTCATGGAAAAATACATGGTTTAATTTTGTTTGTGCAGTTCATTCAATTTTTTAATTTATTTTTTGTAGGTGGAGGTAACACCAAGTGTCATGGAGGTGTCTGCAAACAACACCTCAATTTATTAGTTATTTTTGCTCATTAATAAGTATGTTCAATCAAGTGTACACATTGAAATGAGATCATGCTTCATTTTAGTTTAATTCAATGTGTATGTGTGTAAGTGAAAACAAACATGTAATACACGGGCAATTATTGTATATCAATATGTAAATTCTGTCCAATTTTGTCCATATACGATGATGATGATGGTGGAAGTTGGTTGCTGAATGTTTTCGTCCCTGCCAAGTGTGGAACATCAGGAGAAAGCCTGATGCCTACAAGTAGAGAGTGGCAAAGCAGTAGTTTTTTTTTTAATGCAATATTTGTTATTTGGAATTGTTTGTTGTGTGGTTTTAGTAACCAGGCAGCAACAACATTTTGTTTGTAATATTTAGTAAATAATTGTGAAACAATGAAAAATACATGGTTTTATATTGTTTATGCAGTTCATTCTTTTTTTTTTCTTTTTTTTTTTTTTTAGGTGGAGGCAACACCAATCATTGTGGAGGTGTCTTCAAAGCCATCACCTGCCAGTGCTGCGGAAGTGGTTGTGAAGGAGGAAAGGTCAGATTAATGCTAATTGTAATGCTTGCATGTTTTCAGAAAAATTGCAATTGTCTGTTGTTGCTGGGAAGGCAGGTCAAGTTGATCCTGATATGGAGAGTGCTACTGTGTTTATAGACAGTAATGTTGACAGTCAAGTTACCGCTGAGCCTGAGGACTGCAATTCTATCAGGGTAGAAAACGGTGTAAGAAGATCATTTCATAAGGGAAATGATATGTTTGAATATACAGGACTTCAGTGTTTTGGTAAGCTTAGCAAAACATACAGTTGACTGTGTTTTTCATGGCAGACAAAAGATCTGGACAGGGTGCTACTTTTAGGTGAGAAGCTGTACTCGTCTTTGTGAGACAACAACATGATCAGTGGCTCGTCCGATCTGTTGTGTGTTCCTGATTTGCCTAAACAGTCAGTTATGGATGGACAGAACTTTCAATTTGAATATGGTAGTGACTATGTATCTGGTGATGTAAATGTGGTTGATGGAGACCTTATCCAGGCTGGCGTACACACCTCTCTATTAAACGGATTAGAAAACACGTTTGTATAATACTACACGTTTTCTGAAATTGAATACGAGCACATGTGTAATCATTTGTCAGAATGGATGGTATGCAGTGGTTGATTCTCATGCACGCAATGCTGCTGGAATGGCAGATGTAGATGGTCGAAGCATTATTGTATATTTTAATTGTCTCAAAGACAGAAGTTGTAACTCGCCCAATCTGCCCCAAAGTTCTGGTGCTTGTTAAGAGTCACGGTCTGAACACATCTACATGTCAATATTGAGTCATAGTCATAGCGCCACCTACTGACAACAGGAAGTCAGCCTTATATGACAAACATCATCCTATTTACATGGATTTTACATGGTGTGGTCTACACATGATATGCAGCAAAATGACGTATAATTAGTGGGCGTTCTCTAGTGCCACATAGTGGACACAGAAAGTGATATTTAACTTGTTCGTGCAACATTTGATAACAGCCCGGTACTGAACACATCTGCATGCCCACAATATAAGCACTTTGACTGTGGCGCTCCCCAACATGCACGAAGGTGCCAGGGCCCAATCATCGCTGATTGCAGCTTTAATTATTATTGTTATTGTTCCCCCATAATGTTGCATTTTTGAGGGGCTTAGGATGCTTGAAAACTCATGAAAATTGGCATACATGTCAGAACAGGTGACAATTGCAGTCTTCTGTACTGGCTAGGCTAGGGCGTGGCCCAGCAGGCTCCAAAGCTCCCCTGGCCTGCATAAAGGCCATTTTGGAAGAAAGTTTCTTTGATGTTCATGAAATTTGGTGAGTTCATTGCTCTCATTATTCTTGACATAATATATATTTTTTCAATTTTTTTGCCCAACAGGAAGTCAGCCATTTTGGATTTCATGCATCAATTTTCATTTTACCAAAACATGTTTCAGGCCTTTCCCAGAGTCAACATATCAGTACTTCGGCCTTCAGATGCTGCAGAGATTTAATGAACTGAAGGAGAAGTTTTTCTTACAATATAAACAGCTGTGGACGACAGATACTGTAAGAATTGCCCACATTCATTTATACTCATACTCATACATATACTCACATTCATTCATTTACTCATTCATTTACTGACTTTCCTGCTTTAAATGAAGCATTGCGTTAGTTAATGCAGGACACAGAAGTCATACGCTTCAGCTGCAATCAGCTGACAGCCTGCTGATTCAATCAGTGTTTCCAATCAGTCACACACCAGTCACAGCCATTCTCTCAACTAGGTGGTCCATTTAGATATGACTCCTTCCTATACTGATTCCTGCTACACCAAAGCTTTGCCATAAGAATTATTCCCCAAGGAAGATCATTCATATCTAGATTGAATGAAAAAACAGTGGATAGTTTATGCAATTCTGTCACTTTAGATGAAGGCTGTAGATCTGATCTGCAATTTTGGTCAGTCCAGAAATGTCAATTGCTCTCAAATTTTTTACCGATGCAGCTCCTTCAATTGGTTTTGGGTGGATTTGTCTGGCCAAAGGAATTGCTTACTCTTCCCTCAGATTTACAATCTACCGCACTCTTAGAGTTATATCCCATTGTTCTGGCATGCATTCTCTGGGACAAGCTATGGTCTAGAAAACAAATAATAGTTTTTTTGCGATAATGAGGCAACTGTTAATAGCATGAGCAAACGATGCTCTTCCATTCCCTTTATTAATAGATCTGTTAGACGATTAACATGGTCATGTGTCATGGGCAATTTCACTCTCCTACCTGGCCTGGATAATAAAATTGCTGACTCCTTGTCCCAATTTAAATTCCAGAAATTCAGAATCCTCTGCCCCAATGCTACAGTTCAAGGCCTGTGTTGCCCAGCCTACGCCCAAATGGTTTTCGGTTAGAAGGCACTCTTCAGTCCTCCCATTTCATGCGACTTGGACTGGCAAAGCCTATAATAAAAATGTATGACTCCACATGGTCTTATTTCACTTCTTTCTGCACAGCCTTCTCTGTTCCTGTCATCCCTGTCATCCCTATGATTTGTGCTGGTATTCAGTTTCATTTAAGATGTGCAGATCCTTCAGCATGTACCCTGCTTGGAAATCCCTCCATTCGCTTCCTCTTCAATGGCCTTAAAAAAGAGCATCCAGGAAGCAATGATAAGCGCCTTCCCTTCTCATTACCTCTAGTACACAAAGTGGTGTCTTACTTAAGGCAGGGGTGTTTTGGTTCATATACAGATTCATTACTGGAAGCTGTTTTCTTCACTGCATTTTATGGGTTCCTCAGTTGTGGTGAATATACTACTAGCTCAGACTCTTTCGATCTTCTGCATGATCTTACCATTTCTGATATCACCATAGATGCTCACATGTACTCCATCCACCTCAAACATTCAAAAACTGACAGGGAAGGAAAAGGATCAACTGTTGTTATCTCACAAACTAATACTGCTTTTTGTCCTCTATCCTCTATGAACCAGTACCTGCAATGGTGTCCACTTGCTAAGCAAGATGAATATATACATACATATAGGGAGGTCTGCAGCAGGCTTGCTGCCACACATAGATACTTCACATAACAGTAGTATGACCTCTTTCAGGATGTATGCTTGTATCCTATTCTTAAATTAATTAATTTTAAAGGTCTGCAGCAAGCTTGCGGCTACACTTAGATATTTCACATAACAGTAGTATGACCTCTTTCAGGATGTATACTTGCATCCTATTCTTAAGATAATTAATTTCTGAGGTCTGCAGCGGGCTTGCTGCTACACCTATCCATAGACTGGTTGATGCTTAGCATGGGGGTTATTTAGGCTGGTGTTGGGCTCTGTGTTTTGGCGGTTTCTGCATTGCGCTCCCTAGTTTAGTCCTAATCCAGGGAGCATCTTAGAGTGCCAAGCTAAACTGTATTTCCATTTGTTGTAATAAATGGTTTAATCTATAATGAGAGTGTTCCTGACTGAACCACATTAAACGTTATTTTATGTGGTGATTTTGGTTGAAGAGTGTTTAATTTAAATAAATTATTTATATTTTAATCATTAATATGTTGTTGTAGCATGTCAGCACAAAGTATTTAGTTTGGTCCTGTTGATGTTGCACCACAAACAGACGTGGTTCTGAGACATCTGTTTTAGGGCAACATCTAAGACCAAATTTAAACCAAAGTACAACTGTCTCCGGTCATCACTGCTTGCAGCTTTAATTGTATTTGTATTTGATTAAAAGTGGAAATAGGTGTCAAAATCCTGTTTAATTTTAGACTAATAAAGTGTTTAAATAAGTGTTTATGAATAAACTATCTCACATAGAAGGTCTCCACAGCGGGTCTCAAACTTGAGTCTCCCAGATCATAGAAGACTGTGCTGACTACTGAGTTAAAACTTTGCTCATCACAAATGTGCAGACAGACCTGTAGCTATTTATACACCTGTAACACAGAGACTGCACAGTGTGTAATGTGTAGGGAAGAACTTTGAAGGCGATTATTGCTTTGCACTTTTCATTTATTGACTATTTTTTCCAACCTAACTTTGTGGAAAGGAGAAGGGGAACAACAGGTTATGGAGAGTCCCTAGAGAGACCTACTTGCATGTCAGTAGCTCAGCTTTATCTCTGGCAAACACCCCCAACTCTGGGAGTGATGTCCAAATTAGGAAATGTGCGTCATGTAGCAAGTGGATGTGACTTCCCTAGTTGAGACCTGCTGATAGACAGCGGAACAGAGGAGAGAGACTGAGATAGTGATGTAACCAACCTGCACGCTGGTATTTGACTTTTTTTTTTTCTTCCTGAAAAGAAATAATTTCAAAAATATTTGTATGAAATAAATGTTCGTAAAAAAACCCACTATTTGTGCTTTGCCGAATAATGTATTTGGATTCTGCACCACCCCTACTGGATGCTATGGCCCGCTCAGTTGTCCAACCACCACTGGTCTTAGATTAGAGAATGACATTTAAAATCACATGAAATCCTCCTCCCTTGTTGAAAAATCCAGAATCTATGAAGTGTGCTAATGTTGTTTTGAAGTTATCTATTTATTTATTCATTAACTCATTTTGTTCAAGCTGTGAAGACAAAAAGAAAATTAAATAAAGTCTGCTGTGTTTAAATTTATACAGTGGAAACCATTTATAGTGATCACGGTTAAAATGATCAACTGCTTATATGGATCATAAAGCTTGGGACAGAATCATTCCTATACAAAATTGATGCTGTTTAAATAATTTGCCTATAGTAATCAAGCAGTCCACTTACAGTGTTCGTTTTGGGTCTTTTCATACATGACAACCTGTGGAAAAAATTTTCAAACTACTTTCTTTTTTTTTTTTTAACTTTACTCCCATGATACACGTGTGATATGTAGGGTACTTAGTGGCTGCGGTACCATTATTGCCTACCTAAGGCTGGTGCTGCATGCACATTGAATTCATGACGGGAAAAAGAAAGTAATTTTCTCTCAATGAAAAATGTAGTCTCCCCGAAACTTATGACAATTAAATGGGGGACAGAAATCTAAGGATCACTACTCTCTTCACCTGTTCTGCCGCCAGGGAAAAGAAGGAACTTGTCATTGGCAAAAGTCAGAACCCCCGCTGCTTCAAAAATGTCAATAAAATTCAGTTAATAGTGAAGATGTCCATTTCCTTACTTTATATTCATGTAGGCTAATAAATATACAAATGGCAATTAGATGGTTATCTGCATGAGTAATAAAGAAAAAAAATCGGTTATAATAATCATCCGCTTATAATGACCTCTTTGACCCGGACAGACATGATCACTATAAGCAGTTTCTACTGCACTTATATGCTTCTCCAGTTTCATTATCTCCAACTTCAACCTCTTAATTTTTAACTTTCAACGATGCTTGTAAATTAAACGCATCCTGAGAAAGAAAAAATGTGTCAAAGAGTAGCTGATTATGTAGTTGGTAATGGTAAATTGGTTCTCTTAAGTTAGAGTACACCATAATGTTAAACATAGATTTGATATTATCTAGCCTACTGATAATATAGCCACAGTCAGTGATCAGAATGTTCATTTATTAACAAATAAAGATAAACAATAAGAAGAGGTAAGTGCTGCTTTTCACTTTCCCCATCCAGATTTATCCTGCCGGTCCAGGGATTTACCTTCTGATCACAAGCCCACTTCTCTAACCTTTAGTCCACCACTGCCCACCTTTGAGATTTGTATAATTTACACATTTAATCTGTCCAGATGTGTCTCAGTGCAGAAATCCCAGCAGAGCAGTTAGCCAGAGTCCCAACACTGAGCTCTTAAGCCACAGAAATAGTTCATACATGCTGAGTCTCCACAGGCTGAAAGACTCTGCGAGTGTGATTTGCAGATGCCTCCTCCTGGACTGAGCCTTACTCCTCTTGTGCCTGTCAGTCAGAGCAGAGAGGAAGAAGAAGGGGATCAAGAGTTGGGCAAAAATTTAAGACATTTGGTCAAATCATCAAGGTTTCTTCCATTTGATATTGAAGTTTTCCAATAATTTGCTAATGATCCATATATCCAAAACAAACAGCGACAATATGACATTAATGCATGGATGTCAATTTGAGCAAATAAGTAGATTTTCACAACTGTGGAACAGCTTAGAAGACTTGCATAAGACCTTTGTAGTGTGAAATATAATGAATAAGTATGCTCTGTTTCATATGACATCCTACACATGCCAGTTTTTTGAAATCACTTAAAGATGTCACATAAAATACATATTTAGCTCTTACCATTGACAATAGAGACAAGGTTATTAGACAAGGGTGTTATTATAAACAATAACCAAAACTGCTTATATATTTAGCTTTATTTGAATCATAGTAGTGGGGTGTGGAAACATCATATATGTAAGGGTATTCTAAAACAAATTACAAACAAATTTTTTTCACTGCTGTGATAATGAATTTCCTGTGCAATTATTGCGCAATTTTTGCCATTTGCAGGCATTATACTTTAACAAACTCCTAGGCAATAAAAAGTTATCAAAATCTTGACTTTTCATTGAGCGCCGTTAATGTGGCAAGCCTGAAAAGATCTATGTGTCAATATTGTCTCATAGTCATAGTGCCACCTATTGGCAACAGGAAGTTATATGCCACGTAATTTTACTAACTACTCCTAGCAGTTTAACCAGATCCACCTAAAATTTGGTCAGCTAAGTTGTAAGATATTGATGATGCTAAATAGTGAAGCTTTTGGGTTTTCATCAAAAGCTGTTGCCATGGCAATGCATTATTTGCCATGAAAAAGGAAGCTGTTTTTGAAGGGCTAGGGATACTTGAAACTTGGCACATGCCTCAGAAGTGGTGAAACTAGATATCTGATATTGTCTATTGGCTTCGATGTTGCAGAATGGCTGGAAGGCGCCCCCTACAAAATTTCAAAGCCCCCACCTTTAAATTTGACATAGCTAAACAGAATTTGTTAGGCACATGTATCATGTCCAAAAACACAAAAAAGCCTCTTAGAGCTAAGTCCAATAGGAAGTCAGGGATTTTGAATGTTTTGCCTAGCGAATTTTAATGTTTCGCCACTGCAACTGCATCTGGACTCCACATGGTCAGATCTTTCCTAAATTTCACGTTTGATGAGTCCCAGTCTGAAGACATGTACAGGACAATATTGAATCATAGCAATAGCGCCACTTACTGGCAATAGCAAGTTATATGCCACATACTTTTACTAACTACTTTTACTAACTACTAGGGGCTAAGGATGCCTGAAAACTCACAAAACTTGACACACGTGTCAGAATGGGGGTATTCAAAGGCCTGATATGGGTCTTCGACTTGGGTGTGGCAAAATGGCTTGAGGGCACCCCCTAGAAAATTTCAAAGTCAAAGCCATTATTCCAAAAGAAAATTTTTTTTGAGGGGCTAAACGTGCTTGAAAAGTTATGAAACTTTGCATATTCATCAGAAGTGGTGAATGGGCATGGCAAAATGGCTCGATAGCTCCCCCTATACAATTTCAAATTCAAAGCCCCTCCTTCAGAATTGACGTAGATTAACAAAATTTGGTAGCCACATGTAACATGTCCAGACACACAAAAAAGCCTCTTGGAGCCATACCCTAAATCCAACAGGAAGTCGACCATTTTTAGTTCAATTTGAGATTTTGCACATTTTTTGCCATTTCCACGCATTGTATTTTAACGAACTCCTCCTAGAGATTTAACCCCACCAACTTTAAATTCAGTCAGTGTCATCTAAATATTGAGTTTTCATTTAACGCCCTTGACATGGCGATGCCTCGAATTTCGATGTTTTTTTTGCCATGAAACAGGAAGTTGTTGTAACTCAACAGTCCAATATGCACCAAATTTCTCATGCTTGATGAGGGTCCTCACCTGAACACATCTCTTTGTCAATATTGAGTCATACTCATAGCGCCACCTACTGGCAACAGAAAATTACAGGTGCTGTACTACATAGCACGGTGAACTGATCAACGTCAAATTTGGTCACCTTGATGATTGTATATTGTGAAGATTGTGAGTGTTCATGGAACGCAGTTGCCATGGCAATGCAGTGAATTTCAAAGTTTGGCCATTGCAAAACAAACTTTTGTAATTTGACTCCACATGGTCAGATCTTTCCTAAATTTCATGTTTGATAAGTCTGAAGACATGTACAGGCCCATACTGAATCATAGTAATAACACCAGCTACTGGCAACACGAAGTTATAGGTCCCATACTTTTACTATCTACTCCTAGCAGGTTAACCAGATCCACCTAAATTTGGTCAGCTAAGTTGGAAGATGTTGATGATGCTAAATAGTGAAGCTGTTGAGTTTTGATCAAAAGCTCTTGCCATGGCAACACATTATTCGCCATGAAACAGGAAGCTGTTTTTGAGGGGCTAGGGATGCTTGAAAACTCACGAAACTTGGCACACGTGTCAGAAGGGAGGTATTCAAATATCTGATATGGATCTTGTACTTGGGTGTGGCAAAATGGCTTGAGGGTGCCCCCTCCTCAAAGCCCAAACCTAAAGTGCAGTCACATTAAAATTTGCTCTACAAGGCTTATACTTCTACAAATGTCAGCAAGCACCAAGTCTGCATTGTTGAACTTGAAGTCACAATCCGTGTAGACTTTGTAGCCTATCCTATGACTATATAGACAGGGAAAAGAGTACAATCTTTGGTACCTGGCCATGGCACGTATACAGCAGCGGGACATGTTGATGAAGGAGGAGGAGGAGGCTCTGGTCTTTAACGTGGTCTCAATGCCCCTGAGCAGGTCGTTGGTCTTCAGCAACAGCAGCATCTGCCGGGGCACTCGGTTCAAAAGATCACTGATCTGGGGCAGGTACAGAGCTGCATTGGTCCGTATTTCAATGTCCTGCCAAGAGACAGTTATGATAATCACAATAATGATCATCACAGTAAGACAGGTAATCTCTTTACTGGTTAAATTATTTGGAAATCAAAGGCCCTGTACACCCATGCTGATGTTTTCACTGATTTTGATGGACTAAATCTCTTCTGGGTGGATGCACAGATCCTCCTTCCTTGGTTCTTCTAGATTGTTAGGGCAGGCCAACATACCATACGCATTTATGATTTTTATTAGTTTATGAGAACTGAGCTCAGCAAATTCTCAGTATAGCTTTGCCAAATTTCAGCCTGAGAAGAGATCAAATATTGTTCACATGTATGATCTTTAGTCTGGCACCAGGCTAAAATAATAGTGAGTAATGTACTGTAAGAACATGCTGTGCTGTTAGTCTTTTTAAGAGCATGAAGTGTTATTGTTGCCTGTGTGGGCAGCCATGTTGCCTAGCCTATTTAATGTCTTATCCGGAACCTCAGGTTGAGAAAACATACCCAAATTCCCAAGTAGGAACTGCCTTAAAAGAAACTTTTTATTATATATCCACATTATAATCAGGAAATGGTGGGTTTCCTTTTAATCATGCAAAGTAATGAGCCAAAGTGAATACTGACAACATGGCAGGTAAATCAGGGTTTGGCTTTAAAGGATTTTTCCATTGGTGGACTAGTTAGAAGTTGGGAGTATTTATTTGTAAGTGAAGTCTAGTGCTCATTTCTGTGTGCATGCATGAAAGAGCAACAGAGGGGGAGATTATGTTTGTTTAGACGCACATGCATGTCTTGGATCTTGGATTTTTGTATGTGGCTATTGAGGTTATGGAGAAATATTGTCAAACAAGTATGAGAGCATGGGCTACAAGGTGAGCCTTAATGTCACTAATTCTGGCACTTGAAAAAGTTACTACTGTGTCACTGATATTATTGAGCTGCCTGCTCAATGGTCCAAAATTGTCATTTTATGCTAAGGTGACCTAAGAATATTTCTTTTAGTGTATTTTAATTATGAGAATATACAGACAGTAAGAAGATGTGAAATATACCTAAGTAAGAAAAGAAAGGAGGAAGAACCAGGAAGGAATAATGAGGTTGAGAGTAAGAAAGGAAGGAGAGATGAGAGATGATGGGAGGGAAAGAAGAAAACAAATGAAGTACAGGTGAAGAATGAGGGGATTAAAACAAGAATAGTAGAATAGTTTTGCCACAGCATAAATGGCAATATACTGTACGAGACACAACATGAAAAAAAGAAATGATGAGGGAAGAAAAAGAGACAGAGGGATAATGTGTGCCTCCATGATGATTTTGTTCTCTTTGATGTTGAAGACGGCTGCTCATGTCTCCACACGAGTGTTAGTGTCCTGCTCTACTCCACTTCAAAGGCCTCTCCCTACTGCACATCAACAGGCCTAAATTACACTATTAGTCATGGAACAAAGTGGACTGCAAGCTTACAAACACATCATTTAGCAATCTTTGGACAGAAAGTAAAATCAGAAGGTGCACAATCTGTATGTGCAGAGTACAAGACATTACAAGAGTGAACTGCACAACTGTGAAATTCTAAGCTAATTGGAAACATAAGAATGTGGAGAAATGTCATCAAAAACTCTGAACAGAAGCACAAATAATAGTTTTTATTTGCTATATGCTTTATTTTTTATAAAGCTCAGAGCAGTTTGATCTATTTTGTTAACCATTACTGGCTCACATTAAAATTTTATTAAAATGGACACTTCTTACAACTCTACAACTGGATATTGGGAGATGCTCAGTATAAATTGCAATCACCATGTCTTAAAACAATCTAAACACTTGGCACACAATGGTGAGATGTATACAAGCACAATAAACAACATAGATCCATATGACTTGGCAGCCCAAGACTGGATTACAAACCCTGATGCATTACTTCCACTCACATACCCAGACATTGTAAATTATTTCATTTTTATACTAAGTGCGTACACTTTGCATGAGTTTAAAAGTTATAAATCCCTAGAAGCTCATGAACAGTTTTGCAGTGGCTGGGTGCAAAATCTGCTAATTCACAAGCTGGCTAACTGCAAGAGCACAGTCATACTCACAAAGGTAAGGTCGCAGTCCTCTTTCTGGTGCAATTTTTAAACCAAACAAAATACAAAACTTTCAAAGACATTCAACTATGTGATTTTTTTATTGGGTCATAGGCAGTGGATTTGATCAGTCACATTATTTATAAAAAAGATAAGCTATAATCTTGGACCTTATTAAAAAATGCAGGTTTTTCTACTTGCAATAGGCCGATACGTTTCGTATATGGTTAGCATTTGGTTATGTCGAGTAGAAATGGATGGAGACATGATTTTACAGGTTAGTCCTACAGTGTGTGTGTAAAAAGATCCTTTAGGTTTGTATGCAGGGTCCCTGCTGTTACTCATTTCTAATTCCTTTGTTATATGATTTGTCATTGATTACATTTCTGTTGTGTCATGCAACAGGTCATGCACTCCCAGTGCCTCAGCGAGGTTCCTCTGAAGGCTTGGGTTATCATCAGCTCCACTGGTGGAATGTCTTCAGCCCACTGTACATGCATGGCTTGTATTGCAGACATACACTCATGTTGGGGCCCTGCTTTTCAAAGTGGAAGTAACTATCTGGTGTAATGAAATGAGGACTGTCACAGACAACCCTGCATACTGGATCCTACCACGTAATGTGAACAAAGTGAATGCTGAGATGGACCATAAGATTGATTATACTTCTGCTGCTGCAATGTGAAAATCACTGAACTGTCTTGTGGATGGTGAGACTGACAAAAGGCCTGACTTGAGGTCTTGTGACAGGAAGATCACTACACCATCACCTACACATTTTCAATTTCAATTCAAATCAATTCAATTTTATTTATATATATCTCAGGGCACTTTTCACATAGAGCAGGTCTAAGCCATACTCTTTATTTTACAGAGACCCGACATTCCCCATGAGCAAGCACTTGGTGACAGCAGCATGGAAAAACTCCCCTTTAGCAAAAAGAAACCTCAAGCAGAACTGGGCTCTAAGTGGACGGCCATCTGCCGTGACTGGTTTGGTTGAGAGAGAAAGAGGGAGGGGAGGAGGGGAGAGAGACACAGTGAAGAACAGTAACAACAATAATAACAATAACAACCACAATAATAATGGAAATATGACAATAATGATAATAATAATAATAGCAGGTGTGGGAATCAGCATGGCAGCATGGGTTCCACAACCATGACCCATGGAAGCTCGAAATCCATAACCTGGCGGTCTATGACCATGATCCACAGGAACCTGTGAGATGAGAAAGCACAAAAATTCCAGGAAAGAAGCCAAGTTAGTAACATGCATTAATGGTACATGAGTGCATACAGGAGGGGGGAAGGTTGAGAGAGGAACTCATCATGGGAAGTCCCCTGGCAGTCTAGGCCTATAGCAGCATAACTAGGGGTGCGTCCAAGGCAAGCCTGGCCGGCCCTAACAATAAGCTTTATCAAAAAGGAAAATTTTAAGCCTACTCTTAAACATTGAGAGGGTGTCTGCCTCCCAGACCGAACCCGGAAGTTGGTTCCACAGGAGAGGAAACCTGATAGGGGAAGGCTCTGCCTCCCATTCTACTTTTTTGAGATTGTACGAACCACAAGTAAGCCTGCATTCTGGGAGCACAGTGTTCTAGTGAGGTAATAGGGTACAATGAGCTCTTTAACATATGATGGTGCCTGACCATTAAGGCCTTTATAGTCCGAGCACCGAGTGGTGTGAAGGCCCAATTGTATCTGAAGGAATTATTAGGGCCCGAGCACAGAACACTGTGAAGGCCCTATTGTATTTGGAGGAATTATTATTAGGGCCTGAGCACTGAACGCTGCAGATTTTGCCGCGATTTTAGAGTTTAGATTTAACCCGACTGGCTTCAAATTTGGTCAATGTCATCTAAAGACCTTTGCAATGAAAAGTTATCAAAATCTTCAGTTTTCATTGAGCACTGTTGTGGCGACACAGCAAACTTTGATGTTTCGCCATGAAACAGGAAGTTGTTATAACTGAAATGTACATTGCCCAATCTGCCCCAAATTTCTCATGCTTGATAAGAGTCCTGAACTGAACACATCTATGTGTCATTATTGAATCATAGTCATAGCAAGAAGTTACAAATGCTGTACTTTTACAACCTCTGCCTCGCAGGTCGAACTGATCAACCTCAAATTTGGTCAGAAACCTTGATGATACTATATTGTAAAGATTGTGAGTTTTCATTAAAAGCGGTTGCTGTGGCGATGCGACGAATTTTGATGTTTCACCATGAAAAAGGAAGTTGTTGTAACTTCTTACACATACATCATCCAATCTGCACCAATTTTCTCATGCTTGCATTGCCGTGGCGGATTTCGATGTTTCTCCATTGCAAAACAAACTGTTGTAACTCGACTCCACATTGTCATATCTTTCCCAAATTTCATGTTTGATAAGAGTCCTGGTCTGATGACAAGTATATACTGAATACTGAATCATACTCATAGTCCGACCTACTGCCAACGGGAAGTTTTAGGCCTCATACTTTTACTATCTACTCCTAGCACGTTAACCAGATCCACCTAAAATTTGGTCAGCTAAGTAGTAAGATGTTGATGACACTAAATAATGAAGCTTTTGAGTTTTCATCAAAAGCTGTTGCCATGGCGACGTATTATTCGCCATGAAACAGGAAGCTGTTTGATGGGGCTAGGGATGCTTGAAACTCACAAAACTTGGCACACGCATCAGAAGGTGTGTATTTAGCTGTCTGATATGGGTCTTGGGCTTGGGTGTAGCAACATGACTTGAGGGCATCCCCTAGAAAATTTTAAAAGTTGAAGCCCCCACCTGTAAATTTGATGTAGATGAACGAAATTTGGTAGCCTCTACGAGCCATACCCTACGTCCAACAGCAACAGCCATTTTCAGCCATTTTCAATTTACTTTGCAATTTTAGCGCGGTTTTTCTAATTTACAGGTGTTGTAGTTTAACGAACTCCTCCTAGAGTTTTAATCTGACTGACTTCAAATTTGGTTTGTGTCATCCAAACACGATTACAATGAAAAGTTATCAAATCTTGAGTTTTCAATGAATGCCCTTGACTTGGCAAGGGCCTGGCAACAGGAAGTTACAGGTCCTGTGCTTTTACAACTTCTGCGTAGCAGGTTGAACTAATTCACCTCAAGCCTCAAGATCTTGATGATGCTGTATTGTTAAGATCGTGAGTTTTCTTTGAACGCCGTTGCCGTGGCGACGCAGGAAATTTCAATGTTTTGCCATAGCAAAACAAACTAAAAAAAAATTCAAAGTCAAAGCCCCCACCTTTAAATTTGACGTGGATGAATGAAATTTGGTAGTCACATGTATCATTTCCAGACACACAAAAAAGCCTCTTGGAGCTAGTCCAACATTTACTTTTTGCTTTGAGATAAAAAGTTATCAAAGTCTTGAGGTTTCATTAAATGCCATTGTGACGCAGTGATCATTGATGTTTCGCCATGAAACAGTACCTCGAATTACTCATCCAGTCTACCCCAAATGTCTCATGCTTGATAAGGGTCCCGGCCTGAACACATCTACATGTCAATACTGAGTCATTGTCATAGCAGCACCTACTGACAAAAGGAAGTCAGCCTTATATGACAAACATCATCCGATCTACATGGATTTTACATGGATTTTACATGGTGTGGTTTACATATGATATGCAGCAACATGACGTATAATTAGTGGGTGTCCTCTAGCGCCACATAGTGGACACAGAAAGTGATATTTAAGCCTTTCATGCAATAACCAATAATCATTTGGAGGCAATCATGTACAGATGCACAAAAAAGCCTCTTGGAGCCAGACCCTATGTCCAATGGGAGAATGGCCAATTTGAATTTATTTTGCAATTTTTGTGCAATTTTTGGCATTTCCAGGCATTGTACGTTTGGTGAGTTTCATCTAAATACCTTTGTGATGATAAGTTATCAAAACAGTGAGTTTTCATTGAACTGTGTTGCTGTGGCGATGCAGTGAACTTCAAAGATTTGCCATAAAAAAGGAAGTTGTTGTAACTCGAATGTACATTGCCCAATGTGCCCCAAAGTTCTGGTGCTTGTTAAGAGTCCCGGTCTGAACACATCTACATGTCAATATTGAATAATAGTCATAGCGGCACTTATTGGCAACAGGGAGTTACAATTTCTGTACATTCATGAGCTCTGCCCAGGAGGTTGACCAGATCCACATCAAATTTAGTCAGAAAAGCCTTAAGACCTTGCTGATGTTATATTGTGAATTTTGTGAGTTTTTATGGTACACCATTGCCGTGGCAACACGGCAAATTTCAATGTTTCAACATGAAAATATAAACTGTTGTAACTTGACTCCACATCTTCAGATCAAATTCCACATGTTTGAAAGATGTTGACGATGCTAAATGGTGAAGCTTTTGAGTTTTCATAGCTGTTGCCATGGAGACGCATTATTCCCCATGAAACAGGAAGTTGTTTTTGAAGGGCTGGGGATGTTTGAAAACTCATGAAACCTAGTACACGCATCAGAAGGGGTGTATTTAGTTGACTGAAATTGGCTGTGGACTTGGGTGTGGCAAAATGACTCGGGGGCGCCCCCTAGAATATTTCATATTAAAAGCCCCCACCTTTAAATTTGACATAGATAAACGAAATTCAGTAGGCACGTATCATGTCCAGATGCACAAAAAAGCCTCTTGGAGCCATCCCCTAAGTCCAACAGGAAGTTGGCAACTTTCAATTTACTGTGCAATTTTGCCGCAGTTTTTGCCATTTCCAGGGCTTGTATTTTGACGAACTCCTCCATGAGATTTAACCCCCCTCCAATCTGCACCAAATTTCTCATGCTTGATTAGTCATTACCTGAATTACCTATGTGTCAATATTGAGTCATACTCATAGCACCAACTACTGGCAACAGGAAGTTACAGGTGCTGTACTTTTACGATCTCTGCATAGCAGATTGAACTCATCCATGTCAAATTTGGTCAGAAAAGCCTTGAGACCTTGATGATGCTCTCTTGTGAAGATTGTGAGTTTTCAATGAAAGCTGTTGCTGTGGCGATGTGACGAATTTCGATGTTTCGCCATGAAAAAGGAAGTTGTTGTAACTTCTTACACATACATCATCCAATCTGCACCAATTTTCTCATGCTTGATGGGGTCCCAGCCTGAACACATCTATATGTCAATATTGAGTCTTAGGCATAGTGCCACCTACTGACAACAGGATGTTGCAGATACTGTACTTTAATGACCTCTGCCTAGCCGGTTGAACACATCCACTTCAAATTTGGTCAGAAAAGCCTTAACACCTCGATGATGTTATATTGTGAAGATTGTGAGCTTTCACGGAAGGTGGTTGCCGTGGTAGTGCCGCGAAATTTCAGTGTTTCGCCATTGCAAAACAAACTGTTGTAACTCAACTCCACATAGTCAGATCTCATATTCACATTTGATAAGAGTCCTAGTCTGAAGACATATACAGGAAAATATTGAATCACAGTAATAGTGCCACCTACTTGCAACAGGAAGGTATATGCCACATACTTTTACTGACTACTCCTAGCATGTTAACCAGATGCATGTAAAATTTGGTCAGCTAAGTTGGAAGATGTTGATGATGCTACATCGTGAAGCTTTTGAGTTTTCATCAAACGCTGTTGCCTTGGCGACGCATTATTCGCCATGAAACAGGAAGCTGGGGATGCTTGAAAACTGACCAAACTTGACACAGCGTCATAAGTTGTCTGATATGGGTCTTGGGCTTGGGTGGGGCAAAATGACTTGAGGGCGCCCCCTAGAATATTACAAATTACACCGTTAAATCATGTTCAGACGCACATTGTGAGCTAGTGTCAGTGTTTGCTAGTCCCATTTTGTACATTTTATATTGAGCAATATGTGTTCTACTGTAAAATGAACAGAGGAACCTGTACAAGATAAAAATAATGGTTCAAGAATAAAATATAAAGCTGAATAATTATTTTTGAAAACTATGTACAGATGTGCAAAAGGTTCAGAAAAAAATGAGAAAAATTCCAAAATAAACTACTTAAATTCAGACATTTACTCTTCTTATTTCTTCCTCTTACAAACTATTTCAGTATTCCACTTTCTCCTTAGAATCTGTGTTTCCTGGCTTTTCTGGAGGCAAAGTCATTCATGACACCACTGTAAAAGTGCATGTCCACTCAGTCTTTCTTGTGCCGTGGAAAATCTCAAGTAGTTCTTGATCAACTTCAGCTTAGAAATGCTCCCCTCTGCAGATGCAACAGTCACAGGGAGAGTGCAGGCTATCTGGAGAGCTACCCAAAGATTTGGGTACTACTCGCAGATCTAATTTTGAGAGAGGTAAGTAAGAAGCTAAAATGTGGTCATCTTTGCTCAGGGGAGTTCTGGAATTCTCTCCATCTCTGTAGCCAGTGCACTCCCTTCAACATCAGCCTCAATACTGTTAACCCGACTCTCCCAATGCGTTTCACACCAAGACTTGAGTGTGATGTCCACATGCTTCTTCTAGGTGACCCACCTTTGAGGAGAACCCGAGAAGAGTCTATAACGTTTTTCCACATTTCCAAAGAAATAAGTGGCATCCATGGGTGCTTTAGCAGCATCCGAAACCATTAGATTTAAGGTATGTGCTCTACAAGGCACATAAAAAGCCCAGGGATTTTCTAGTCTAGCCTGCACACCTTTATTTTTGCCCTTCATGTTTACACTGTTGTCATAAGATTTTCCTACAGTGCCTAGACCTGTAGATTCAGGAGATATGAGAAATCCCAAGAAGTATTCCTTTAACCCTGGTGTTTTGCCAAGACTTACAGTGCACACGACAACAACGGATCCCCTGAGTGCCAGATTCATTTCTGCCAAGGACTGAATAATACTAATTAAGTGCATGAGAACGTCTCTCCAGCAATTCTTTTCTGCCTCTCAGAGGACCATTTCGGTCTCATTGATAGTTTTCCCCTTTGAAAGATGGAATGTAAAATCCTCCCCTTTCACCATGTTGTTGCAATGATCAGGGCTATTTTCATGCTGTTTCCTTAGTGCACCTACAGTGCATTCAGAAAGTATTCAGACCACTTCACGTTTTTCTAAAATCATATAAATTCATTTTTTCCCTCATCAATCTACACTCGAGACCTCATAACAAAACGAAAACAAAATTTTAGAAATTTTTGCAAATTAATTAAAAAATAAAAAGTTAAATAACACATTGACATAAGTATTCAGACCCTTTGCTATGACACTTGAAATTTAGCTCAGGTGTCTTCTATGTCTCTTGATCATCTTTGAGATATTTCTACACCTTGATTGGAGTCTACCTGTGGTAAATTCAACCGATTGGAAATGATTTGGAAAGGAACACACCTATCTATATAAGGTCTCACAGCTGACAATGCATATCAGAACCAAACCAGAACCAGAGACAGGATTGTGTCGAGGCACAGATCTGGGGAAGGCTGCAAAAGATTTTCTGCTGCACTGAAGATTTCCAAGAGCACAGTGGCCTCAATTATTCTTAAATGGAAGAAGTTTGGAACAAGCAGGACTCTTCCTAGAGCTGGCCACCCGGCCAAACTGAGCAATCGGGGGAGAAGGGCCTTGGTAAGAGAGGTGACCAAAAACCCAATGGTCACTCTGGCTGAGCTCCAGAGATCCTGTGTGGAGATGGGAGAAACTTCCAGAAGGACAACCATCACTGCAACACTCCACCGATCTGGGCTTTATGGCAGAGGGGCCAGACGGAAGCCTCTCCTCAGTGAAAGACACAGGAAAGCCCACTCGGAGTTTGCAAAAAATAACCTAAAGGACTCTCAGACTGTGAGAAACAAGATTCTCTAGTCTGATAAAACCAAGATTGAACTATTTAGCCTCAATTCTAAGCATCATGTCTGGAGGAAACCAGGCACCGCTCATCACCTGCCCAGCACCATCCCAATGGTGAAGCATGGTAGTGGCAGCATCATGCTGTGGGGGTGTTTTTCAGCGGCAGGGACTAGGGGACTGGTTAGGGTTCAGGGAAAGCTGAATGGAGCAAAGTATATAGATATCCTTAATGAAAACCTGGTCCAGAGCAATCAGAACTTCAGACTGGGCTGAAGGTTCACCTTCCAACAGGACAATGACCCTAAACACACAGCCAGGACAATGCAGGAGTGGCTTAGGGGTAACTCTGTGAATGTCCTTCAGCAGCCAGCCAAAGCCCTGGCCAAAGCCAAAGGTGCTTCAACTAAGTTGAGTCTGAACACTTATGTCAATGTGATATTTCAGTTTTTTTTAAATAAATTTGCAAAAATTTCTAAAATTCTGTCCTCACTTTGTCATTATGGGGTATTGAGTGTAGATTGATGCGGGAAAACATTAATTTAAACGAATTTTCTGAATGCACTGTATATTGACCCAATCCCACTGTCCCTTTGTCTAGTTTTGTGGACTTTCTTGAGAACAATTTGCAGCAGAAGCAGTAAATGTTAAATGGGCTGCATTTATATAGAGCCTTTCTAGTCTTCCAACCACTCAAAGTGCTTTACACTACATGCCAATGTTGACACATTCACACACACATTCACACACTGATGGCAGAGGCTGCCATGCAAGGTGCCAACCTGCTCATCAGGAGTTCTATTGCTCATTGACATACGTCACACACCGATGACACAGCCTTCAGGAGCAATTTGGGCTTGCCCAAGGACGCTTGCGGACTGCAGTAGCCATGGATCAAACTACTGTCCCACAGTAGACTGCATCATTTCTTTTTGAATAAGTGTGCCAGCTCTGCTTGATTTTTTCCCCATGAATTACTTGACTGTATGTGTAGTGATAGTAAAAGCTTCGGCCATCATGTTTTTTAAGGAATGTGAAGTTTTCCTTTATAGGCAGTGGCCCTCTGCTTACCAGATCAGTCCTTTCTGAGTCGGACAGGACAGATGACCACTGAGCTGGATCAACTGGAGGTGTTGCTGATCCATGGTGTAGGCTGGAAGTTGCTGAGGGAGTAGATGTGACATTGATCTCAATGACCACAGAAGTAGAAGGACCTATAGGGAAATGAAATTAATAATTATAATTAGAAATATTTATCTCAGGATATTCTACAGTAAACTGAGCAAATACAAAGGCTGCTGTGCTGTTAACTTACTAGCCACATCAGCTGAGGTTGAAACAGACAGTGAAGAGACAGTAGGATTAGTGGATGCAGGTGCAAGAAACTACTCCTCACCTGCAGAGAAGGATGAACCTAAGATGAAAAAGAATAATAATAAAAGCTAGCTATGTTAAATGTCATACTAAAAGGTAATGCAACTGTCAACAATAAAAACAATCTCACAAGATGCATGGTTTATCCATACAAATATATTGATCTGGGAAAATTACCCTTTGCCGAAAACTCACCTGCTGTGTTATCATGAGCTGAGGAGGTGGTTTGCAGTGCTGAATATACAGTGGCAAAATCATCACTGACACTGGCATTGAGTATGAGTACATAGTTGATGAAACAGAATGAGTTTATTTACCAATATAAATTAATATACTCAGCAGCAAGCATTTTGTACACATAAAACAACTCTTCATCTATAACTAGCTAGTTAAGGCATAATAAAAGGCATAATAACATGCATAATGATGGAATATAATAGCAAAGACCCCAAAATGGTAATGTAAATAATGTTTATATATAGTTTATAGAACAGAAGCTTATTTTTATCACAGAAATATATACCTAGCAACAAGTTATTTTTACACAGAAGAAAAAACTTTAATCTATAACTATGACCATATGCGCTTTTAGTGGTTTCTATAAAGCCACAACACAGAAATGGAAATTTAAATAGTTTGCTGTGTGTTACTTTTTATATAAACTGCTTTTCCACCTTAGCATTTGTTTTGACTCTTTTATATGCACAAAGTCTAGTTTTAAGAAGGGAACAAAGCACTATCATGTGTTTATGCTTAAGCTACTCTGAAGCAGGGGTCATTTAGTGTCTCTAAATGGCCTTTTTTTGGAAGACGCCTAGAAATACCCTTAGAAAACATGTAAAATATTCATTTTCTGTGGTACTGTTATTAAATTTGAACTTGGACTAGGCAAGCCTCCATGCTGCGGTACCATTGTGTTTTCCAGCTAATAAGTCCCAGCTATGGGTCATCTGCAGGCATCTGTTTGCAAAAAAAATATTCAGGCGGAAATAAAAACCTTCTACTTCAGTGTGTTCAAACTTCAATTACTCAATGCCAGTAGTACTTACAGTAATTCTGACTGTTGGGGAAAAAATTCAGTTTTACCTTTCAAAAGAGACCAAAACCATGCATGTACTCCTAATGGTTTAGTTATGCCTTGGATAGGCATTTTAGGCTTTTACAGAAATTTAAAGGATTGTTAAACCAGATTGATAGTGGAATATTTTACCAAAAATCACAAAATGCTAGTCTTAGATAATGTTATGCAGTATACAAACACTAAAATGTTAGCTTGCTTTGAATAGCTAGCTATCTAGTTATATACTATTTAAAATCGAAATTTCTCTAGCTAGCTAGTTAGCTACCTTGCTATTACACATACAACTAGGTGGATTAAGATGTCAAGGCTATTTAGGGATGTTTAATCAAACATCAACTTTCCTAGAACAAGATGTGCTAGCTAGGCTATGTTGTAAGCTAACGTAGCTAGTTAGTTAACAACATAGCCTAGGTAGCATATCTTGTACTTAGGTCCATCAGTTCAAGTTCAATTGTAGTTATCCTAGGTTTATGTTGGTAACAGCCCAAGTTTAATTATATACTATCTAGAGATTAAGATAGTACTTTCCAATCAATTACATTTTCTTTTATAGTTATTGTTTATGTATAAATGGTTTATTAGATTTACCATATACTTACCTGGTAACAACCTATGCAGGTTTTCTCTAGTGTCATGGTACATCTCTGGGTACGTTCTTCCAGATGTTTTTACAATTTACTAATTAAGTAAGTAAGCTGTAAACTGGTATTACCAGGCTCTTACCATATAATTTGTAATAGATTATTCCTTTTTCCATGTAATCAACACAAACTTCTACTATATATATTTAGCGATGTTACTAAGTAAAATGTGACAATTTACTCAGTAAGTAAGCTGAAACAGTACTGTATAGGGAAGCCTTGTTTGTTTCCATGGTATTACCATATTCTTACAATATCCTTTGTAACTGGTTATTCCCTTTTCCATGCAATAAGCACAAACTTTTACCCTGTTCTGCAACATTACTAAGTAATGTACATTACAATTTAGAGAGTAAGTAAACTGAAACTGTACTGCAAAAGATCAAAATGGATGGTTTCCTTTCCCATGCAAAATAGACAAACTTGTACCATATGTTCTATAGTGTTAATTACCCAATAATATACTATAATTTACCATATACTGTATTTAAGAGGTAAATACTTGGTAACTGGAGGACTGTAAAAGGAAGGGTTACTTTGTCAGTTTCATTGACCTCAGGTCACATCAATGAAACACTTTATGGTAAAGCTACACCTACACTGCAAGGGGGCTTAGCCAGAGTAGCTAGGAAGGTGATAGGAGGCAGACTCAGAGACTTGTCCAATGACTAAAAAAGGTGATTTATTTCTCCAAAAAATTAACTGAATTTGAATTTTTGTCTTAAAGTGTCAGGTAAAAACAGGGCTACAAATAAGATGTGTTAGAGCTCACTACTACCGCTCCATGAAGAAAGCTGAGAAGCCGACTAGTAGCAAAAGTGTAACATTCAAAGTTTTGTTAAATGTGTTTTTTTTTTACAGTTCTACCATTTAAGGCAAAGTTTATATTAGTATACTAGTATTGGCAAGAATCTAACAATTAAGAATAAAGGGTAGCTCAGAGTAGAAGTTAAGATCTAGTCAGCCCCCCATTTGAGTGCAGTAAACTGTTTGTTAATGGCATCTAATAAATAGGGAGTGAAGCCAGGACCTGTGGATGCCATGGTGGTAGTGAAACCCAAACCAGGTGCTACTTCAGCAAGCTGGTATGCAACATCAGTATAAACAGTAGGGCTGACCCAAATGGAAGCTTCAAAGCTTCGTTCGATGCCAAGGTATTTGAACAGCAAAATCATGATTCAAGTATTTATTTTGGTTTTTTTTCCATTTTTAACCCCTCCTCTGATCTCACCTATCCACAAAACTTACAATCTGCCTGGCGAGAGAATATCACCCGTGCACTGACAGCTGTCAAGGTAATTCAAGGGTAATTCAAGTAGACAGACATACAGTGTAACCAATCAGAGCTAAAATAAGCTGCCATGCTGTGAAGTACAGTAAATGACACAGCAAGGTTGGTTGACAGCACTCTGTGTACTGCTCATGCTATGATGTTGTTGAGAAGTTAATAAACCGCTCATTCTGAGTACAAATAAGCTGTGTCAGCCAGCAGTTTATTTGACAACAGCCAGGCACAATGACATATGGGACAAAATATGTAGCAACATCAAGAAGTGCTCCACACTCAGTTTGTTGTTGTGGGGTTTCTGTGGACACAGTGAAGCTGACAACTGTGTGCAGTGAAGGTGTGTGTGTGTGTTAGCTAGTGTTGTGTGTCAGCTGTGTGAGTGGCAGCGAGCACCCTGCTGCAGTTGCTCACTGCAGTGATGTACGGGGTGCTGCGTGTATTTCTGGTGTAACACAGCAGCTGATCTCTGTGTGGTGCTGCGGGGTGTTGTGGGGTGCTGCGTGTATTTCCAGTGTAACACAGCAGCTTGTGGTTTGAAAACAAACTGTGGATACAAAGAGACGCAACAGCTAGCACCTAGTTAAATGCCCAAATACAGTAAGCTACATTGACTGCAGGTACCTCAGAGTTGACCATGGCACAAGGTCAAGTTGAAGGATAGCCATCCTTATTATTGGCAAGTGCAGGGGCAGGTGGAATGGTGACTCAACCTGGCTCCATCACCTAATAAAAAAAACTAGTGCCATGAGAGCTGTCTCCCTCTCTTCAACCCTTTACTATTGGTAATTTTTTTTTTTTTAATTTAACGTCACGCTGTTGGCCACACCTGCCTAGAAATATTCTCCTCAGATTCTGGTTATAAGTTATAATGTATACATGTCAGGCTATTACTGTACATAACCTGAGATAATTCATCTTTATTATTTGGAATCTGGGATGAGGAGGGGAAAAACCTTTATAGAGATTTTTTCTCCAAACTTTCTGCTTTAATACAGAAACGGGTACTGTATTTTATTGCAGCTCAGTACGATATAGTCTCTGTCCAAGGTGCTGAACTTGGCAAGCCCACACAGCACAATTCCTTCTGCAACTCAGTCTTCCAAAAATTACATTTATATAGGCTGCAACTAATAACACCTATATAGGTGGCCAAAATATAATTGGCCAATTAAGTAAGAAAATTAAATTATTGTTATTGTTCCGATAATGGAATGTCAGCTGATAATTATGATGACAACTGTTTGCTGCCATAAGTGCAAGAAAATCCGCCAGTAAGGGAGACGGTACAAGCAATTTACAATTGCTGAACAAGCAGAACATATGTAAACTTGCAGAAATGTTACGTTCTCTCCCCCAGTCAACTCCTGGTCCCCTCTCATCAACAGCTGGTATGTTTTACAGCCAGTATGAGCCAGCGTTCCCTTGTAATCTCGTAATGATTAATGGTTACCTAACATTGTGCTAATAGAGAATACTCATGAATGAGCGTGCAACGACCGCTAATTGTATGTAACCATACAGTCCTATTTACTAAGTATCTGAAAACTTGTCTAATTTTTGTAGACTTTGAGGCTGAGACCAGCAGCCCCTCCTCTCTACCAACAGTACCTACAGCAGTGAGTCTCTGACCAGCAGCAGCAGAGGGAGGAGGACAGACAAAAGCATAAATGATGCCACAGGGCTGTTAACCAGTTTATTGTAAAAGACCTGCAGTCTTTCTAAACAGTGAGGGCTTTAAGTAACCATTAATCATTACAAGATTACGAGGGAACGCTGGCACATACAAGCTGCTGCTCCTCTTTGCTAAATAAACAACTGACTGTGAACTGCACTGCTCGTGTGATTAATCTGGCCTTCCTGCATTTTGCCCAAGTTTTTTATGTTTTTCCATTTTCTGTCTACGTCTTTTGATCACTCTCTGAGTTGGAATACGTTCTATCGAACTGGTGGATTTTGGATTAACCAATGTAACACACTGCCTATCTTCTCTACTGGGATTTACGGATTTTGGATTATTCAACGTAAAGTGCTTCCTACCTTCTCTACCGGGATTTGTGGATTTTTGGATTATTTCAATATAAAGTGCTCCCTACCTGCTCTACTGGGATCCCTTTTCTCTGGAGGACAGCGGTTGTCTCTTCCTTCAGCCTGCCGGCTCAGGTGTGCCACAAAGACCCATCCGGCTCCCCTGCACTCTCTATCAGTGCGGAAATCACCAAGAGCTGCGCTGTCATTGACAGACTCTAGCAAGTGGGGTTTTTCTTTAACTGGAGCTCCTCTCATGTTTGCTGTAATGATCTCCACTGTGTGACTGTGACTGTGAAGTTGGTGAAGGGCTTTGTAGGTGGTGACCTGTTACCAACGCTGCCATTCTGCCTAAACAACGCAACTGCTTTAATTATGATGTCCTACACTGCCACACAGCTACAGAGTTTACGCAGCTTTCTAATTACACCCGATGAGGGGTTTTTAACCCATTGCCCATCTGCACTGCAGAGTTTGCTGAGACTTCCATTCTCAGCTCTGTCTCCTGCCACCATGGAATTATTTAATACACAATCTCTCACCATTAAATCCCTCATAATGACCACATCTTAGACAAGGGGCTTGATTTCATGTGCCTAACTGAAACCTGGCATAAACCAGGGGACTACTCTGTACTTAATAAGGCCTGTCCTCCTGGCTACAGTTACAAGCCCACAGCTCTGGCCGTGGTGATAATTTAACAATCATACACCAGGCTGAACTGAAACTGTCTCCCCTGCCAATGCCTGATCTTTCTTCCTTGCTCTAAAATGTTGCTCTAATTCCTTGCTCTAAAATGTAAACCTCCATACTCTATGATGGTGCTTCTCATTTACTGTCCCCCCAAACCATATTCTTTCCTACCTGAGATACACAACCTCCCCACCTCACTCTGCTCCATGTCAGACAACATTGTCATTGTTGGTGATTTGAATATATACATGTCAGCAACCCCTCCTGTCATTTTGCTCTTGACCTGGTCATCACTGACTCCACCCCCATCAATAACCTACCGGTCTGTGATCTGTGTTTGTCTGACCACAAGGTGGTCTCAATGGATTTCACATTCCTGTCACCCACTACTAAGCCTAAGCGTCAAATGACTTTATGACTATGGACCTCCAGCACATCACCTGCCCAGCTTCTGCATCAGTGGATAAACTAGTGGCACACTATAATACATCTCTGAGCAGTGTCTTTGGTCTTCATGCCCCTGTCAAAACATAAGAGGTCAATTTTTCATGCTCTGCTCCCTGGTTCACTCATGACCTGCAGAAAATAAAAACAGCTGGATGTGGCCAGGAAAATTTTTCAGACACTCTGGGCTTGCTGTCCATAAACTGGCCTTCTGTAAACATCAAAGGACTTACTAAAGTCCCTTAAAGATGCTTGGTCACAGTTCTACCCCAACCTAATTTATAACAACCCTAAGCATCTTTTTTCCACCATAAATCATTTCCTGAAGTACAATCAGTGAGGCTACAGAAGAGGGATGTAACAGCTTCATTGACTTTTTCAGAGCCAAGGTCACCAACATCCACTCTCTGATGTCAAGCTCTTCCTCTCTGCCTCCTCCTGTCATCAACCCTCTGTCTGGGAACTTACTGTCTCTTCTCTATTTTACTTTGACCCACACTGAGGAAATCCTCAGGAAGATGAAACCCTGTACTTGTGCCCTGAACCCATTCCTTAAGCTCTGCTCAAATCATACATCCCCATTCTCAGCCCCCTGGTCACCAAAACTGTCAACCTCTCCCTTCAAACTGGTAGTGTTCCATCCACCCTCAAGGTCGCAGTGGAAGTTCTTGCCAGCTACAGACCTATGTCCAACCTCCCTTTCCTGCCCAAGGTGTCAGAGAAGGTGGTTGCTTCTGAGCTTCAGGACCACCTTAAACACAACAACCTATTCGAAATTTTTCAGTCAGGTTTTCGTTCAGCACACAGCACTGAAACAGCTCTGCTTAGGGTTGTGTAGGGTAGGGGGAGAGGAGGTCTGTGAGATATGGGGGAGCAAGTTGGTGAAGGGCTTTGTAGGGTGATGACCAGGATTTTGTAGTTGATCCAGTAGGAGACAGGAAGCCAGCGGTGCTCTTTTAGGACTGGGGTGATGTGATGCCAGGATTTAGTGTGAGTAAGAAGTCGGGCAGCTACGTTCTGGACCAGTTTGAGTCTGTTGATGGCGCTTGCACTGCTGCCATAGAGGAGTTAGTTGCAATAGTCAAGACAAGAGGGAATTATTATCTTTTCAATATTGTGAAGGTGGTAGAAAGAGGCTTTGACAATTAATTATAATAATAATTATATATACACTATTTTAACAAATATCACTTGTTTCCCAGCCCACAGAGGCCCAGATATTAAACATTAAACATTAAAATGACAAAAAAAATTGAGTGACTAGGTTTTTCCTCAACATAAGATTGTTTATAGAATTCACCAGCACTGAACTATGTGTTACGGTGTTTGTAAGTGTCCCTTCACCCACAGGGGTTTCACAATGCCATCTGTGCTTGAGAGAGTGTTTGTGTATACCTCTCTTATGCAATATTTTGTAGCCGGCAAAAGTACTACAGAACAGTCTGCTACAGTGTGCCACCCCCTCACACATGATGGGCAACACAGGACAGGACAATTTGGCAGGGACCAGTACATGAACTCCCCATGTCTTTTTTGGTATTACTGAAAATAAAATATTCTGGGAGGAAGGCAGAGTTGACATTTTATCCAGAAACAAATGCCAATAAAAGTTATTGGTAATATTAATATATTGAATTATTAATATATAAATATATTGAATGTGTCAGAATAATAACTAAGTAAACCACATATATAGTAGATAGTATCTCAACTTCAAACTAGAACATATAAATTCAAAACATGTATCTGCAAGAAGGGTTCATCCTCTGTGTAGCAGGACAGTGATCAGCAAATTCAACATCAATGACATTACTCTGTGGGACATCTCACAAGATATCTCAAAGTTGACATTTTGCCTCATTTTAGTTACTGTCCCACACCCAGTAAAATGAGTAAATATAACATTGAATACTGCGCATTTTAGGAACAAATGAAACATTAAACCTATGAATTGTATGCAGGAAATGTATATTAAACCTGCAATCCGGAACTTTTACAAATACACTTGTGACATTCAAGCCGTTGCCAAACAAGTTCACACAATGCTGATTTAGTCTATCACCGCCAGATAATTTTCTCTGTATTTTACAGTGTACCAGAGATTTTAATCTGTCTCGGGTTTGACATTCCCGTGCTGGCCAGATGAATGCATATTGCTCTATAGGCAGAGCATGCACATTAGAGACCGGTTAGCCCTCTGCTTACTTGAATGGGGACAAAATAATTTAACTGTGCGGCTCTTGGAATTGGAAATTAAAATTAAAATTAAATTAAAAAAAATAATAATACTGAGGATTGATGTTGTGGAAGTTCAGGGACATTTTCATTTTATAAACTGCATAATTATTACCAAAGTGAAAATTTAAATAAAAACATGACAAAGCTGCAGGGTTTCCTCCAGAAAGTGTTCGGGCAGTGATTACATTACTTGCCCACCACCCTCACTGTCATTTTGCTTTTTTTTATAGAAATAAAACCCATTCTGTTCATTTTTGCATATCAGCACTCATGTTCATCAAATTAAAAAAAACTCTAATTTGTAAAATACTGAGCATGTTATCAATACTTAGTCAAATCATAAGCTGAATGTGTCTGCTCCATGAGTGTCCACAGCAGCAGCAGAGTCACAGCACAGTGTAGTGGAGTGAGACGCCTGTCCTCCCTCCTGCTCTGTGCTGTTAGCAAGCAGCTGCTCTCATGTCTCCTGGGTCTCTGTGCTTGTTTTCGGCAGAAACTCTCCTGCTCTCTGCCTGCTCAGCCTGCTCTCGGTGTGTCTCTCTCCAGATGGCAGGTGGGTAGCTGCGGTTCTGGTTCTAAGCAGTGGTCGTCCTCTGGCTCGTCCCCGCGTCTGTGTGCGCCACAGACCAGTGTCACTGCCGCCTCACCGTCACACATGCTCTCTCTCTCTCGACCGCACACTTGCTACACACTGAGCTATTCCTTAAAGGAGCTACACTACTTGTATAATACATTTTAGTTTAGAAAACATCTTAAAATACTCTTTTTTTTTTTTTTTTTTAATTCCGGATGCATAGGCCCGGCGGGCTGCTGGGCTTGCAATACACTGGTGGAAACCCTGCACTGTCATTATGGTAATGAAACTGAATATGAAATTGTTTGTCATTTGCATTTTCAAATTATTTTTTGGTTGTTGGTGTGTGTGTGCGAGTATGTGTGTCTGTGTGTGAGAGAGAGAGAGTAAGATAGCGAGAGAGAGAGAGAGAGAGGAACAGGGAGAGAGTATTTTAGTGCATGTGTGCATTTGAGGGATAAACACAGTAACATTGTGATTTCATGTGTGTTTCCTCACAGCTCAGTGCTTTGACTTTTTGCCCTCATTTCTCGTTGCCCTAAAGGGCAACAGGACTGTTCAAGTTACTGACCACTATCATTACTGAATACTGATATCAAGCTATATGTCAAAGCTCTACCCTGTTGATTGGAATCATATATGAATTTTCTAATATATGAGGATTAGACAGGTATGCTGGCTTCTTCATATCAGTGAGTTCTCAAATAACTGACTCAACAGCTGTCCTTTCTCTCTATGTTGAGAAGGCTTTTTATTGCCCTGAGTGGCATTTTCTTTGGGCAATACTGTGCCACATGGGTTTTGGCAATCATTTCATTGCTATGTGTCAAATTCTTTATTCAAAAACAACTGCTATGGTGTTGACAGGGAACATCAGTTTCTAAACAAGTTCCTGCCAGGGCTGCCCTCTTTCCCATTTGTTATTTGCTCTTTCTCTTGAACCTGTGGCCCAGATTGTTCAACAATCAGTCAGTCATGAACCTATTACCATGCATTACATCAACCACTTTATTTCTCTATATTCCGATGATGATATATTGTTTTTTTATCCAGGATGTCCCTCAGTCTCTTCCCCACCTCCTCCCCCAGAAAATTAAAATTAACTGAGGGAAATCTGCCTTAGTGTCACTCAATGTATTGGCGAGATGAGTGACCTCCATATCTAATATCCCTGTGGTTTAGAACACCAAATACTTTCAATCCACCTTTCAATTGTAAATATTGTAAGAAACAACTGCAAGGCACTCATGACAGAGGTGGAAGCAGATTTGATGGAAAAGATGGAAAAATCTCCTGTTATTGATTCACTCTCGCATCTCCATTATTAAAATGAATGTCCTCCCGACAATCAACTTTTTTAGCTCGATGATACCTTTACCATCACCTAAAGACCTATGGAAATTCTTCTCTCTAATATCTAGGTAAAATGAAATGCTAATAAAATGAAAGCAATACCATCACCAACCTGCACCCTATGCAATCAAAATGCGTTTGGCACATTTTTTTCATATGGTCTGGGAGTGCCCAGGGGTTGAAGATTTCTGGAAGAGGGTTTCAGAGATGCTATCAAGCATATTGTTCAAACCACACCACAAATCCTGTCACTTAATGACAGCTCCAACTTGGAGCTCTGTGTTAAGTAGAGATGTCTCTGGCTAGCTGGCCTTACAGCTGCCAAGCAACTAATGTTGTCAATATACAAAGATGACTTCATAGACATAGCAAGCATGGAATACTGGGCTGCTAATATGCACCATGCAAAAACAGAAAATATTTCATACTGGGAACAAGCAACTACTACTAAAATCTTTAATACAGTTGATCTGCTCATCCATAAGGTCCAGGGTGGGTAGGGTGGGTGGGGTTTGGGAGCTAAAGGGAGAGATATAGGGGGGTGGGGGGTGGCAGGGTGGTCGAGTTGCAAAGCAGATGCTCTTATTTCCAGTGTCTTGTGTCTGTTTATCAGTGTTATTTTGGTTAATGCATGGATATTTGTGATTACATTCATTCACTTTTTGTGGTCTATCAATCTTATAACCCCAGCCCTATATAATTATGCTCAAATGCCAATAAAATGTATCACAAAAAGGAGGTTAAAGTTAAAGTAAAGATAAAGTTAAAGATATTCAGCAGTTTTAGTGCATAAAGTTGTATTTCAGTAGGTTAATATGAGTGGCTGGTGAGTTATCCTGTAACAGACAGTAGTCCTGTACAAATACAGTAGCTTTCCAGGAAGTTAAATGTTGTTGAGGGGAGTTTTGGACTGAATTATCACAGCATTGGCAGTAATCTGTGTGTTGTACCAGGCTGTCATGGTGAAGGGGGAGTTGAGCCTGAAGGTGAGGCTCTGGGTTTATTCCTTGATCTACTATCTAACCCTCACCTATGGTTAATGAACATTGGGTAATGAGGGAAAAAATGAGATCAGGAATGAAGTGGCAAAAATGAGTTTCCTTTGCAGGGCTCAGCTATAAAAAAAAAAAAAATAAAAAAAAAAGGGTGAGGAGCTTAGACAGCCAGAAGGAGCTCAGAGTAGAACCACTACTTCGAGTCTGATGGGATTACATAACCCAGAGATGTTATGAGATCAGTGATGGTATAAAGTTTGAATTGGGTTATTTAGATTTGGCTGACATGCTGCGGTAAGCGTATTGAGTCACTTCCGGTTGCTGACTGTGTTTACTGATAGCATTTTTGCGGCTCTCAACTCAGTTAATTTTGTGGATAATCACTGTGGATAAATACCGACTGTATATTTAAACTTACACTAGTTCTGCTCAAGCACTCTTAGCTCTCTCCTTCTTTTTGTGACTCTTCTAGCTAATACCACAGTAGTTAGTTATTCTAGCTCTGCAGTTTGCTTAGCAGCTAACTTAGCTTTGCAGTTAGCAATGGCTTCTCTCTCTCCCTCCCACTCTCCTGCTCCTTGCTCAGTGTGTCATATGTTTAGTTATTCCTCTGCCTCCTTTAGTGATAATGGTACGTGTAATAAATGTAGTTTATCTGTTGCGGTGTTGGACGCAAGGCTCTGTGAATTGGAAGCGCAACTCCGCACAATGGAAAACCATAAGGAAGTCTTACCCTTAGTTGGTACTTCTTTACTTGATATGATCAATCTGTCTTTAGTAACAGGCTATGTACCACAGTCCTTAAAAGCAGCTGTAATTAAACCTCTTCTTATGAAGCCTACTCCAAGTGTGCCTTAAGGACATAAAGACCTGGATGGCCTGCAATTTTCTACTACTAAACTCAGACAAAATTGAAGTCATTGTGCTTGGCCCTAAACATTGTAGAAACACATTATTTAATGATATAGTTACTCTAGATGGCATTACCCTGGCCTCCAGCACCACTGTAAGGAATCTGGGAGTTATCTTTGATCAGGGTATGTCCTTTAACTCCCACATAAAACAAATTTCAAGGACTGCTTTTTTTCACTTACGTAATATTGCAAAAATCAGGCACATCCTGTCTCAAAAAGATGCAGAAAAACTAGTCCACGCATTTGTTATTTCTAGGCTGGATTATTGAAATTTCTTATTATCAAACTGCCCTAATAAGTCTCTAAAGACTCTCCAACTGGTCCAGAATGCAGCTGCACATCTACTGACAAAAACTAGAAAAAGAGATCATATTCCTCCCATTTTAGCTTCTTTGCATTGGCTTCCTGTAAAATCCAGAATAGAATTTAAAATACTTCTCACTTACAAAGCTCTTAATGGTCAGGCACCATCATACCTTAAAGAGCTCATAGTACTTTATTATCCCACTAGAACACTGCACTCCTAGAATGCAGGTTTACTCGTGGTTCCTAGAGTGTCCAAATGTAGAATGGGAGGCAGAGCCTTCAGCTATCAGGCTCCTCTCAGTGGAATGGTAAATGGTAAATGGACTGTACTTGTATAGCGCCTTTCTAGTCTTCCGACCACTCAAAGCGCTTTTAACACTACGAGTCAATTCACCCATTCACACACATTCATACACTGAATGGGTACAGGGGCTACCATCCCAACCTGCCCATCAGAGGAAACCATTCACACACACTCACACACTGATGGCGGCAAGCTACCACGCAGGGTGCTGGCACAGCCATCGGGAGCAATTTGGGGTTCAGTATCTTGCCCAAGGACACTTCAACATGTGGACTGAAGGAGCTGGGAATGGAATTTCCGATCTTCCAATTAGTGGACGACCCGCTCTACCTCCTGAGCCACAGCCGCCCCATCTTCCAGATTTAGTCCGGGGGGCAGACACCCTCTCTACGCTTAAGAGTAGGCTTAAAACTTTCCTTTTTGATAAAGCTTATAGTTAGGGCTGGCCAGGCTCACCTTGGACCAGCCCTTAGTTATGCTGCAATAGGCCTAGTCTGCTGGGGGACTTCCCATGATGCACTGAGCTCCTCTGTCCTCCTTCTCCTCCTCTCTATCTGTATGCATTCATGTACCATTAATGCATGTTACAAACTTGACTTCTTCCCCAGAGTTTTTGTGCTTTCTTGTCTCACAGGAAAGTCCCGCCTCCACTATTGCTACTGCTATTATTGCTATTATTATTGCAAGTCATATCTCTATTATTATTATTGTTGATATTATTGTTACTGTTATTATGCTTCTCTGCGTCTCTCTTCACCACCCACCCTCCACCCCCCCTCTCCCTCCCTCTTTCTTTCTCTCTCAACCCAACCAGTCAAGGCAGACGGCTGCCCACCTAGAGCCCGGTTCTGCTTGAGGTTTCTTCCTGTAAGGGGAGTTTTTCCTTGCTGCATCCACAACATTTCAAGCCATGCTGCCACAACATGAATAGTTTTCTACAGGAGAGCAGGTAAAAGGAGTTTTTTACCTTGAGGACATGTTAGAGGTGTGCTGCTTCTCATAAACACAGCTCACTGAAACACATGTTCAAGGCTTAATAAGGCACAGTGTGATAAAAGCAGGCTATACCAAGTCCATGGACTCATGGTCTAAGAAGGAAAAAAAATGTTTTTGCAAAAAAGTTGGATAGTTTTGAGTATTTGTTAGATTTGTGTTCATTCTTTGATTGCCTGGTTGAACATTATTGAGGAAGCAGACTAAGCTTGTGTGTGTGCATTTTTATACATGTATCACCATAATACTTGTATTCCAGTGTGAGAATGTGTGTAAATAAGGTGTATTCTTCTCTCTCCCTCTGTCTCCCACTTTAGCTGAGATGAAAGCACTCCTACCAATCTAGGTCATCTGTCTGTGTCATTTATATTCCCTGTATTATACACACAAACACACACATACAGACCATTAGGCAGACTCCAGTCTAGTGCCCTCTACTTGAACACGCTTGATGATTGTGTAGCCACTCATCTGCTTTGCTTTGTCTTTGTTATCCCTACTGGCAGATATCTTTTTTCATCTCTAACCACTCTCTTAAGCGTTTTTAAGTCCTACTTCTAATAACTGATGATGCATTCCACTAGTGTTAATGAAATCACATGCAAGCAGGATGTGTTGCATGCTTTTAGAGCTGTGACTTTTGCCGCCTTTATTGCACCTGCACTAATATTTCTCTTTTTTAATGAATGTGTCTCCTCTAAACATTGAAAACAACGTAATTAGTCAAAAATATAACCAGGTGGTGATTTGACAATTGAAGTATATTTTGTCATATGTTTTCTAACCTGCTCCTGTTTTAATTTACTATTGATTATTCTACCTGCTGTCTTGATAAATTCCATATAATGTACTGCACATTTCCACAGCACTAATTCCATCACTACAATAACATCATGTCATACTCACCACTCTGCTGCTCTCTTTTCAAAACAAAAACTGTTGTCACTCACTAACTCCAATAGCGTACTTTGTAGGTTTTTTGATTGGCGGTAAGTTACCATTAAGACTTCCTGCAGCGAAAAGGGTGTATAATCCCTCTTCTTGGCAGGCTTTTAATGTGAAACTTCTGCAGGGAGTGTTGAGTTTTATTGACAGTAGATGAACACTGATTTTTAAAAAATACCGGAAAAGTAGAAGGGACTGGAATCGTTAGTAAATAAAAACAGTATTTCCGTCAAAACGTAAAACTCAATAGTAACACAATGGTAAGTATGACATAACTGTCATGTTGCACTGATGGAATTGTGCTGCATTCATGTCATGTCATGTCTGTCATGTCCGTCTTTACCATCCATGATGTGAATGTGCCATTAGTGCTGTGGAAATGTAGATTATGCTGAATTTACCATATGAGACATTATAGTATGGGTAACACCACCACCCCTCATTGTTTTGTATCTAGCTTTTCAGGTCTTTATTTGTTTTTACTGGCCAAGCCCCTTTTATATTCAAGTCCTGTCAAGTCAACTTTATTTATATAGCGCCAAATCACAACAGAAGTTATCTCAGGGCAGTTTTCGTATAGAGCAGGTCTAGACCCTACTCTTTAATTTACAGAGACCCAATGAGCAAGCAATTGGCAACAGCAGCAAGGAAAAACTCCCTTTTAATGGGAAACCTCGAGCAGAACTGGGCTCTAGGTGGATGGGCATCTGAGAGAAAGAGGGAGGGGGAGAGGGGAGAGACACGTAGAAGCAGAACAACAATAATAACAATAACAATAATAATAATAATAGAAATATGACTAATTATAATAATAGCAAGCATGGGTGTCAAGCAGGACCACAGCAGCAGGCGGTCTGCAACTGTGATCCACGTAAGCCTGCAATCCATAACCAGGTGGTCCACAACCATGACCCATACAAACTGGCAAGACAAGAAAGCACAAAAACTCTGGGGAAGAAGCCAAGGTACATGCATTAATGGTACATGAATGCGTACAGATGGAGAGGAGGAGGAGGAGAGAGGAGCTCAGTGCATCATGGGAAGTCCATTGGCAGTCTAGGCCTATAGCAGCATAGCTAGGGGCTATAAGCTTTATCAAAAAGGAAAGTTTTAAGCCTACTCTTAAACGTAGAGAGAGTGTCTGCCTCCCAGACCCAAAATGGACAATGGTTCCACAGGAAAGCAGCCTGATAGCTGAAGGCTCTGCCTCCCATTCTACATTTGGACACTCTAGGAACCACAACTAAGCCTGCATTCTGGGAGAGCGACTTTGTAGGTGAAGAGAAAAATTTTAAATTCTGTTCCAGATTTTACAGAGAGCCAGTGCAGAGCAGCTAAAATGGGAGAAATATGATCTCTTTTTTTTCGTTTTTGTTAGTACACATGCAGATGCATTCTGAACCAGCTGGAGAGTTTTTAGAGACTTGTTAGGGCAGCCTGATAATAAAGAATTACAATAATCCAGCCTAGAAGTAACAAATGCATGGACTAGTTTTTCTGCATCTTTTTGAGACAGGATGTGCCTGATTTTTAGAGTTTAGTAGCAGAAAATTGCAGGTCATCCAGGTCTTTATGTCCTTAAGGCATGCTTGGAGTTTAGTTAACTGATTTAATTCATCTGGCTTCATTGATAAACATAATTGGGTATCATCCGCATAACAATGAAAGTTTATGGCGTGTTTCCTAATAATATTACCTAAAGGAAGCATATACAAGATGAATAGTATTGGTCCAAGCAAAGAAACTTGTGGAACTCTGTGTCTAACTTTTTCTTGCATGGAGGATTCATTGTTAACGTGTACCAACGAAAATCGATCTGATAAATAGGAGTTAAACCACCTTAATGCAGTTCCTTTAATACCAATTAAATGTTT
This sequence comes from Scomberomorus guttatus, assembly GCA_038419695.1. Classification (NCBI taxonomy): domain Eukaryota; kingdom Metazoa; phylum Chordata; class Actinopteri; order Scombriformes; family Scombridae; genus Scomberomorus; species Scomberomorus guttatus. The sequence continues at coordinate 31,455,118 of CM076455.1, read as the reverse complement.
CAGTCTCTGTAATAAGATGTGAGGGTCAATGGTGTCAAATGCAGCACTAAGATCTAACAAGACAAGTAAAGAGAGAAGTCCTTTGTCCAATGCAATTAGGAGGTCATTTGTAACTTTCACCAGTACTGTCTCTGTGCAATGATTTGCTCTAAATCCTGACTGAAAATCATAAAATAAACTATTGTTATGTAGAAAGTCACACAACTGATTGGTGACTGCTTTATCAAGGATCTCTCAAAAGAAAGGTCTATAGTTGCCTAAAATGCCTGAATCAAGAGTAGGCTTTTTAAGAAGATGCTACTTTAAAGGACTGTGGTAGATAGCCTGTTAATAAAGACAGATTGATTATATCTAGAAGTGCTAAGTAAGAGTAAGACTTCCTTAGGCAGCCTAGTTGGGATGGGGTCTAAGAGACAGGTTGATGGTTTAGGTGAAGAAATCATTGAAGTTAATTCAGGAAGGTTGATTGGTGAAAAACAGTCTAAATATATATCAGGTTTTACATCTGTTTCTAAGGTTCCTGTGTTTGGGGATACATGGGTGCCTGTTAAGGGGCAGGAGGTGATGAATTTCGCCTCTAATAGTTTTTTTTTTATCATTAAAGCTCATGAAGTCATTACTACTGAGAGTTGTAGTGAGATGTGCTGAAAAGGAACCCAGGGTTGTTTTTATTCTCCTCTATTAATGATGAGTAATAGGCAGCTCTGGCATTACAGAGGGCCTTCCTATATGTTATAAGACTATCTTGCCAGACTAAGAGAGATTCTTCTAGTTCGGTGGAATGCCATATACTTTCAAATTTTCCCAGGTTTAGGAGTTATACCACGGAGTGAAGCACTTTTGTTTTATTATCTTCTTTTTTAAAGGGGCGATGGAGTCAAGTGTCATTCGCAATGAGCCTGCAGCACTATCAACAAGATGATCAATTTGGGAAGGACTACAGTTAGCATATAGCATGTTGTATTGAGACATGGCATTTAATACAATGCTGATGGAATTGCTTCCTTAAATTTACTTACAGCACTATCAGATAGAAATCTAGTGAAGATATTTTTGTCTAATGGTGTGTAGTCCAGTAATAGGAATTCAACAGTTATTAAGTAATTGTCTAATAAAATAGGATTTTGTGGAAAAACTATTAAATGTTCAATTTCAATGCTATATGTCAACAAGGTCGAGGGTGTGGTTAAGACAGTGAGTGGGTTTATTTACACTCTGAAAGAAGCCAGTTGAGTCCAATAATGAGATAAACACAGTGCTAAGGCTATCATTATCAACGTCCACATGAATATTAAAGTCACCTACTAGAATTACTTTAGCTGTACTAAGGACTAAATTTGATAGAAACTCTGAGAATTCAGATAAAATTTCAGAGTATGGGCCAGGAGGACGGTACACTACAGACCCTTTCCAAAAAATTAGAATATCATGGAAAAGTTTACTTATTTCCATAATTCCATTAAAAAGGTTCAACTTTCATAGATTATAGATTCAGGGCCCACAATTCAAACGATTTCAAGTATTTATTTGTTTATTTTTACAGCTCATAAAACCCACGAAAACAGGAATTCAAAAAATTAGAATACTGTGAAGAAATCAGCCCAAATTTTGCAGGGCATGAATGTTTTAAACTGAGTGTCACACACTATCATCTACTAAACTCAAAGCACCTACACAGGTTTTCCCAAGTGTCATTAAATTGCTTCAGTTTTGTTCAATTGTCTCAGTTCGGTTAAATATGGGGAAGACTGCAGACTTGACAACTGGCCAGAAGACCATCATTGATACCCTCCATAGGATGGGTAAGCCACAAAAGTTCATAGCTAAGGAGGCTGGCTGTTCACAGAGTGTTGTGTCCAAGCATATCAATGGAAAGTCTAGTGGAAGGGCAAAATGTGGCAGGAGAAAATGCACCAGCATAAGGGCTTCAGCGGATTATCAAACAGAGAAGATTCAAGAATCTGGCAGAGATCCAGAAAGAGTGGAATGAGGCAGGAGTCACGGCTTCAAAAACCACCACATTCAGACGCATCCAGGAGATGGGCTACAACTGTCGGGTTCCTTGGGTCAAGCCACTTCTGAGCCTGAGCCAGAAGTGGCTCAACTGGGCCAAGGAGAAGAAAGACTGGACTGTTGGCCAGTGGTCCAAGTTCCTCTTTTCCGATGAAAGTAAAGTGTGCCTTTCATTCGGGAATCAAGGTCCAAGGGTTTGTAGGAAGACGGGTGAGGAATAGAACCCAAGCTGCTTGAGGTCAACTGTGAAACAGTCAGTCATGATTTGGGGTGCAATGTCCGGTGCAGGTGTTGGTAAACTCTGCTTTCTTAAATCCAAGGTCACCGCAACAGTCTAGCAGAATGTTTTAGAGGACTTCATGATTCCTTCTGCTGAGGATCTGTATGGAGATGCAGATTTCATCTTCCAGCAGGACCTGGCCCCTGCCCATACCGCCAGAAGCACCAATACCTGGTTTAATGCCCATGCCATCACAGTGCTTGACTGGCCAGCCAACTCGCCAGACCTAAACCCCATTGAGGATCTATGGGGTATTATCAAGAGGAAAATGAGGGGCACCAGACCCAAAAACAAAGAAGAGCTGACAGCAAGCATCAAGGAAATCTGGGCTTCCATAACTCCCACGCAATGCCACAGGCTGATTGCCTCAATGCGCCGTGGCATTGAGGCAGTGATTAAGGCAAAGGGATTCCCAACCAAGTAACAAGTACCGTATTTTCCATCCAAAGTGGGATGTATGCTGTCTCTCCTAATCAGACCAGGTTTTCCCCAGAAGGTCCACCAATTATGTATAAAACCCACGTCGTTTGCTGGACATCACCTCAACAGCCAGCAGTTGAGCGATGACATGCGGCTATACATGTCATCACTGGTCTATGGAGTCCGACATTGTCTTTACATATGTACACACCAACTCAACATTCATTTTAGTGACCTGTGATTGGTGTAATCGGGAGTTGTTACCGCCGACATGAATAATGATTTTACCATGTTTACACTTATCTTTAGCCAGCAGTTTAAATGGGATTCGTCACCCACTCTGGCCCCAGGAATACATCTGGCTATGGCTGCCAGTGTCGCTACCTTCACGTTTCTCACTATGGAGCTGTTAATAAGCTGAGTTGGTTTTTCTCAGTGGGTGTGTCGCTGAGTGGGGAGAACCTATTAGAAACTGCTGCTTGGGAACTACCGGGGGAATAGGAGCTACGCTAGGTCAGCCCACACTGGCTACTGGGGGCTGGCTAAGTACAGTAGCAAACAATTTTTTTTCCGTGGTGTGGAGCCGTGCTTCCAATTCACTGAGCCTCGACTACAACACTGCAAATAAACTACATTTATTACATGTACCATTATCACTAAAGGAGGCAGAGGAATAGCTAAACATATGACACACCGAGCAAGAGAGAGCAGAACAGCAAGAGGGAGAGAAAGAAGCCATCCCTAACTGCTAAGCTAAGTTAGCTGCTAAGCTAACTGCTGTGCTAAAGTAACTAACAACTGTGGGATTAGCGAGAAAGTCATTAAAAGAAAGGTGAGAGCTGAGTGCTTGAGCAGAACTAGCATAAGTTTAAATGTACAGGAAGTAATTATCCACAGTAATGAAGAAAATAGCAAAATTAACTGAGTTCAGAGCAGGAAAAACACAATCAGTAACACAGCTGGCAACCGGAAATAAGACAATACTGCAGCATGTCAGCACGTCCACCAAGAGGTGAGACAGTTATTAATTATTAATTAAAATAATCACCTTCACACCAATCAAGCATCATTCTTGGGATGCAACCATTTCAGTGCAGTTGTCTATATTCTAGAATGAAAATGCAGGTTATGAGAAGGCCCACACAGAATCTGCAGCTGCAGAATTCCAACAACACAACAGTGCCCCCAGTTGACAGTCTGCCTCTCCCCTCAGATGGAGATGAAGACCAGAACAAATTCCCATTCTTTGACTGGAAGGTTACAGGCTCGGGCTCTCCTCCTCACCACCTGATTATTCCTCATCAGTTGTCCCATGATATTTTGTGTTGTCTTCCACTTTTGACACTTCCTCTTCTAATGCAACTTTACTGTCAGTTTCATCCCGTCCTCTCTCCTCCTCACCAGTGTCATGATCAAAGATCTGATCAAGAGCCTCAGAGAGCCTCGTAGAGCCAATCATCATTGTGTTGCCACTAATGAAAAGTGGGCAATGTCCCAAGGAAGCTTTATATGCCAGAGATGCCAGAAATACTATATCTGATACAATATACAGAACAATATTGCAGTTGTTTGCGAGAATGACAATATTCCCATAACCTATAGGTATAATATTTTGTCTGTAAGGTGTGGTTCCCATGGAGGGTTCCTGGAAAACACAGGAAGGGGGGTGAGGTCTGTGTGTGTGTGTGTGTGTGTGTGTGTGTGTGTGTGTGTGCGTGTGTGTCTGCACACTTGTTTTGGGATTTTGATAGATGGACATGTTCCTAAACTCAATTTTATACACTTTGCTATTAATTGTAGTCTCCCATTTATTTGCGTGGCCTATGGCTGGTCATTTTTGACCGTGACCCCAGATGGACAATATTTAACACCCAAAATTGAATGAAAACAGTAAAAAATTATTTTTTGTTTTATATGATCTATGTGGAGGATATCATGAAGCTTTATGGCAATCAGATAAAATAAACTACATTTTTGAAACACAACATTTGTAAATCGGACAAATTTGACCAGAACACAACAGGAAGGAAACAAGTGTACTGACATCACCTCACAGCATTTATGAGTAAAGCAAAAACTTACACACGTGGACAAAATTGTTGGTACCCCTCAGTTAATGAAAGAAAAAACCCACAATTCTCACTGAAATCACTTGAAACTTACAAAAGTAATAATAAATAAAAATGTGTTGAAAATTAAACAATCAAAACCAGCCATCACTTTTGAATTGTTGATTAACATAATTATTTAAAAAAACAAACTCATTAAACAGGCCTGGAAAAAAATGATGGTACCCCTATAAAAGATTGAAAATAATTTGACCAGAGGGACATGTTTAACTCAGGTGTGTCCTTTAATTGACATCACAGGTGTCTTCAAGCTCATAATCAGTCAGTCTGCCTATTTAAAGGGTGACAAATAGTCACTGTGCTGTTTGGTGACAAGGTGTGTACCACACTGAACATGGACAACAGAAAGCAAAGGAGAGAATTGTCCCAGGACATTCGAAACAAAATTATAGACAAACATCTTAAAGGTAAAGGCTATAAGACCATCTCTAAGCAGCTTGAAGTTCCTGTGACAACAGTGGCACATATTATTCAGAAGTTTAAGATCCACGGGACAGTAGCCAACCTCCCTGGACGTGGCCGCAAGAAGAAAATTGATGACAAGTTGAAGAGACGGATAGTTCGAATTGTAACCAAAGAGCCCAGAACAACCTCCAAAGATATTAAAGGTGAACTCCAAGGCCAAGGTACATCAGTGTCAGATCGCACCATTCGTCGTTGTTTGAGCCAAAGTGGACTTCATGGGAGACGACCAAGGAGGACACCACTGTTGAAAGCAAATCATAAAAAAGCGAGACTGGAATTTGCAAAAATGCATGTTGACAAGCCACAAAGCTTCTGGGAGAATGTCCTTTGGACAGATGAGACAAAACTGGAGCTTTTTGGTAAAGCACATCAACTCTATGTTCATAGACTCAAAAATCAAGCGTATGAAGAAAAGAACACTGTCCCTACGGTGAAACATGGAGGAGGCTCAGTTATGTTTTGGGGCTGCTTTGCTGCATCTGGCACAGGATGTCTTGAATCTGTGCGGGGTACAATGAAATCTCAAGACTATCAAGGCATTCTGGAGAGAAATGTGCTGCCTAGTGTCAGAAAGCTAGGTCTCAGTCGCAGGTCATGGGTCTTCCAACAGGACAACGATCCAAAACACACAGCCAAAAACACCCAAGAATGGCTAAGAGAAAAGCGTTGGACTATTCTGAAGTGGCCTTCTATGAGCCCAGATCTGAATCCCATTGAACATCTGTGGAAGGAGCTGAAACATGCCATCTGGAGAAGACACCCATCAAACTTGACACAACTGGAGCAGTTTGCTCACGAGGAGTGGGCCAAAATACCTGTTGATAGATCTAGAAGGCTCATTGACAAATATAGAAATCGTTTAATTGCAGTGATTGCCTCAAAAGGTGGTGCAACAAAATATTAAATTATGGGTACCATCATTTTTGTCCAGGCCTGTTTCATTAGTTTCATTTTTTTAAATAATTATGTTAATCAACAATTCAAAAGTAATGGCTGATTTTGATTGTTTAATTTTCAATAAATTTTTATTCATGGTTACTTTTGTACATTTCAAATGATTTCAGTGAGAATTGTGGGTTTTTCTTTCATTAACTGAGGGGTACCAACAATTTTGTCCACGTGTGTAAAATTGGGTTACTTAGTGCATGTGTTTAGTACAGTTTCATTTACTGCCCTGAGTACAGTTGCATTTCCTTCTCTGCAGAGTAAAACGGGCACTAGTAAAAGAGAAGATAATAGCAGATCTTACAGTAGATTCTGACCCTCTTCCACCCTGTCTCTGCCCACCATTTCCTAATGTCTGCTGTATGTGAAATCCTACCGACTGTCTAATACATTATGGAGAAAAGATAAAGCAGCACAGCACAGCACAGCACAGATTCCTCCTCCCCCCAACTACATTCTCTTTGCCTTTTGCACAGCCTATTATTACAGCACTCGCCATACAATATGTCCTTATTGAAGCTTTCAGATGCAAATGAGAGCACTGTCGCCTTCTCTGTGCCCTGCTGACAGCTGTGAGGCTTGCTAACCAACCTCCTATAATTGCTACTAATTGTTATTCCCCAAGCAGGACTCAGTAGAGCACTTGAGAACATCCAGCCCCCTGTTATTTGGACAGGGGAGGCTGGGGGGTTGTGGTCTATTATATTGTTAGTTTATGTATTTAGCCTAGTAGCTCTTGGTTTAGATTTATTTCAAGTAAATAAAGAACAACTGGAGAGATGGGAAGTAATTGACGGGGGAAGCTTGTAAGGGTTTGCAAGTAATGAAGGCAAATTAGGTGGGAAAAATTAACGCTACAACCCAACAACAATTTGTATTGAGCAGTTAACAGTCGAAGAGAGCATCGGGTGAGAAAACTTTAAATCTCACCTGGTGCTCTCCTTGACTTTTGGACTTGCACTGGATTGGACTTGCAGAGATTCTGTTTCAAGACACAATAGTGGGTTTTATGAGGGGCAGCCCACACGGGGGCACATAAGATCACACCTTACTTACCTTTTTATGTACCATAGATTTTATTGTATTTTACTGATTTACTACTTCCTACCGTATTATGTAAGGCAGAAAATATAAAGAAAAATCAGATTTATTATCATGCAGTCAGATATTAATTTTCCTGTACCCCTCCTTTCTTGTGACACTGTTCCTATAGTGTTGTCTGTCTCATATACTTTGAAGGCCTCCTTGACTTTCAAAATTTCTTAATTTTGTAAAAAATGTATAAAAGTTGCAGAATACATGACATTTGGCCTATTTCGAATTAGCACCGGCAGGATTTTATTTTTCGAAAGATCTGGTTCCGCTGTGCTAACTAGGATAACTACTGCAAAAATGAAAAGAAAACAACAATCTGGTGCAGAGAAGCTTTTTATTTTGTGAGTCTCCATTTAATCAGCTACATGGATACATCAAACCAACCATAACACCCCACGGATGGAATTGGAGCAACTGTCAGATTTAGCTTTTCTTAACACATCCATCACACAATATCCCTGTTTTAAAAATACCATAATTTCAACAACTCTGTCAGCCAGGTAGAAAGTCATAAAGATTTTCAGTTCTACTCCAACACCATGTAAATACATGAGCACAACCCTGATCAAAGCACTTCCCTTCACTATCACATGGGCACAAAAATGTGTTCACACCTCCATTATCTCTTCTACAATAATCAGTTCATATCTTTCAAAGACCTCATACAGAAGTACTGAGTTGGGAGACACCAGTTTCTGGAATACCTATAACTCAAATCCATTATCAAAGCAAAAATTAACATAACCTATAACCTACTTGAACCCCCTAAAATAATTAATGACATAATTCAATTTACAGATCTAAATTTGAATCTAATTTCAAAATTATTCAATTTCTTATTAAGCATAGATCATTCTAACTCTGATCTAACTTTTTCTCCATCCACTGACTTCTGCATAGGAATAAATAAAAAATATCTTTACTATAATGAATACAAACCTACAGTAAACCCAATACAAAACCATCCATACTGTATGTCATTATTTAAGCATTTATTTCATTTATTTGATATTGTCTGTTTTTAATATTTGCATTTATTTATTTTTTTATATAAGAAGGAAACTTTACTGGGGGAAGTACTATTTATCTCATTTATTTGGTTTTAATTGTAGTTGATTGTTGTTCTGCACTTTTTTGATTTTTTTTAAAACCAAAAGCAATTAAAGTGGTTAACTTGTTTACATTGAATGCATTGTCTGCTGGTTTATTTTGTTATTTTGTAAGTGGCATTCAGTATGCCACTTAGTACTGTATCACTTTGAATATTAAAGTGCAAATTAACACCAGACCACTCCTGTGAGTTTGCTACCTTTTAAGACTAAAAACCATAGAAGGGTAAAAACATGCCAGGCTGACATTAGTATGAGTAAGCAACACAGCTACAACTAATAAAATTGAGCAGAGCAGGTGTGTGAATGATCAAGCATTGACAATAGTCAATAGTACTGGCGGCACCGAGGCAGTGGGGGCCCCCCAAATCAAATTCTGCTTAGGGCCCCATAAAGGCTTGGGCCATCCCTGCTGACATTACTGCAGTAGGCAGTATAATGCATTATTAATGTTAGCTGCACTTAGTGGCGTGGTTTTATGGAGAAGTTACTATAGCTTGGTAACTACCCTTCAGTCAGTGAGCTAGCCTTCAGTCTGAGAAAGAGGGGCGAGTTTTTGGAGCATGATCCCCCCATGCTTATTTGGAAGGTCCACACCCACTGAAGACCAACTCTGATTTTTGACAGCTCCATAATGAGAAACGTGAAGTTAGCAACACCATAGTCAAATGTATTCCTGGGCCCAGAGCGGGTGACATAGAATCCCATTCAAAACTGCTGTCTAAGGATAAGCATAAATATGGTTAAATCATTATTCATGTCGGCAGTAATTACTCCCAATTATGCCAATCAGAGGTCACTAAAATTAATGTTGAGTCGGTGTGTACATATGCAAAGATACTGTCGGACTCCGTAGTTTTCTCTGGGCCCCTGCCTAATCTGACCAGTGATGACATGTATAGCCGCATGTTATCATTCAACCACTCGCTATCAAGGTGTTGTCCAGCAAATGACGTGGGCTTTGTAGACAATTGGCGGACTTTCTGGGGAAGACATGGTCTGATTAGGAGAGACGGCATACATCCCACTTTGGATGGAGCTGCTCTCATATCTAGAAATATGGCTTTATTAGTAGACCAAAACCATAACAACCCAGAGTTGAGACCAGGAGGCAGAACTGCAGTCTTACACACTTCTCTGCGCTTCCATTAGAGCAGTTACCCACCAAAACCAGATAAAAACTTTGTCTGCCACCTGGATACTTAAATCAATTAAATCTAAAGTAAACAGAAGAGGAATTATTCATAAATATCTACTAAAAATTAACACCACCACTGCAATAGAACAACATAATAGGAAAATTAAATGTGGACTTTTAAACATTAGATCTCTGTCAACTAAAGCTGTATTAATAAATGATCTAATCTCAGATTATCATATTGATTTATTTTGTCTTACTGAAACCTGGCTGTGTCATGAAGAATATTAATCCACTCCCCCCAGTCATATTAATACTCACATTCCTCGAGATACCAGCCGAGGAGGTGGAGTTGCAACCATTTTCAACTCAAGCCTAATAATCAACCCTAGACCTAAATTTAATTATAACTCATTCGACAGCCTTCTTCTTAGTCTTTCACACCCAACCTAGAAAATGTCATGGCCAATTCTATGTGTTATAGTGTACCATCCTCCTGGTTCTCTGAATTTTTATCTGAATTCTCAGAGTTTTTATCAAACTTAGTCCTTAGTACAGATAAAGTAATTATAGTAGGTGACTTTAATATTTATGTGGACATTGATAATGATAGCCTTAGCACTGTGTTTATCTCATTATTGGATTCAATTGGCTTCTCTCAGTGTAAATAAACCCACTCACTGTCTTAACCACACCCTCAACCTTGTTCTGACATATGGCATCAAAATTGAACATTTAATAGTTTTTCCACACAATCCTATTTTATCAGACCATTACTTAATAACTGTTGAATTCCTATTACTGGACTACACGCCATTAGACAAAAATATCTTCACTAGATGTCTATCTGATAGTGCTGTTTTTAAAGGAAGCAATTCCATCAGCATTGTATTCAATGCCATGTCTCAATACAACAGAGAACTCTTATGCTAACTTTAGTCCCTCTCAAATTGATCATCTTGTTGATAGTGCCGCAGGCTCATTGCGAATGACACTTGACTCCATTGCCCCTTTAAAAAAGAAGATAATAAAACAAAAGTGCCTAACTCCGTGATATAACTCCTAAACCCACAAATTAAAGCAAACATTGCGAGAAAGGTTATGACTGGAAGAATCTCACTTAGTCTGGCAAGATAGTCTTAAAATATATAGTAAGGCCCTCTGTAATGCCAGAGCCGCTTATTACTCATCATTAATAGAGGAGAATAAAAACAGTCCTAGGTTCCTTTTCAGCACTTTGTCCAGGCTGACAAAGAGTCATAACATTATTGATCGATATATTCCTATAGCTCTCAGTAGTAACAAGTTCATGAGACAAAATTCATCACCTCCTGCCCTCAACAGGCACCGATTTATCCCCAAACACAGGAACCTGAGAAACAGCTGTAAAACCTGATATATATTTAGACTGTTTTTCTCCAATCGACCTTCTTGAATTAACTTATGATCAATCTGTCTATAGTAACAGGCTATGTACCACAGTCCTTTAAAGTAGCTGTAATTAAACTTCTTCTTAAAAAGCCTACTCTTGATTCAGGCATTTTAGCCAACTATAGACCTATATTTAACCTTCCCTTTCTGTTATGAGTGGATTAGGTTCCCCATATTCCCTGTGTTCTCCTCCGTTTTTTCACTCCCTTGTGTGTGGGTTTGTCTCTCTGTGTTTGTGTGTGTATGCGGGGCGTGGCATCCTAGTTTCTCTCTCCCACTCTTCAACCAGTACACCCACAGCTGATCATCTAATCAACTCCACAAGCCACTGCAGCATAAAACCTGGGCTCTTCCATCAAGACTCTGCCGGATCGTTGTCTACCACACGGTACAGAAGTCAAGGCCAAGTTCTAGTCTGTTGTGCCTAATATTAGTTATTAGTGTACTAATTCTGAGTCTCCTTGTGCACCAGGTTCATTTCAGTCTGCCATTGTTGCCTACCACAAACAACTTCATCATCTGTCTCTGGTTTTGGATCCTCACTCATCACCTGCCCTGCTCTGCCCCATTCTCCAACCTGCTTGCTACACAGATCCCCTCACCTGCTCCGCCCCACCTGCTCCGTCTGCTCCGTCTGCCACTGTCTGCCCCGCTTCTACACTGGACTCTGGTGAAATCTTTCAAGCTGTTTACAATAAACCCCTTCCTAAACTCCCATCTGAGTCTGTGTCCTGCATTTTGGGTCCAAACTGAGTATTTATAACACCTTCTCTCTAAGATCCTTGAGAAAGCAGTCACCAATCAGTTGTGTGACTTTCTCCATAACAATAGTTTATTTTGATGATTTTCGGTCAGGATTTAGAGCACATCATAGCACAGAGACAGCACTGGTGAAAGTTACAAATGATCTCCTAACTGCATCGGACAAAGGACTTGTCTCTGTACTGTAGATCTTAGTGCTGCATTTGACACCATTGACCATCACATCCTATTACAGAGACTGGAATATTTAATTGGCATCAAAGGAACTGCATTAAGCTGGTTTAAGTCCTGGTTTAAGCAATTTCAGTTTGTACACATTAACAATAAATCCGCCATGCACGCAAAAGTTAAACATGGAGTTCTGCAAGGTTCTGTGCATGAACCAATACTATTCACCTTATATATGGTTCCTTTAGGTAATATTGTTCGGAAACACTCCATAAATTTTCATTGTTATGCAGATGATACCCAATTATATTTATCAATGAAGCCAGATGAAACCAGTTACCTAAACTCCAAGCATGCCTTAAGGACAATAAAGACCTGCAATGTTCTCCTACTGAACTCTGACAAAACTGAAGTTATTGTGCTTGGCCCTAAACACCTTAGAAACACATTATCTAATGATATAGCTACTCTGGATGGCATACTACTGCCTTTTTCACCTAAGAAATATTGCAAAAATCAGACACATCCTATCTCAAAAAGATGCAGAAAAACTAGCTCACACATTTGTTACTTATTATCAGTCTGCACTAACAAGTCACTAAAGACTCTCCAGCTGGTTCAGAATGCAGCTGCACGTGTACTGACAAAAACTAGGAAAAGAGATCATATTTCTCCCATTTTAGCTTCGCTGCACTGGCTTCCTGTAAAATCCAGAACAGAATTTAAAATCCTTCTCCTCACCTACACAGCCCTTAATGGTCAGGCACTATCATATCTTAAAGAGCTCATAGTGCCCTATTATCCCACTAGCACACTAGAATTTTTTATCTTTAGGGGCTGCAAATTGGGTTACACAGGGTCAAGCATACGCCTTGAGGTCACAGAGAGAAACTTAACCTCAGCAGAGACAACACTGTCTCTCTCCTTAAGACACAGAGCAGCTGTCTGTGGTGTTTGGAGAAGGCAAGAGCCATTCTGATAAAGGGTAAATCGGCATTGCAGTGGTGACCAAGGTCAGAGGAGATGACTACTTGACTCCCTTAAACACCACAGATAGGTGTCTGCATAGATTCAATTAGCATAACAGACAACAGTGGCTCCAGACCAGAATGTGCTAATGGTGACCTGAAGATCCAATGCAATGTGATCTGAACTAACACGGGTAAATGCATTTCCTTGTTTAGAAACTAACGAACAAATAGACTAATTTTGCATACTGTAGATGTATTCAATTTGACCATTTCTGGGTGTATAGTATTTGTGGCTTTTATCTATAGGGGTTTAAAGACTGACCACATGGGAAGGAAACTTCAGAGTTGATACGGCTTCATGCACAGTCTGCTGTATTGATAATGTCTCGATTCTCCTCTCAGGTTTTAGGACTCCCTCTCCCCAGAGCATGGGGAGAGGGAGTCTGCATGCAGAGCATTCTAATAGATGTCGGGGTGCCACTGCCAGAACAACAGCAGAGTAAAAAAGTGCTTTCAACATATCCACAACTGTCGGGTACAAATTTTAGCTGCTAATATAGCTGAGCAAGCCAGTTCACCACAGGCAAAAGCAGATGAAGACTTTCTTCTGCACACAGCCGCAGTCTAAGAGGGACAGAGGGTGCAGGCGGTACAGTGCAGGGACAGACAGGAAGCAGAGGATAGCGACAGACAGGTAGCTGAAGAGAGGGCAAAGCAAGCCCGGGCAGCAGAAAATAGGGCGAGAGAGAAACAGGAAGATAGAGAGAGGAAGGAAAGGAAGATAGATAGGGCTGATGAAGAAAGGGACAGAAAAGCTGAAGAACTAGAAAAAAGATCTCTAATCTCCAAAAGTAGAATGGGAGAACAGCCTAGAGCTATCAGGCTCCTCTCTTGTGGAACCATCTTCCAGTTTGGGTCCGGGAGGCAGACACCATGGACTTCCCATGATGCACTGAGCTCCACTCTCCTCCTCCCCCTCTCCATCTGTACGCATTCATGTACCATTAATGCGTGTTACAAACTCGGCTTCTTCCCCGGAATTTTTGTACTTTCTCGTCTCACAGGATCCTATGGATCGTGGTTGTGGACTGCCTGGTTATGGATCACGAGCTTCCGTGGGTCGTGGTTGTGGACTCCGTGCTACCCGTGGTCCTGCTTGAAGCCTATGCCTGCTATTATTATTATTAGTTATGTTTCTATTATTATGATTGTTGTTATTGTTATTATTGTTGTTATTGTGCTTCTCTGTGTCTCTCTCTCCTCTTTCTCTCTCAACCCAATCGGTCAAGGCAGATAGCCGCCCACCTAGAGCCTGGTTCTGCTTGATGTTTTTCCTGTTAAATGGGAGTTTTTCCTTGCCGTTGTCACCAAGTGCTTGCTCATTGGGGAACGCTGGGTCTCTGTAAATTAAAGAGTACCATCTAGACCTGCTCTATGTGAAAAGTGCACTGAGATAACTTCTGTTGTTATTTGGCACTATATAAATGAAATTGAATTGAATTGAACTGAATTCAATTGTCTCATCTCACGCGCTTCTGACAGAATAGATACACTCCTATTTTAATCAATTCAGCTGTCTACACAGGCTGTGTAGACAGGCTGTGTTTTACATACATAACGTGTTTTACGTACATAACTACAGTGATTGTGTATTGGGTTCTGAGTGCTTCCAAAACGTGAGAATGCCTCCAGTGAAGATACACAATAAGGGCACTTGCTACTGCTGCTGCTCTGCTAAACGTGCTGCTCATGCTACCCTTTTTGTGTAGATACAGTGTTAGTCTTGCTTATGTTTTTATGCTGCCTTTTATTTAGTTTTTATGTTTTTTGTTGAATTAATACTATTTATATGTCTGTGTGGGATCATACCTCAGAGTGCGTGACAGGCACAGAACTGATGCCAGCATTGACAGAGGTCCAGGAGCGAGCAGTGAGCACACAGGCAAACAACGGGTAGAGATCTCCAGCTCCCAGTTTGCGGCTGTAACACTCCACCCTGGACATGTCACCTTTAATCAGAGCATGCCACAGCCGACAGTAGTCCAACCTGAAGTCTGGCTGCAGGACCTGGGAGGGGAGGAGAGAAGAGAATGGGTGAGTAAGTGTCGTGCGTTAGGATTTTATCTACTTTAGTGATATAGCAAATTATATTTACAGTAAATTGCACGTATATTAAAAATAATTATATTTGTTCATTGTCTATTGCACTGTACATTTATTTTTAATTAAAGATCATGTAAACTATCACCTATGCTTGTGGTTATGTGAATGAACACAACTAATTAAATATTGAAAAAAACTGGCAGTGTTGGCTGGTGGGAAGCATTCAAGGGATTTCATCCTTGTCACTGTACTAACAACTCTTACTGGTTGACCAGACCTCCTGCACAGTGGGGGTGGAACTAGGGGGATAACATGAATTTTCTGCATGTCACACCCTCCTCGACCATCACTGGCAAGAAAACAAAAGTGGCGGGCAACACCACAGGTCATGTAGGCAGCACATGGTCTACACCATCCCCAGGGCAACAGCAGAGACAAGGTTTGACCAGTGAACTGACTACATTATATAAGACATAAGACATACACAATAGTTTTGTGCAAAATTTTATACACACTTAAAAAAATAAAATTCAGGCTGATTTATTTGGTATAGGAAAATGTAGGATCTGCACTTCAATTTGAAATAAAGTTCTGTGGCTTTGAACAATATATGGTAGCAAAACGTGGGTTTTAAAACACTACCACATATATTACATTTACTGTGACAATGCCTTTACTGTACGGGCAATTTAGAGTTTCTAATTCAAACACAGAGTATCACAACAAATCACAGAGTATTGTGTGTATCCTTGAAGTCTAACAAATGTGGTGAATGCACTTCCTTCCTCATAAAACATTTGCAAGGCCAATTTCTGAAATATTTCAAATCATGCATTCGTACAGCCATGTTTAGTTGCTAGCAGTCTTTTTCTTCACTGCCTTTGTTGTTGCATTGCTGTTTGTTGGTGTGTTAGTGCCACCAATTGTTCAGTGGAGTGAAACCAACAGCAGAATATAAATCATGCCACTAGTTGCTCCAGAGCGCAATTAGCAAACACTCCACAGTGGACCTTTAATCTGACCTGTTTGTCCTTGGACTGTGTGGGTAGAAACTGGAGCACCTGGAGAAAACCTACACAGATACAGGGACAACATGCTGCACTCCAAGTGGATTTTTATATGGATTATATTTTAGTATTTTAATTGTCCATTTTTATATTATTATATTTGTTGAGTTAATTTTCTTATGTTGCTACTTTTAGGTTGCTGGACAACAAGGACCATACACAATTTATCATCACAATGTAAACTGCCTTAATAATAAAGTGTGTTCTTATGTAATCATTTGTTAAATATAATTTCACTGACATTTAGGTCTTACTCAACAGTTTCTCATTTTACATGTCTTACTTAAAACACATTCAATCCCCCAGCTAACCCTCTGCCATTTACAGTACAACTACAGCACTTCAGACATATGCAATGTGCACTTCAGACATATGCAATGTACCCAACTGGTAATGAGACTGGAATGAAATGAATGAGTGTGTGTATGTGTATGTGAGGAGTGGATTAATATTTGACTCCAAAATGACAGCTAAAATCAGAAGTCATTAGGAATAAATTGGTGCCATTATAGTGTGTGTGTGTGTGGATCATGAGTGCACATATGTGCCTGTATGATTAAGGCTGTGGTGCACCATGCCAAATACAGCACACTACACTCTGCTAAGAACACATTAAATGAGTTGTTTATCAAAAAGCTTTTAGCCCGCTGAAGCTCTAATAAAAGTGTGTATCTGCCTGTGAAGTGTGTTCTGACATCCATGTTTTTTATGCGTATCTCTACCTATTTACTCAAGGCCTTAGCCAGCAGCATGAAAAATGGACTGCAATATTAGAACAAATGGTATTTTTTTATGTCTGGGAAGCTTGGAGATTTCCAACCTGATAAAGGCCATGATCGAGCAGGACAATCTCTGTCTTCTTGCTTCGAGGACAATTTCGAACCAACACATTGCCAGGGTGGGGGTCACAGTGAACAAATCCATGGATGAAGATCATTTCACTGTACATCTTGCCCAGGTTCTCTGAAATCTGTTGGGAACACAATGCAGGAGAGTACTATTAAATCCAAATAGATTTTACCCAAATGACAAAAAAATATAAATAAATCACCACAGTTAGAATGGCTGATCTCACTGCTATGGTCTGACCTTTAGTAGGTGCAACAATAGTTGTTTATTTTATTGGTTTATTATTGTTATTATTAGTATTGTTTAAGCACATAGTGCTGAATCTGGCCATGATAAGCAAAACTGAAAAAAACTGAATTTGAAAAACTGAGATAAAACAAATTTCATGTCCATGACCCATCACATACAACAAATATATTTATTTTTTTACAAATGTATCAATCCACATGGGGCACTATTTTAATTGTGCAAGCACAGCGACAAGCACAAGGTGGTAGGTGTTGGGTGCACAGACAGTGTGGGCGTCTTTAAGCTCACTTGCTATTTTGTTTCATTCATGTGCTGCAGCATGAAGTGCAAAAGGGCTGGGTGAAGGTGAATATAGATCGGAGGGTGTGGTGATTAATCAATACACTCTCAACAAGTCACATCACTGGTTTCATAGATCTAAAACAGCTGAGCCAATCAATGAAGCAGGACAACATCAGCTCAACAAATGGAAAGATACTTCTTCAAGAAGGTGCAGAGCTTCACAATGTGAACACAAATCTGCAGCCAGAGGCAGATGATTAGTGAATATATCCGTGCTGCAGAGATTTAATTAACTGATTTAAACATTACATTAAACATCTACTGTTTTTATTTTATTTTAAAAATTCAAATAGTTTTCTCAGAGCAAATTTGATGAAGCCACATGTGAAACGTGTAGTTCGCTCCTTTTTGTTTTTAATCTAATCTGTTAATAAAAAGTATCAATCCTAGTATCCTGGTGTGTGCTGGAATAATGATTTTTTGGTTTACTGTGGTTTACCATGCACTAGCTGGCACCCCGGAGAAAAGCACTGCAGTGCACTGGGTACCATCAGTTTTTAAGTTTGCTCTTGTTGATAAAATCACCAAAAGGGCAACTCCAGTGACTTTGCTCCAGAAACAGAAGTGGTTCTGACACGTCTATTCTCAGTGCTTCTGCTACTGATTCTGGTTTAAAACAGAAAAACGACTGGTATTTCCATTTTTTGTCTTTGGTTTCAAACAAAAAAAATGAACTGCCTGAACATACACAGACCAGGGAAACACCAAACTGTTTTTTTTTTCCCTTGGCCATTCTAACAGTGACGGTTTGTTAATGCGGGGTGCTGGAGCACCACCCCTCTCCATGAAAAAGTGTCTAATTAAACATGTTACATAAATTAATTAGAAAATGCGTAATAATTATGGAATTAAAGCTGCAAGCAGCAATGAATGGGCCCTCGCATTTGGTATCGCTACTGGAGGTTGGTTGACATGGCACTGAATTTTCAGGATTATTGGACACTGTGTGAATGGGTAAAATATTATTTCCTGTGTGCAGTACGTGGCGTTGGAGATGACATTGGAAATGATGAAATTGTGTGTACATTTGATGAACTATGTGTCATTTAGGCTTCACTTCCTGTTTCCCGAAGATGATACTACATAAGTGACATATTAATGCAGCAATACATTTACCAGAGGCCAACAGACATGGATATACATTTTCAAGAATATTGGATATTGCACAAAGGAGTTAAATACCACTTCCTGTGTCCACTATGTGGCACTAGAGAACACCCACTAATTATATGTCATGTTGTAGTATATCATGTGTAGACCACACCAGGTAAATTTTATGTAAATGGCATTATGTTTGTCACATAACGCTGACTTCCTGTTGTCAGTAGGTGACGCTATGACTATAACTAAAAATGGGCCTGGACTCTTATCAAGCATGTGAAGTTTGGAACGGATTGGACAATATAAAGTCGAGTTACAACAGCTTCCTGCTTTCATGATGAAATATGCACATTTTCTGCATCTCGACGGCAACAGCATTCCATGAAAACTCTAGAGCTTCGCAATTTGGCATTGTGAAGGTCTTGAGATTTCACTGAAAAAATTAGAAGTAGATCTGTTGAATCCTTTAGGAGGAGTTTTGAAAAGTTCTATACCCGTAAAGTGCCTAAAATGGCATATTGTTGCATGACCTATGATCTTTCAAGTATTCCTTCGCAATTTAGCGTCAAATTAGTCTGAGGGTTATACCAACCAATGCAGTAAACCCTCTAGAAAAAGTTTGAAAAAGTTTGCATAAAATACAGGAAAAGTACACAAAATTGAAAAAAGCCGACTTCTGGTTGGGTAGAGCTAATTAAATACAATGTGAAATATGTCAGAAATGATGAGAGCAATGTGCGCACCAAATTTCATGAATACTGGAACAACTTTATCCCAAGTACAGCATTTTTTACAGAAACTACGACTACGCATGAGGGGGTACTATGGAGTCCGCCAAACTAAACTAAAAATACAGAGATTGTAGTACAGCACCTGTAACTTCCTGTTGCCAGTAGGTGGCACTAATACTATGACTCAATATTGACATGTAGATGTGTTCAGGCCAGGACTCTTATCAAGCATGAGAAATTTAGGGCAGATTGGACAATGTACATTCGAGTTACAAAAACTTCCTGTTTCATGGTGAAACATTGAAATTCACCACGTCACTACAGCAACGACATTCCATGAAAACTCAAAAGCTTCAAAATTTAGCATTGCAAAGGTCTATAGATGTCACCTACCAATTCTGAATTCGCTCTGGTTAACTCTCTAGGAAGAGTTAGTTAAAGTACAATGCCTGTAAAAATGGCTGACTTCCTGTTCAGCTTAAGGTATGCCTCCAAGAGGCATATCTCAAATTTCATTCATCTATGCTGTTTTTAATGATTGTGGTTCATTTTGATCACCTTGCCAGCTCAAACTGAATTTCATAAATTGTATAGCCAAGCTCCCATTAGATAAATCCTGTGCTGCAGAGATGCCATGGAAATCTTTAGGCTAGGGGATGTGTGACGTGTGTTGGACTGTGTGTTCATGAATGCTGCTGTTTGGAGTGAAAGATGTATTCAATGACTCTGTACCGTCAGAGTATGTTGGGTGGTCAGTAGAGCACACACTATAGGTGGTGAAACTCAAAACTGACGGAGCAACTTCAGGCTTTAGTCTTTGGTTCAGTGAACCACTAGCTTGCCCAACTCAAAGGTTTTCTCCTCTCCTTTTGGGGCAAGATGGCTGCACCGTTGTGTTTGGCTGCTTGTCATTGCCTGTTGCTACTCCTGTTTGTCCAGGCTCTGTTTGTGTCTCTGTGTATGTATGATGTGCAAGCCACTATTGTCTATGATCATCAAACACTACTGAATATTCAAGCCTCTGTTGTGGACTTATATGGTTGGGATCCCGGACAAAGAAACTTTCACCGCTCTCTATTTTCCCAACTACCTGAAAGTATATTGGCTCAGCCCTGCGGCTTCCACCATAGGAAACAAGCTTGGAGGTGGAGTAAACATGCAGGTGTGTGGGTTAAGCTGAGGAATCTTGCCCACTGTCGCTTGGCACCGGCCTACCTTTTTCAGCACAATGATGTTGGACCTGGTCGACCACGTCGCTCCATTCCTCGGCACTCCCTCGAGACCAGGTATGCCTTTCTCTGACCAATTATGCCAGACACAGACCTGGACACCAGACCGCTAGCCTGCAGGCTACCCACCAGGCTAACTGTGAAGCAGGTTGTTGTAGTCCTCCAGAACCTCCGCCCTTTGGCATGGGAGTTGTTGTCTGATTATACTGCTATCCCAGTCATTGAGTTATTCTCAATGACTTTTTCACCACCCATGCATTGGATTTCTTAGTGGTGATGGAAACCTGGCTGAACACTGGTAAGCTTGCTCCACTTGTTGAATTCTGTCCAGATGACTGGAACTTTTTTAGCATGCATAGACCCTCCAGCCGTGGGTGGGGGCCTAGCCACTGTGTTTAAGAAACATTTTAATTGCCACCTACTGAACTCTGATTATTTCCTCAGCTTCGAGGTGCAATTAATTAAAGTGGGCCTGTTCAATCCCCTCTTAATTGCTTTTGTGTATCGTCCACCAAAAATACATAAAGACTTTATCACTCAATTTGCTGGCTTCAAATACTATGCCCAACTTTGATCGAGTTCTGATTCTTGGTGATTTTAATATTCCTGTTTGCTGTCACACTAAGCCTCTTGTAAGTGATTTTATGCATCTGGTTGAGTCTTTTAATCTTGATCTGCTTACCATCGGTCCCACTCACAAGCTAGGCCATACACTTGACCTAGTCTTATTGTATCATAGTGCTGTCATATTTGATGCATCTCTGCCTTTCTCTTCTACTAAATCTCATCTTCCTGGACGTTGTTCTTGCTACATTAACTCTTCGACTGCCAATAAGTTCTCTAAGGCTCTCATAGCTGCTCCCAATACCTGCACCATTGAGGCTTCTCCTCCCCATCTCAGCACTGAGGAACTCACTTCCTAATTTAATACCACCTGCTCTTCTATTCTGAATACTGTTGCTCCCCTTAAAATGAAGCAGCCTAAACCTAAAGGTCTGCTTTGGCTTAATGACACCACCAGAGCCCTAAGGAGGGAGTGCAGAATATCTGAACAAAAGTGGTAAGTGGTACAAGTGATAAGCTTCAAATTTCCTTTGAAATTTTGGAAAGATTTCAGTCAGGTTTTAAGGCTTGTCATAGCACAGAATCTGCCCTGTTGAAAGTGTACAATAACTTGCTCCTCTCTTTCAACTCTGATGACTGTGTCATCCTAATTCTTCTTGACCTCAGCATGGCGTTCGATACTGTGGATCATGACATTTTAATAGATGGTCTCCAATACAGGGTTAGTGTTGATGGCACTGCCCTGAAATGGTTCACATCCTACCTCAAAAATAGAAGCTTCTCCATCAACATGGCAATTTTTCCTCTCCCCCAGCTAGTCTCTCCTGTGGGGTCCCACAAGGTTCCATCCTAGGTCCCATTCTTTTCTCTATACACATGACTCCCCTTGGACAAACCATTAAAAAATATGACATTTCCTTCCACTGTTATGCTGATGACACTCAGTTTTATCTCCCCTGAAACCAAACGACCAGTCCAATCTAGTCAGCCTCTTGAACTGCCTGGAGGACATAAAGTGTTGGATGGCACAAAACTTTTTAAAGCTGAATGAAGTCAAGTCTGAAGTTGACTGTGAAAGTGATTACCAACAGCCTTGGCAACCTGTCCACCCTTGTCAAACCTCATGTCAAAAACCTTGGTGTGATATTTGATTCCGTCTATGTTTGACAAGCAAGTTAATGCAGTAGTGAAAGCCAGTTTTTCCAGCTTCATACTATTGCCAAAATCAAGCCGTTTATCTCTTTCAAAGATCTTGAGAAAGTCATCCACCCCTTTATATCCTCCCGCTTGGACTACTGCAACACCCTGTATACTGGGATTAGTCAGTTGTCCCTGTCCTACCTGTAACTGGTCCAGAACACTGCAGCCAGGTACCCGGAAGAGGACCATATTATCCCTATCCTGGCCTCTCTCCACTGGCTGCCTGAATGGTTCAGAATTGATTTTAAGGTTCTTCTGTTTGTTTATAAGGGGGGGGGTGCTGCCCCCCTCCTATATCACAGACCTCCTGACCACTTATTCTACCTCTTAGATCTGCTCCCTCCATCCACTCTTTTAAGTCCAGGTTCAAAACGTACTTTTATTCACTAGTGTTGTTGTTGATATTCGGCTTGTGCCTATGCCAATGTGTTGTCTATTTGTGCCTATGAACTGTGTGCCTTGTTGTTTATGTCAGTATTTCTTGTATTTGTGATTTTAGCTACCTGCTCTGGTCTGTACAGCACTTTGGTCGATGTGGGATGTTTTTAAAAGTGCTTTATAAATGAATTTGACTTGACTTGACTCCTCTTCAGTAATCGTCCCCCAAAAAATGTTCACTGCAAACCCTGGAATCAGGGACCATCGGAGGGTTCTCTCTCTTCAGTGCCGCTAGCCAGTGCAGCAGTACTGTTCTCTGTCCCAGGGGCAGTTTATGAAAATGGACTGTTTTGTCCTTGGCTTTAACCTGATAAAACTAATTTGTACAAAAAGGAGCAATACAATAGTGGCCTCCTTTTTGTCTTCTGTCCTGAGGCTCCCCAGTCTCCATCTTTCACTGTCTTTACTGTTGTACCTGTAGAACTCAGCCAGTCCAACCAACCCTGTGACGTCACAGAATACTGCAAGATGGTGGCGTCCTTGCCACAAAAGATATGTTTATATTTGTCATGTTTGTTTTAAAGTTGTTGATTTGAGTGGAAATCCTTTGAGTAAGTTATTTTAACTTAATTGACTGCTTAATATCCACTTTAACCAAAAAGTCATTGAAAAATTTGCAGGCCAAAAGAAAAGGAGGGCAAAATTTATGTTCAAATAGTGCTACTGGCCAGTGTTTAGGCAACATTACAGTGTGTTGTGTTGTTTTTAGAGGGTTTTTTTTGCTAAGCTATGAAGTACTGAACCAGAAGAAAAAGCTGTTTACTGACTTTGTTATGTAACAAAAAAAATTAAACACTATTTGTATTAGAGTCCTTCTCCAGCTGAGCCGTTTCAGAGCGTCTAATACTTCCTGTTGGCTCCTCAATCACATGCATAGGATAAAATAATTTAATCATATGGGTCTTCTAGACCTTCCAAATGTTATTGAACCAAATGGATCAAATTTTGATACATGTAATTATCCGCTTCACAGTCCAGCACTGTTCCTGGGGGCTTGACAGAACCATGTCAGTTCTTCAGTTTACTCCTACACCCCCTGTGACCCTCCTGGTTTCACTATGAACATATAAAGATTAGATAGGCAAAATCCTTGATTAAAAATAGCACCTGTTCTACCTATATACTTGTACTTGAAAACTATTCAGACACAGTCTCCGAAACACAGCATGTCTTTTCAGAAACCCAGTACAGCTGTTTTCCTGGTTCTGAGGACAGGTCTGACTTCAAGAATACCGTCTTTAGTTGTTTCTTAAAACATTTTCACAAGCTCATGGCATATAAAGCAGTGGCAGTGGCGGACTAAAGGCTGGAGAAACGAACTTGTGACGCGAAGGTCATCGGTTCAATCCCCAGACCAGCAGGTCCTTAGTACCACCACCAAAGTGCCCTTGAGAAAGGCCCTTAACCCTAATTGCTCCAGTGGAGCAGCTCAGTGGCTGGCAGATCAGACTGTGTTGTACTGGGCAGCTTCGAGGTGTGAATGTGTGTAACTGTGCAAATGTGGTCAGGGTGAAAGGCTTCCTTTCAGTGAAACTTCCGTGAATAGAAAAAATAATAATAATAATAATAATAAAGTATGACAGAGTATTTTATTGATAAATGGTTCCATACATATGTTTTTTTTTTTCTCTGGCCCAAACCTATGCATATTTACCAGCAGGTAAATATGCACATAAAAGACTGGGAGCCTAAAGGTAGGTTTAGAGGGAGTAATGAATGAAACAGTAGAAGAGACAGAAAATGGTCCTCTTAATTGAACTTCTACTAAGCTCCATATTTTCCTCTAATACACATGATAATTTAATTTTCTGGATTCAACTACAGCACTTGTACAGTGATTCATGGTTAGAGTGTTCATGCTGGTTGATGTCAAAGCAAACACATGCTACACATGCGCGCGCACACACACACTGTGTGGGGTGGAAAGGGTAATGGAGGACAAGATACATGTACATATGTGTAGCCAGGTAAACAAGGGCTAGAGAGTGTTTTTGGGGCCCTTTGCTGTTTCTTTCTGTTGAGGCAGCGCTGTCACTTTAAGACCAGTTTAAGGGTAGATCTCGCGAGAGTGCAGAACTCCCATGAGATTTTGTGCACCGGGAAGCTGCATTGCCGTGAAACTAATGACTGCAAGGTGTGTATTTTTCACCTATCTGTCGGGAAAATATCCTGATAAACCTTGTTTGGACCTAACAATGGTTAGCAGCGTCAGTAGGTGACAGTATAATTAAGCTAGCAGACTAAGTTTGATGAATGATGATTCTGTATTCTTGCTGATCCAATATTGAGCTTTCATTAGGGAAGGTGTTTCTGGAAAGGTTGTTCATAGGAGAAATACCTGCTTCCTTATTGGTTTCACTGATGTTAACTGAGAACAAAACGAGGGAAAAGTAATATTGTTTTGTTATCATTTTGGTTATCTTCGACCCTCAAAATTACAGAATTAATGCTGTTCTTTATTGAGTGCAGTTGGGAAATTAAAAGACCCACAACAAGAATTTTGCGTGTCCAGTCCTGTCATTTATGACCAGGCTACATATGCTTGCATGATTATTTACTAAAAGTCCCACATGTGCATACATATGTGCGTCTGTGTATGAGTAGTACAACTCAGCCATGCAGACGCACGTGTGTGCGCACATGACTCCTAACACACAGGCGTGCATGTGTACGTAGCAATCTGTGACTGTGACTCTTTTTAAAAAAAAATGGATTCAGTCGCTCCTCTCTCTTATAGGATGTGTATTTTGGTTCATGGCATCATCAGGTCACAGTAGCTTACTGGTAAAGTAATTGACTAGCAATCATAATGTTGGTGGTTTGAATCCGCTGCCAAGCATGTTTTCTTCATCCATAGAAAATGCCCATCATATTTGTCTGGTTACAGTTTTCCGTCATGCTACATGCAGAAGAGGACAATTATCAACATCTTCCTCAAGGTAAGTCGGCTTGGGCATTTTCTATGGATGAAGAAAACATGCTTGACAGTGGATTCAAATCGCACATTATGATTGTACATACAGTCTATTACTTTACCAGAAAGCTACTGTGACCTGCCATTAGCCAACATTTGCATCATATCACAGAGAGGAGCACCTGAATCAATTTTTTTTTCAAAAAGAGTCACACAGGATGTGCAAACAGACGTACATACACACGCACACCTGTGTGTTAGGAGTCACACATCTGCATGGCTGAGTTCTACTAATCACACACAGATGCACATACGTATGCACATGTGGGACTTTTAGTAAAAATCACACGAGCGTATGTACGTGCATCTTGTCCTCCATGACCCTGTCCACCCCCCATACACACACACACACACACACACACACAAGCCAAAGGGCAATTCCTTCCTCTGACTCAGATATGTCATGGAGTCCATTATCGAAAGTTGAGACTGGGGGAGGGTGTGGCCTCCAAATCTATTAATTCTTCCTTCTAAATGATGGAATACAAAACTGAAAATGTATACACCATTTCTGGAAAGCTGATATGTCTACCTAAAGCCAGCTTTATACTGGGTTACACAATCTTACTAATCATAGCTGAGGTTTGGAAAAAGAAGAAAACATTAGTGGAGTATTTGTATTATCAAATAAAAAATATGCACTGTAGTCTCTGCTGCTTCATCATAATGACTGTGGGCCACAAATGCACACTTCAAGGCGAAAGCTGCAGTGTTCCAGTCATGCTTTGGTGGCTCAGAATAAGCTCTAAAAATACAACTAAAATCTTATTTTTTAGTGTTTACTATCATTCCTAATAGTAATAATTAGAGCCAGATCCATACAGGATTTTTATAGCCAATGCTGATTTGAGGGATTAAAATATCCAATAACCATGTATCAGCTGATATTTTTTGTAACAGAAACACATATTTTTGACAAGGATCCCTTACATTTAGTTATTGAAGAGTTCTGACCATGATAAGAACTGAGCCCACCTACATTGGTAAATAAATAATATTTATTTATTTATATATTATTATTATTAGGCGTCCAAGCACCAACATGGTTGGAAACCTACTGTTTTTGGTAATATTTTTATTATTTTTTTATTATTATCATTATTATTATTTTGACAAAAAAAGTGGTTGTGCCTCCCAAACCGTAAACAGTGCAATTATAAAATTTCATGGGAAGGTGGTAGACTGTGCGAATTGGGTTCAGAAAAAAAGAACCTATGTCAACCATAAGGGGGTGCTATAATACAGTCAAACGCGTTTAGTCTCCTAAGGTGCAAAATTGAGTCCACAAATTAAAGAAGTTTATATCCATGTGATCGGTATATTGAGAGGCATCATGTGAAATGGGTAACAACATAAGACGCTTGGAGGTGTGGCAGGCCTAGAGCCTAGCTGGAAGAACACCTACCTGTACAGTTTAAAATTGTATTGCATATTTGCGAAAAATGTGAAATTCACTTTTAAATGGTGATAAAAACAGTCTCAAAAGATTCACTGGAGAGTAAAAGTAAATAATTATCACAAACATTTGTAATTTCGTTTTCCTTTGTTTGCAAGCCATGTGGCCTCTCCTTACAGTGTCATTTTAAGACCAACTGTTTAAATAGTTTACCTGCCCACCAGCATAGCTAACTGTTAGCTACAGAAGATAATTTACACTGCCTATACTAATTTTTTTGTAGGCAAACCAGAAAGTAGCAGAAGTAACTTAAACTCTGGGTCAGTTACCGTGGTAATTTGCTCCGTGAATCTAACCTGCTGGCTGGCAGCATTTCTTCAACAAACCCTGAGTTTCTTTCTGTTTCCTCCCTCCTACAGAGCCAGACCTGCTGTTTTATTTCCTCATTCATCTAATCTGCATCAGTGCTCATATCGAAGCGCATTCATTAGCAGAGATTTACTGTATGTCAGAATTAAAATCCCAGCTGGAAATTAGTTTGTTATTGAAGGACTATCTTTAACAATGTTACCGCTTTTATGTGGTAGTCAGCGGTTTTTGCCCTCACATTCAAATGTGACACAGCGTGTATTCACCCTCAGCTCAGAATCAAATCTCTGCATGTCTTTCTTTCATAATACTGTGACTCCATGCAGATAGATCAGAGACCTGCCAGGTTGTTAGAGCAGCTCCTGTTCTGAAAAGTTTGTTGCACATAATGTGTAATCTCAGTTTACATTTACAAATCTGTGTGAAGCTTTAGACACATAAGATCAATGAATAATTATCTCTATCACTCCTGATGTGATTGGTCGCACTGATGGAACACTCCACTCATAGTTTTATTTTGTGTTGAAGATTAGGCTTATATGTTAATATTTTCGAATGAGCAGGATTGTGATTCATCTGCAGACTGCAAACTAAATGTAGTTGAAAGTAAGTGTTTAAATAGGCTACGTATAGTCCAGGCTCATATTGACAATCTGGCAAATCTGGCAAATGCCAGATGGACCGTCCACCTAGTGGACCGCAAGGCACCTGCAATGTGGGGAAAAAAATTCAACATGTCGGCTGCAGCCCACTTGATGTTGGAACAGCCCATCTGACTGGGGGTTACATGGTCCCAATTGTCAAAAGGCTACCTATACTGTAATACTGTTGTCCTCACCCCACCCCGTCAAATGGATGTGTCCATCCATGAAGTGCAAAAGGTCAGAGAAAAAGAAAGAAAATCTTGTGGCTGATGCTGCAAAATGTTTTAAGTTAACACATTTATTCAAAATATTGATGCCACTCCCATGCAACATCCTGTTAACGTTAGCATGCCTAGCTGCAGTGATAATATGAACAGTCCAGGAGGAAAGAGGAGGAAAGAGTCTGGACAGATGAGCAGGCTGATTCCACTGGAGAGCAGGGGCAAGAAGAGGAGGCCGCTGCTGAGGACGAGCGAAAGGTGTATGACAAGCTCCAGCAGGTGATACTGCTAACGTTAGCTCTGGTAGTGACAATGTTAATAGCGGAGCTCCGAACCTGACCCTCTCCGTTATGCCAGTGGCATGCAAGCGCTTTAAAATTCATCATGAATATGTTACGGAGCACTACATTTCGAAGTGCTCATGCTTAGTGCTACAAAAAAAGACATTCTTGTGGCTTTAGACACTGATGGAATAATGTAATCAACAGGATGGCAGAGAAGAGCACACTGATGAGACGTCAGTGTAGGACATGCTATTCTATTCGCTGTTTAAGGCCGCTGTGCTATGCTGTTTTTTTAAAATGATGTCAGCTGATTAGTCACTCTGGGTCCACTCCAATGGGGTGCGCAGGCATTCTGCTTGTCACAGCCTGACAATACCAGTGAATGAATGTTAAATAGTGTCGGTAGCATGAAATCCTGACTGTTAAGCCGGATGTATGAATTGCATCAGATCAGCTGTGAACACAATGTCGGATGATTGACTATAAATAGCTCTCACATTTCCAGATAATCACAGGAAAGCTTTTGTCCAGTATGAAAATGAAGTTTTGGCTATTTTGTTTCATGATGACAGCATTGCATTTTGTCATAGACTACATTCATGACATATGATTATGTCATATTTGTTTTATTTGTGAAGTTAGGGATTGAAGTGTGCCAAGAGCTGGGTTGCCCATATCAATTATCAAATGAATAAAATCCTAAGTGTGCCTCTTGGGGTGCCGATTTTTCTTCTGGGCTATTTCTTGGCTATTTATTTATTTATTACATTATTTTATGAAACCCTATAAGTAAACCTGTTGTTAAGGACTCAATGTTATATCTATTGCCGAGCCTATATGTTATAAATAGCCTGATAATTCGGCCCTGGCAATTTTCATCTGGACCAGCCCCATTTTTCCACTAACATATGCACTTATGAG
The DNA here is from genome assembly GCA_038419695.1 of Scomberomorus guttatus. Taxonomy (NCBI): domain Eukaryota; kingdom Metazoa; phylum Chordata; class Actinopteri; order Scombriformes; family Scombridae; genus Scomberomorus; species Scomberomorus guttatus. Next base: position 31,425,510 of record CM076455.1, on the reverse strand, counting down.
TTGCATAAAGCAATATCAGGCTATTTATAACATATAGGCTAAGCAATAGATATAAGTTGACACCCTAACAACAGGTGTACTTACAGGGTTTCATAAAATAATGTAATAAATAAATAAATAGCCAAGAAATAGCCCAGAGGAAAAATCGGCACCCCAAGAGGCACACTTAGGATTTTATTTGTTTGACAATTGATATGGGCAACCAAGCTCTTAGCACACTTGTGCTACAATCCCTAACTTCACAAATAAAGCTATAAGAATGTCTTTTTCTGTAGCCATAAGCATATAGTGCTGAAAAGCTGCACTCCCATGCCACTTGCGTAACGGAGAAGTCAGGTCTGGAGCTCCACTGTTAACACTGTCATTAACTTACATGAGTAAGAACGTTAGCAGTGGAGGTTGTCACGCACCTTTCGTTTTGTCCTCGGCAGCGGCCTCCTCTTCTTGCCCCTGCTCTCCACTGGAATCAGCCTGCTCATCTGTCCAGACTCTTTCCTCCTCTTCTTCATTTGACAGTGGACTGTTGCTATTATCACTGCAGTTAGGCATGCTAACACTAACAGGATTTTGCATGGCAGTGGTATTCATATTTTGAATAAATGTTTTAACTTAAAAAACGCAAAAGACGTATTACCCAATATACTAGACAAACTCACATGAATTATGCTTCGTACACACAGACCTCAATGGCCTGACTATTACTGAAACAGTTTAGTTGTGCTGCAGTGGAAAAAGTAAACAACCTTTCTGTTCCTTTCTGGTCACAGAGAGAGAGAGGGGGAGACATATTTTTTTTTAAATACTAGATAGCAGTGTATATTTTCAGGCAGTCTCTCCTAGAAGGCATAGTGTGTCAGTGTTGCACTCGGTCAATGTCAAGGGAGGATCGTCCAGCTTGGGTCTCTTGTTTGGCATTGTGATGCAGAAACACTACATGAACTTGGGTAACCAGGCTAACTTGGCTAAGTTAGCTAGCGTACATCCATGAGCATGCTACATTGGTATGGTGTACTGAGTTCCTCCAAATAAGACTAAAAAGCATGCATTTATGCTTCTGTTTGTTTCACAGTGCTCTTGTATTGATTGATGAAGGTTTAGGTTAAGATTGATTGTCTAAAACAGCCAAGATAATTTATCATCATGCTGCACGATGCTTTAATTCTGCATTGTGCAAGAAATTATATCTTTTACTTTAAAATGTGCTATACACATTTGTAGATGTTTTCATTTAACTTTCTTGGTGCCATTTGTATTACGGCAGGCCGCCCTACGTCATGTGGCCAACATAGTGCTGTAGAGATTTTAGCATCCGAAATTTCCTTGTATTAGGAATATTGTGTTGATCTGTGTAGATACTGTAATCTCCAATTGATATATCTATGTATTGCATTTTAAGAAAAATAATGAAATCTGCACAGTGCCGTTTTGCATTGCAGAGGGAGCAGATGTGCAGGAGAGACCAGAGGGCAATTCATGTTCATGTTCTGCAGGAGCTAATAAAGGCTGGAAACTAATCCTTTGAGTTGTTCCGTTCCATGCCCTACCCAATTCTGTTATATATTATTTATTTTTCTATTGGCATCATCTACATATTTAATAATTTTATAGTTACATATAAACATTCATTTTTCTGCTAATACAGAAATATTCTTTTTTGCTTGAAATAATATAACAATGTCTAATATTTAAAATGACTTAACTTTGTGTGGCATAAAAGACATTGTTTAAAAAAAGGCCAAATGCTAGCTAAAAGAGATTCTTTGCCTGATTTTCTTGTGTTGGGTTTTCTCTCTCTGACTCCCCCTGGTCGCACTGTCTTCGTGGAGTGCAGTGTTCTCAGTAAACAAATGGATAGTAGTCCAGACCAATTGCCAGATACTGTGTGAATTCAGGACCTGCAGTGGTATAGTGGTAGTTTCTGCTTTCTTGCTATGTAGCCTGTTTTCTAGAGCAGTACAATGCTAAATGGCTTCATTATTAAATAGTGCTTTTATCCATAGTGCTTTAAAAATTGATCCTCATTCGCCTATTGATACACTCATACAGTGATGGCAGCGTACTACGATGACGTGGTGTCTGATCATGGGAATCAATTTGCAGTCAGTGTCCCAAGGACACTTTGACATGTGAATGGGAGTAGCCGACCTTGGGTTGGTGAAGCTCTGGGTCTGAATTGTGTCAGGGTGCTTGGACCCCTAAGTCTTTAAGTCTGTCTTCAAGTCTAGTTATTATTATTAGGGTCCAAGCAGCTGCTAAAGCCCTTTTGTTTTTGTTCTTTTTTTCTTCTCTCTTTCCTCTTTCTTGTTTTTCTCTACTAAAAGTGTTTGTGCAGCAAAAAGCATAAGACCAAAAGTCACTAAAATTGGCAGGTGGGTTGCAAATTCCACCCACTACTCAGGCACATAAAATGACACTCACTGACCTCAAGGCAGCACTGTAACAATCAAGTTTGTTTTCTCAAAAATGGCTTGGCTTAGAGTCAACATTCTTTCATCATTTTAATCTCTCAGTTTATCTGCATCTTTGCTCCGATGGTCTTCTGCTCTAGAAATGTGACTTTTTCTCAAAATCCTATTTTCAACATGTAATCAGAAACTGCTGGGTGAATCATCCCAAAACTCAGACTTCACTGATCTTAAGTTGGTAAAGAAATTTTCATATGTCAATCCATTTCAATTATACAAGCCAAATTTTTTTTAAATCAAAATAGCAACAAATGTAGTCATGTGAAACATGTATTCACTGAAGAATATTTCTGAAAGTAGATTTATATACCTCCACAGAGCATCAGTATATAGTGATAACCATGATGAATTATTTTAAAGAAAATTAAGAGTTTTGCTTCTTGTCAATTAAAAAAGAAACAAGCATCCAAATGCTTGCAATCGTGCTTGGACCCCGCTCATTGCTGCTTGCGGCTATATTTATTATTGTTATTATCATTATTATTATTATTATTATTGTTGTTGTTGTTGTTGTTGTCTAGAATATATGGTAATTGGTTCTCCTTTTTAGACAAAAAACTATTACATAATATGTATTGGGATAAATACATTTTTGATTGAATGTATTTTGGTAGTCATAAATAACTATTTAATTTTCATGTATTCATTTATTCAGTGCATCCATTTACTATTTTTTTATTTATTTACTATTTTATTTCTATATCTTTATGATGCAACCTATAGGAAAGTATTTTCCAACCACTTTTTGCAGTACGTCAACAGATTGAAAATTCTGTTTACTTTAATGATGCCATAAACTGATATGGTGACTGACAGTTAACGCCACTGCAGTAACAAGACAAACAACAAGAGGGAGGGGGTCATGGGGAGTGTCTGAATCAGCTTTCACTGTTACTGTGCACACATTTATTTTTCTGCCTAATAATCCATATAATATTAACAGTTCTGGCCAGCTATTTTGTTATGTGATTATTGTCATTAGCTAAGGGGATTAGTAACTCTGAAAAGGCACTGTGTCTCAGCCCTACACTTTTCAAAGAAACTATAATTTATCCAGTGAAAATCAGACAATCTTGGGGGTCAACATTGGTGCACCACCATCATTGAGTCCATCCTCACCTCCTCCATCACCATCTGGTACGCTGCTGTAACTGCCAGGGACAAGGGCAGACTGCAGTGTATCATCCACTCTGCTGAGAAGGTGATCGGCTGCAACCTGCTGTCCCTCCAGGACCTGCACACCTCGGGGACACTGATCATGGCTGACCCCTCCCACCCCGGACATAAACTTTATAAACACTCCCCTACGGTAAGAAGCTCCACACTATCAAGTCTATCAAGACCAAAGCCTCACGCCACAAGAACAGTTCCTTCCCAACTGCAGCTGGCCTCATCAACAAAGCCCGGGACCTCCACTGACACAGACTCTATCCCACCCATAGACACTACATGTTATATTAACATAAATCTATAATCTTATATTGCACATCTGTGAACCCATCACATCTCAGATCATCACTATTTGTATTCTTTGTATTATTAACCTTGCACTTTACATATACTGTTTATGCTGTGAACATTTGCACATTCCCAGTCAATATCTTGTTCATTATTTTTTAAACTCAACAGCTCTCTTCACATAGAATATATTTTTCCTTATTCTTTATTGTAAAATCTTATTTGTATATTTATACCACCTGTCTTTTGTGGTAGTTGTATTTTTCTTACTTTGTATAGATACTTTTTTCTCTTTTTTCTTGTTTTTTGATTGTTATGCACCATAACACCAAGACAAATTCCTTGTATGTGCAAACTTGCTTGGCAATAAATATGATTCTGATTCTGATCAATTGGCAGACACTTTTATCCAAAGCAACTAACAGGAGAGGCAAGAGAATCAAGCACTAGTTGACAGTGAGTGCAATGAGAGCGCTAGACAGAAGTTTTTTTTGTTTGTTCGTGTGTGTTTATTTATTCAATTATCAAAGTAAGAAACAACAAAGTAGACAAGTGCATAAGAAATACCATAAACAACAAGAAAGTAGTGTAGCAATCAACAAAGTGCTAAAAGGTTAAAGGGGCTTAAGAAGAGCTGAGTTTTCAGATGTTTCTTGCACCAAGAGAGTCAGCAGACTGTGTGGATCTGGGTAGCTCATTCCACCATCGCAGAACCACAAACAAGAAGAGTCTTCATCGTGATTTGGTACCAGGCAGTGATGGTATTACCAGATGTCGTTCATTTGCAGACCAGAGAAGAAAGGAGGGGAGGCACTCCTACATGAATGATTCCATGTAGAAGGGTGCCATTTCATTGGTCACCTTGAAGCCAGGGAGCCAGTGGAGGGAGATGAACAGAGGTGTTACATGAGCTTGTTCAGGTTGGTTGAACACCAGACGTGCTGCTGCATGAGGAACTCAGCAGCTTGTGGTTTGTCAAGATGGATGTTAAGGTTACCCATGATGAAGAGGGGACAACCATCCTCCGGAATGGTGGGCAGCAGCATGAACAGTTCCTCGATGAAGCTCCCAAGTTGGCCTTGGCTAATAATAGAGTACAACAATGTACATTTTAACAATACTAGCATGGTATTCAACCTGTCTCCCAACCCCATCCAGTTGATGGGGAGTGTGGGAGAAAAAGAAATTGGTGGAGAGAGCAGCTGGAGTGGTCTGGGCGAATCCAGGTCTCTGTGAGGGCCATGATGTGGAGTGAAGCCTGGGATGAAGTCTACCTTGGTGACTGCAGACTGGCAGTTCCATAAGCCAACTGAGAAAGACACAAGATTTATCCTAACTCTGCAGAGGGTGGAAGACTTGAGTGGGGTGTTTCCTTCTGCGGAAAGGAAATGGAGCACACCGGAAATGTACAGTCGGAATAAACTGGAAACACATAATGATAGGATAAAGAGGATGAACGGTAGTCTGTACTTAACTGGAGGAGGTAGTTGAGTGCCTTCTCAGTTTCCTTGCTCAGTTGACTTGTGCAGACTTGCAGGTCTTAACTGGAGCTACGTCTTCACACGACAAAGGATGATACGACCACTACAGACAAGCCATGACATTACCTAGCTAACTAGGAAACTAATTTAGCAACAGACAAACTGCAACATGTGTTTTATAGCAGCTGTCTGTGAAGAGAGAAAGTGATAAGGCGGCTGTTTATTTACTTTCTAGAACTTTCTTACTGACTAACAAATTAACGTAAAATCAAGTTTGACAACAGGCTTTACACCACTCAACTGTGCTGTTAAAAAGCATTTATTTAGGTTCTACTACAACGAGAAATGAGGGGGTGTGGTTTATTTTCATTCAAGTGATGTATTTCACTCACAGATGAGCATCTTACCAGGAAGGCATGTAACAGATGCACAAAAGCAGACTCCACTCTGCTCTGCAGCGGTCAGCTGAACTGTGATGGGTTCTGTGAACTCATAGAGAGATTATTGTGTTACCAACAATGGAGTCACAGTGCTCTTCAGTGGACAAACTGTGCAACAGCGACACTGGTAATAAAGTAGCTCACGCATCTATCTTTGGCTTTAAAATTAATTTGATTTCTTGTTACTTATTGGCTGCCATAAACGCACATAGTAATTTATCTGCCATAAGCTAAAATTGGCCCGCCAATGTATTGGTCGAGTGATTGCAAGTGATAATAAGATTGTGCTCACTAACTGAATTGCTGAGAAAAAAACACAAGTAGTCAAATCATCTGACAGATAAAAGTGGGACCTTTGTCCAGGTCACTACACTGCCCTTTTGTCCACTATCATTATGTCTAGAGGACGTACAACACAGGTCACATGTAACTCATATCTATGTAACTTCAACCGAAATCCGGTTCAGGTAGGCAGAGTTTGAATTTGTATACATTAGGGACCACTCTGTGGTTCTCCTCATCATGTCAGTATCACTGCCCCTGGCTCTAGACACGTATTGGCCAAAAATATCACTTTACTTTAGTACTGGAGTACTGGAACATGTTGCCACAGCTAAACATAGTTTTAGTATCTGATATTTTAAATGCTATTTTGGAGACGTGTGGAACACTGAATTTTGGTAATTTACTGGAATTGGTTTGTTCTTCAAACGCAATATCTAACTATAATGACCTGGCCAAAAAGAACAATGTGGAGTGTGAAACTGACTTAAAGATATTTGGATATTTGGAGGAACAATCATAGAAATCTAAGTAAGAAACTGACTATTTGTTGTGGGACAAATTCAAGAAAAGAGCCCACAAATACAGGGTGTGAGATAATTTAATCGTGGAGGCAAGAAAAGGCCTGTTTGGCAAGGCTGTGATACAAGTTACACACACACACACACACACACACACACACACACACACACACACACACACACACACACCTATTTAGCAAGAAAGTGGAGAGTCAACAAATTATATCAATGAAGAATGGTCAGACACTAATGGCATTAATTAGAGCTTCTCAGATTGTTACTGCAGAAAAGTAAAGAACACACACACACACACAGATGATCATGATTTCACTGTTTGACCGCAAACAGAAGGACAAGTGAGATGCACTACAACCAACTTTTCCATTTGTCCTGCAATATCCTGTTCTGTCTGGCTTGACAAAGTATGACTTGTTCTAAAGCTCCCTTAGTTTCACTAACACACCCTGTGTTGTTTTCCTTTTTTTATCTGGGGCTCAAAACTTTGTTGTAGCACAGGTTATTCTATCCCAACTGATGTCAAGATAATGATGTTGGTGTTGAACTTGGTTGTACACACAGAATGTGATGGAAATAACCATGTGAAGGATGCCTACTTTGGCTCCTTCACATACTTGGCAATCACTGTATTGTGGGCAGGATTGTCAGATTGTAGGTTTCTGAAAGTGACAAAAAAAGTTGAATGCATCTCCCATATTCCAGTGTCACAAAGGTGTACAGGGATGGGGTTTCGGATGCTTGCTGATGATCTGATAAGCACTTTGTTTGAAGCATACCCAGCAAACATTGGCCAGACGGTGACATTGTGTCATTGGGCCAAAAGTGGTCCCAGTCAGACAGCAAAACACCCAACATGCACATAAAGCTGAAATCATGAATATTACGTCAAATTGCTTTTTAGCAGATGTCTGCACATATTTGGAATACATGTAATGTATATGTACTGTATATGATATGTACATGTAAGTGTCAATTTTTCCTTCTAATGAATACTAGGTCTGGTTACATTTTGGTTGAAAGACTGTTTTGAGGAGATGGTCACAGGGTGAGTGATGCTAAAATATTACAAAGTCTACCATAAAAACAATCATACAACTGGAAAGAGCATGTTTTAATTTGTAAATATGAAGAAAAATATAAAGTTGGTACCTTGATTCTTTATGAAAAGTTTTATGCTCCATCCAGGACATGCAGTCATATCTTTTATCTCACCAATATGGGTGAGAATACAAAAAAATTGGAGGAAAGCATGGATCCATTATGGTCACATCATGGAATTCAGAGGAATGCTCTTTGGGCCCTCGTCCATCTTGTGATTACACACACAGACACAGGGTCCATCCAGCACCGCTGCCATTTAATAATTCTATCCATCCTGTCACTCTGTGTGTGTGTGTGTGTGTGTGTGTGTGTGTGTATGTGTGTGTTATTAGCCAACCACACTGGGGAGTGACATCCAAATACTGTGTTCCTATTGTGTTGTTGTCCTGTGTGACACAGATTGACTGTTGAAGACCATAACATAAAATCTAGTTAAGCATGACGTGAAAGCCATATTCAAAGACCACTGACAGTAAAGCTAGCTACCTCAGATTTTAAAATTAGCTTAATTGGCATTTCCGTAGTTAAAACAATATTGCCAACTATACAAGTTCAAGTAAACAATTCTATGAATAAGTACAAATGATAATTACAATATTATAATTATAACTAATTATATTGATATTGTAATTGATTCAGTGGTAGTCATGTCTGTATTTTTAATGTAGGTTATGTTACATCATACTTATACTTAATACAAATGTAATTTATTCGTATGATGGAGTTAAAATATAATGCTGGAGACTAGTGATGAAACGATTAGTTGGTTGATCACTTATAATTTATCCACAGTAAACAACTTTGACATGGACTCTTACAATACAGTAAAACTAGACTAATAAATAAATTCATTCATTCATTCATTAAGAACAATTTAAATCTGTTCCTGGTTGCCAGGATAAGGGCTGGCTGCAGGCTCTATACCAGCATTTTGTTTCTAACCCTTTGATATGATGTGTTTGTAGGAAGTGAGGAAGTGGCTGATCTCAGTGTCTGTTCTGAAGCAGAGGGCTGTAAGCTGCATTGATCAGTGTTTTAGCCAACTAGAGGCAGAGAACTCAGCCGTATCACTTTTATTGTTAATTGACTGATTGATATTTAATAATGTAGCTTTAACCGCTTTATATGTAATAAGTACAATCTTAAAATTAATTTTGATTGTAATATTTTCAGAGATTCTGATTATTCAAGCCTACTGTACCATATTAAACCGAATATTAGCCCTAAGATCAACATAGTGACTGTCAGTCTGTGTATCCTGACCAGAGTCTCTCACACTCACATCAAGTTAAGTCAGTTTTTATTTATATAGCCCAATATCACAAATTACAAATTTGCCTCATGGGACTTTACAATGTATGCAGCAACACAACATTCTTTATCATTCGACCCTCGATTCAAATAAGGAAAAACTCCCCTCGAAAAAAACCTTTAACATGGAAAAAAATGGAAGAAACCTCAGGAGGAGTAACAGAGGATGGACAGACGTGCAGTAGATGTGTGTACAGAATAGACCAGATAGTAAAATTACAGAAACACAGCATGGACAAACAGGATGACAAAATTAGAGATAATTTTGGTTGTTAATATTTTCCTCCTGACACAGCGGTTGTTTTGTTTTCCTTTGGACAATGAGTTGCAACTATCAGCTGTTACCTCTCTCTGTTACCAGAATTCTGTGAGCATTTTGCACCTAAAAGTCTTATTTAATCTGCTCTAGGTTCAACTTATTTTCTCATTTATTCTCAATGCATAACATAACCAGTCCACTCAAATGCTCTTGTTCCACTCAAAAATCAAAATTCAAAAATTTCCTCAAAAATTTTGAGTATGCACCTGTTGTCACACAACATGTTTGATTTGGGTCACTTTGCATGCTCGTAGGTTGGTGCATTAAATCAGTGATTTAGGTAAACTTTTTTAAAACTATGCCAAGTTACAATAAAGCTAACATTAACCACAATCCATAATGACGTCTATAATGTTTGTAATGTTCATAAACAGCTAGGCCTGGCCCAGGAGCAACCGCACCCCTCACACCCTGACACTCCAACAGACATGAAGCCCCGCCCTCCTGCAGCTGCAGACACACCAGCAGCTTCTTAAAAGTACATTACTTGAGATAAAAAATACAGATTTAAAAATATACAAAAAAAGGACTGTTACAGTAATGAAGTGGTGACTGTAATGTGTTACTTTCACCCGTGTGTGTGTGTGTGTGTGTGGTGCAGAAGGCAGTACCTTATTAACATTAATGTCATGTTTCTTCATGTACTCCTTGTCATTGACCTGACCCCCCTCAGCAAACTCCATGGTGAGGATCCTCTTAGTGGACAAGTCCCAGTGGATCATGGGAACCTGAAGACAGAGAGACAGTGTTGCTTTTTTCCCCTACATTTTTTGTTCATTCTTCTCATATTTTTGGCTGACAGAGTGCTGGAGTCTACCACTTTTCACTAGATTCAATTCCCCTGTTTTACAGGAGTGCATGAGATTATAGGCTTGGGTACTGATAGCTGGTTCTATTTCAGATCCGGGTCCATGTTGGTAACGCAACAGGATTTATTAAGCTCACAGTGAGGTTAGGAATGTATTAAGTATATGAATATATGAAGTATATGAACCTTAATTGATTTGATAAGGGATTCAAAAGGATTTGGATTTGATAAGCAGATTCAATGCTGGCTATAGATTCAATAAAATGGCATTGAACCCCAACCCTATTAGACTGTAGGAAAGTAAGCTTATATGAGAAACACATCAAATCACTCGTAAGGTTGGGAAGAATTTACTGTTACTATTGTACATTGTGTCAATATACAGTCACCAGCATAACATTCAAATCATTCTGCTTTTTGAAAGCGTTGCATTTCAGATATTGAGAATATCTACATTAATCACAGCTCCTGTTTAAATTGGTAGAAGACAGCAGATTTCTACGAGGCTTTGCAATTAAACATGGGCCTGTGTACAATCAGTCACCAGTGTTCATCACATAATGAATGCCATTTAGAAGGTTCATTCAACTAGCTCATAATTGGTGTCTCACTGAAATCTTTAATAAACATGGGCTTAATATCATTAATATGCTTACATGATTTAAAGGTATTAAGTGATTCTGGAGAAAGATTGTTCAATACACTTTTTGTCAAATTCAGTGAATATCTCCTCACAGTCCACTAGATGTCCATTATGTGTGTGCGCTGAAAAAAAATCAGGTGTTCATACACAGCCCTGACTCTGTAAATGGTAAACAAACAAAGTGGCTCAGACCGAGCCACACAACACTATTCCAGCCAATCAGCAGGGGGCGTATCAGTGAATCAATAGATACTAACGCTGTCAATTGGAAGTCATTTGCACAAAATTATCCTTCATTCTGCCTAGTTTTATGACTCTTTTACATAACAACTTATACTTAACACTAGAACAAAACGAACAAAATGAAAGAAAAGAACACAACACTACAGAAGTTTTAGCTCTCTGGGCTTAAAAATCGAACAAGGGAAAAAAGCCGGAAAAAGAAGTCCAATTCACATTCTACAGAGCTAATAAAAGTTCTGAAACAGGCATATTAAGAAAAAGGACACCAGGAAATTACATGATAATGGACATGAAGCCCAACTCTCTCTAGTAAAGGAAATATGATTTCTACCATTCTATGAACTCTGTTCCATTTATGAAGAGCAGACAGGCTGCACAGAGGAAACTGTCACTACATGGTGAAGTCTGACCTCTATTAACTGTGTGGAGGACAATTTGAAATACTAGGGCCTTAATTTCAAACAGACTCTCAGATTATTAGTAGCTGTTTACTAGTATGTGTGAACATATCAGATCAACAAGGTAAAAAATAGATCCAATTCCCATCTCCATAGCCATGTTATTATAAAAGAAAGCCATGTAGAAAAAGTCAAATTTTAAGGTGTGTACTTATGTGTGTACCTTAAGAAAGGGGAAGTGGGCCAGCATGCTCGACACCCTCTCTGCATTGTGTCCTTCATTAAGGAAGTCCAGCTCCAGCGGCATGTTCTTCTTGGCCTCCTCCACCAACCACATGAAGGCAAAGTCTGGGAAGAGCCAATGGACTGCCCTCAGCAACACCTCCAAAATACAAATCAGAGCCAGTGTCACTATAATGTACAATGAAATGTAGTGGGTAAGAAAGTAATATCCTGTCAGTGGCTAACTTATGCCAGTATATATTAGCTTTCATTTTTGGACAAGGGTAGTTGGTAGGTGGCTCTACTTCATTACTTGGTAAGTTGACTCTGAGGATGGAAATAGCTCTATATACAATAAATTAGAACACAGTCATGTTGCATGGCTAGCCAAACTGCAACCAGCAAAACCAACTACTTGGAGCCATGGAGCTATGCACAATTTTTCCCAAAGACCTGGGATGCACTGGTTACACCCTACAGTTGGCAATAAAGGCTGATTCAGTCCTACCTTAGAGGAGCGTTGTCAGCCACTTTCGCTTTACACTTTTCAATTTCCAAACCTACTGTCTGTTTCAGTGGAATACCACACTCATCATACTCAAATGACTGTTCAAGCAAAGAATAGCAGTGCAATTTGTGCTCGCAGCTGAAAGAGTCATCAAGTCAAGTGTCCAAAAGTCACCAGCCATGAGAGCATCACAGTGGGAGCTGGTGGAATAGCTGATTCCAGTACTGTAACTCTTTGCCAAGGCAACCCAAAATAATTTGTGGCGATTGGACATGGGGGTTGTCTGTCATTCATCCATTGATTTTCAACATTGCACTAAAAGTGCAAGGAACCTATTGTTTTTGTAGATTATTAATGTAATTATCATTATTATTATTATTATTATTATTATTATTATTAGGGCCCGAGCACCGAACAGTGTGGAAGCCCTATTGTATCTGAAGGAATTATTATTATTAGGGTATCTTGTAACTTAAGGAATTATTCATGCCAGGGGGCCCACAGTCCCTGGAAATAAAAGTGCGAGGAACCTATTGTTTTGTGGAGATTATTATTATGATTACTATTATTATAGTATGCCATTACATTTTGTAGCAGCTTAGGAAGCTTGAAGACTCACAAAAGTTGGCACACATGTCAAAAGCGGCGAAAATTGCAAAGTTGGAATCAGGCATGGCCAGCGGGCTCCATAGCACCCCCAAATGCAGGGCCATTTTTTAACAAAGTTTCTCATCATTCACGACATAATGCATATTTTTTCAAATTTTTTCACCCAACAGAAAATCAGCCATTTTGGATTTTTAGGACTCACGAAACTTTGCACCTATGTTCAAACTGGTAAATATTTCACTTTGGGCTTGGGCATGGCATTTTGGCTCCATAATTACTTTTAGTTTTCGCACAGAAGTGGTGTAACCTGATATTTTGGGTGTAACTTGATGGGAAGGGGTGTGGCAAATGGCTCAAGGGCGCCTTTAAATTTGACGTAGATATACGAAATTGAATTGTAACATCTCCAGACTTTAAAAAAAGCCTCTTGGAGCCATACCCATAAGGAAGTTCGAATTTTGAATCTACTTTGCATTTTTTTTTTTTGCAAAATGAAACCATTTACAGCTGTTGTACTTTAACAAACTCCTCCTAGAGATTTAACCCGAGCAACTTTGCGTGTCGGTCAATTTTGCCCAAATCATGTTTGGGGCATTAAACAGGAAGTTGTTCTAACTTGACTTTACATCGTCCAATCTACCCCAAATTTCTCATGCTTGATAAGAGTCCAGGCCTGAACACATCTACATGTCAATATTGAGTCATAGTCATAGCGCAACCTGCTGACAAGAGGGAGTCAGCCTTACATGACAAATGTCATCCAATTTACATGAATTGACATGGTGTGGTCTACACATATACAGCAAGATGAAGTATAATTAGTGGGTGTTCTCTAGTGGACACAGGAAGCGACAGTTATCTCCTAAATGCAATGTCCAATATTTATTAAAAAGGTATATCCATGTCAGATGCCCTCTGGTAAATGTATTGCTGCATTAATATTTCACTTATGTAGTATTGCCTACATGCAACAGGAAGTGAGGCCTAAATGACATATAATTCATCAAATGTATACACAATTTCTAATAAGTCATCGCCAGTACCAAATACTGCACACAGGAAATAATATTTTGCCTATTCACACAGTGTCCGATAATCTTGACAATTCAGAGCTGTGTCAACAGATCTAATAGTGATACCACGGTGCCGCTCCCTCCAACTGTGCGAGATGCGAGGGCCCGTTCATCGCTGCTTACAGCTTTAATCAGGGCCCGAGCACTGAACGGTGCAAAGTCCCTATTGTATTTGAAGGAATTATTATAAGGGCCCAAGCACCTAGCGGTGCAAAGGCCCTATTATATCTGATGGAATTATTATTATTGTTGTTGTTAGGGCCTGAGCACTGAACAGTGAGAAGACCCTCTTGTAACTGAAGGTATTATTATGGCCCGAGCACCAAATGGTGCAAAGGCCCTCTTGTATTTGAGGTAATTATTAGGGCCCGAGCACCAAACGATGCGAAGGCCCTATTGTATCTGAAGGAATTATTATTATTAGGGCCCGAGCACCTAGCGGTGCAAAGGCCCTATTGTATCTGAATGGAATTTTTTTTCCCTCTTCCAAAAGAAACGCATTTTTGAGGGGCTAAATGTGCTGGAAAACTTATAAAACTTTGCACATTTGTCAGAAGTGGGGAAAAATTAAAAGTTTCATGGGTCTTGGGCATGGGCTTGGCAAAATTGCTTGATAGCGCCCCCTAGAAAATTTCAAATTAAAAGCCCCCACCTTTAACTTTGATGAAGATGAATGAACATGTAATGGCACATGTATCATGTCCAGACACACAAAAAAGCCTCTTGGAGCTATACCCTAAGTCCGATTTTTGCATAGTTTTTGCCATTTGCAGGCGTTGTATTTTAACTAACTCCTCCTAGAGATGTAACCCAACCAACTTCAAATTTGGTCAGTGTCATCTAAAGACCTTTGTGATGAAAAGTTATCAAAATCTTTAGTTTTCACCGAATGCCATTGCCGTGGCGATGCGGCGAACTTTGATGTTTTGCCATGAAACAGGCAACTGTTATGACTTAAACGTATATTGTCCGATCTGCCCCAAATTTGATTGATAAGGGTCCTGACCTTAACACCTCTATGTGTCAATATTGAGTCACAGTCATAGCACCACCTACTGACAATGGAAGTCAGCCTTATATGACAAACATCATCCAATTTACATGGAATTTACATGGTGTGGTCTACACATGATATACAGCAAAATTACATATAATTAGTGGGTGTTCTCTAGCGCCACATAGTGGACACAGGAAGTGATATTTAACTTGTGCAACGTTCGATAACAGCTCGGTACTGAACACATCTGCATGCCCGCAATAAAAGCACTTCAACTGCGGCGCTCCCCAATGTGTGTGAAGGTGTGAGGGCCCAATCAAATTTCAAATTTGAAGCCCCTCCTTTCAATTTCATGTAGATCAACAAAATTTGGTAGGCACATGTAAGATATCCAGACACACAAAAAAGGCTCTCAGGGCCATACTCTAAATCCAACAGGAAAGTGGCCATTTTGAATTTACTTTTCAATTTTTGCTCCATTTTTGCCATTTGCAGGCGCTGTACTTTATTGAACTACCCTTAGAGATTTGACCCGACCGATTTCACATTTGGTTGGTGTCATCCAAAGACCTTTTTGATGAAAAGTTATCAAAATCTTGACTTTTCATGAAACACCCTTAACGTGGCGTACCAGTTGATTTGAATGTTTCGCCATGAAATAGGAAGTTGTTGTAACTCCACTGCCCCAAAATTCAAATGCTTGATTGGAGTCCAGGCCTGAACACATCTAATGAGTCATAGTCATGGCGCCACCTACTGACAACAGGATGTCCTTGGACATTTTGGAACAAAGTTGCTTTGACGTTCATGAAATTCGGTGGGATCATGGCTCTCATCATGCCCAGATTTCTTTTTTTTTTAAATTTTTTTCGTCAGACAGGAACGCATCCATTTTGGATTTTGTGCAACAATTTTCATTTTATGAACACATTTGAGGCCTTTAGGATGCACAAAAACTCACGAAACTTTGCACCCATTTTCAAGCTAGTAAATATTTTGATTTGATATTGCAATTTGGCTTGGGTGTGGCATGTCGGCTCTATAGCAGCCCCAAATTACTTTTAGCATTTTTGAGGTGCTAGAGATGCTCAAAAACTCACGAACCTTTGCACATGCATCAGGAGTGGCAAGACTTGATATCTGATATGGATCTTGGGCATGGGTGTGGCAAAATGGCTCAAGGGCGCCCCCCAGTAAACTTCAAAGTCAAAGCCCCCACCTTTAAATTTGACATACATTTACGAAATTTGGTACGCAGATGTACCATCTCCAGACAAAAACAAGCCTCTTGGAGTTATACCCTAAATCCAACAGGAAGTCAGCCATTTTGAATCTACTTTGCATTTTTGTTTGCAAAGTGAAGCCATTGACAGGCATTGTACTTTAACAAACTCCTCCTAGAGATTTAACCTGAGCAACGTCAAATTTGATAGGTGACATCTAAAGACCTTTGCGATGCTAAATTGCGAAGCTTCTGAGTTTTCATGGAACACCCTGCGGCATGGCATGCCAGTCAATTTGCCCAAAACATTTTTTGGGTATTAAACAGGAAGATGTAACTAGACGTTAGATTGTCCAATCTGCTCCAAATTTCTCATACTTGATAAGAATCCAGGCCTGAATACATCTACATGTCAATATTGAGTCATATTCATATCGCCACCTACTGACAACAGGAAGTCAGCCTTATGTGATAGACAATTTCCAATATGTCATCTCTAAAACCACGTACGGCAAATAGGAAATAATATTTTACCCATTCACACAGTGTCCAATAATACCATCATGCAACAGCGGATGAGTCTCCATCCTACCAACGCTGATGCCTTCTCATCTTTTTACAGACCAGGATAGTAAAGCAAAGACTTTAACTGAGCAGGACTTTGACAGCGAATAGGTTTACAGGTTAGGTCTTGCGGTGAGTTTTGTTTTCTATCCCACATATTATACCGACATTTGCACTGACCTTTCTTCTTTTGCACTGGAAACGTGAGTTGTAGCGTATGTGTTATTGTTGCTGCTGAGTTGCAGCCTGTTGCTGTGATGCTGTATTATATGCCAAACTGATATTCTAGTTTGTTTGTTTTTCTGCTCACACGACAAACAGTAGTGTGGCACATGTTGCGCAATGTTATATGGGTTACTTTTGTAATATGCAGAAAAATTAAAAGAATTCCCTTCTCCTGTGCTTTTGTTTTTTGTGTTGACATCAACTTGACTTTCATAATATAACTGTTGACTCCAGAAAATCAGAAGTTGTGTGACCCCTAGAGGCCACTAGGTACAGTACATTCAGTTCTGTGCCTCAGACTTCCCTACACATCAAACACTTAATTTATTTCAGAGTAGTTTTACAGACACAGACTCACCTCCATCACCACCATGTCCTTGGAGCTTTGTCTCTGGACTTTGGGGTGTTGGACCTTGACAGCCACTGTCCTCCCGTCATGCAGCACTGCCTTGTGGACCTGAGCTAAGGAGGCAGCACCCTGAGGCTTCTCCTCAAAGGACACAAATAACTCTGACAGCTGTAGGAGAGAGACAGATGTGGAGAGGGAAAGAGCGGAGAAAGCAGAAGGTAAACCAAGGGGTTAGAGAATGATAAGGAATATGGAGGGTAAAGGAGTGTGAAGTTGGGAGTGGGAGAGGAGTGTTATCATCATCATCTCTTATATACAAGCTATTATCAGATACTGTACAACTGAAGGAGGCTAGACATATTACAGAGAGGTGTACAATTTTTTTAATTTTTAATTGCTAAATATGCTTAATATGGAGGAAGTGTTGAGTTTGTATTAACAGCAAAATAACATATGTAACAGCAGATCATAACAGCGGCTGTGGCTCAGGAGGTAGAGTGGGTCGTCCACTAATCGGAAGATCGGAGGTTCGATTCCCGGCACATGTCGAAGTGTCCTTGGGCAAGATACTGAAATTGCTCCCGATGGCTGTGCCAGCACCCTGCATGGTAGCTTGCCGGCATTGGTGTGTGAGTGTGTGTGAATGGTTTCCTCTGATGGGCAGGTTGGGACCTTGTATGGTAGCCCCTGTACCCATTCAGCGTATGAATGTGTGTGAATAGGTGAATTAACTCGTAGTGTTAAAGCTTTGAGTGGTCGGGTGACTAGAAAGGCGCTATACAAGTACAGTCCATTTACAACAAAAAAGGAGGCTTCATACTAAATACAATAAAGTATACTTATAACTGTCTTTAATAAAGGCCTGATTCTCTCTTCATTAGAGGTAAATAAAGGCTGGGCTTGGTGAAAAGGTAGTGTAAAATAAAAAAGATATTAAAACTTTAGAAAAATTTCAAATTAAGGTTTAAAATAAAATTATAAAATACATAAATAAAGAATAGAGAATATAAAGAATATAGTGTGCAAGGCTGAATTGGTACAGGAATTGAAAAACTAGCAGCATTCATGAACATGGACTGGTGCAAAAGATATATATATACATATATATAAATATATACACACACACTCTCACTGGCCACTTTATTAGGTACACCTGTGCAATGTAATGCAATCCAATACAACAGCTGTGCCATAAATTCTACATTTGCGAAGCTTATACATTTCATTTGTTGTTGACGTTGACAGAAAGGTGATAATTCTACTTTGTTTATTATTGAGGTCATAGTGGGTGGTGGTGGTGTACTGGAGTGCATTATATTGAATGGTGTTCCTAATATTTTGTCCACCCCATTAACGTACATGAGGAGAGCAAAATATTAGGAACAGCTTTGATTTGATAAGAGTCCCAGTCTACACGATATGCAGCAACATGACGTATAATTAGTGGGTGTTCTCTAGCGCCACATAGTGGACACACCAAGTGATATTTAACTTGTCCTTGTAATGATCGATAAGAGCCTGGTACTGAACACATCTGTATGCCCACAATAAAAGCACTTTGACTGTGGCGTTCCCCAACGTGCACAAAGGTGCAAGGGTCTGATCATTGCTGCTTGCAGAATTAATTATTATTATTATTATTATTATTATTTTTCTGCCACATTTGCTCAAATTCCCGTTAGCTGGAATGAGCTAAAACCATGAAACTTGGCATAATAACTGAAAATGATGTGCATGTGCTTCCCAAGAAATGTAAGCCCAATTGGCCAGATGGTGGTGCTGTAATTAAGGCTTGAAAATTCAATTTTAGAAAGGCCATGCCCCTCACACCGTAAGTCAGAAAGTTTATGCTAATTTGCATAAACTGAAAAACAGTAAAATTAACAGAACTTTTTGAATTTTGACTCTATCAACACCAAACCCGGTATACAGCATTGCAGGACTGAGATACAAATTTCTATTATAAATGAGTAAGATTGGTCAAAAAACGTTCCCTCCATCAACCAAAATAACTTTGCAAAGGGTGGGGCTTAGAGAATTTTGTCCAATAATGTTCACTCAGTCATTGGGAACAGGTCTACCAAAGCATTTCGAGCCCGACCCATAGGGGATGCCACAAAACTTGTATCAGAAAACCCGGTGGACAGAATTTCACAAAAATTGGTGTGCATGCTCTGGGGGCAGGTATTCACCAAAATCTGAAGCGCCATATTGATCAGTGCAAGTGGGCGTGGCCTATCACATGTTTTCTCATAACTCAAGATGCCTCTGAGCAATCCTGATCAACTCGCTGGAGACATACAGCACTATCTCCTGAATGTACACACCGAGTTTCATTCAGAGTGGGGAGGAATGGCAGAACTTTGAGTGCGCAATTATTGAAATGCTGCAGGCTTTGTGATGATCAAACAAGTTTGTGATTGGTACCACACCAAGCTGAAATGAGTTTGCTCACCTTAGTGAAGGCTGAAACCTGCCCGTTGCTGCCCACGGCTTTAATTTTGGCTGATTGAGCTGCTTCCTTCTGTTTGAACCTGCGAATTGCCACTTGCAGCTATATTATTTGTTTTATTCTGCTGCAGCTTAAATTGCCATGACCTAGAATGAGTGAAAACCATGAAATAACTGGAAATGATGTGCTTGTGCTTCCCAAGAAATATGAGCCCAATCGGCCAGATGGTGGCGCTGTAATTAAGGCTCAAAAATTCAATTTTAGAAAGGCCAAGCCCCTCACACCGTAAGTCCGACTGACTTGAAATTTGACACTCAATTCCAGCTCAATGTGCTGTACAAAAAAGCCTCTTGGACCATAAAAGTTTGCCATGATGGATTTTTTGCTAATTTGCATAAACTGAAAAACAGTAAAATGAATAGAACTTTTTGAATTTTTACTCTATAAACACTAAATTTGGTATACACCCTTGCAGGACTGAGACGCAAATTTGTAATATAAATGAGCAAGATTGGTCAAAAAATATGGCCGTCATCAACCAAAATATCTTCGCAAAGGTTAGGGCTTAGAGAATATAGGCCGTAACTCATTAACCAATCATCCAATCATTATAAATCTTGGTACATATCTTGACTACATCATCTGGAACAGGTGTATCAAAGCATTTTGAGCTCGACCCATAGGGGGCATAAAAAATGCCACCTCTGGGGGCAAGGATTAACCAAAATCTGAAGCGCCATATTGATCGGTGCCAGTGGACATGGCCTATCATATATTTGCTTATTAAACTCATTGGAGATGTCTTGCACTATGTCCTGAACATGCACACCGAATTTCGTTCAAATCTGATGAAGGGGGGACAAATGGTGGAACTTTGAGTGCGTCCTTCTATAAACAGAATTAAGGTAACTGAAATGAGTTTGCTCACCCTTGTGAAGCCTGAAACCTGCTCATTGCTGCTCGCGGCTTTAATTTTGGCTGATTGAGCTGTTTCCTTCTGTTAAGCACAGAAAGGTTTGAACCTGTGAATTGCCGCTTGCAGCTAAATTTTTGTAAATTTTTTCAATTACCCAGGTAATAATTGTGTTTTATATTCATTTTTTTCCTTACAAAAGGATTATTCTTCCAAAAGGAGATTCTGGTGTATTGTTTGGTCTATTCTGGCTCCGTAGTCGATCTTAGTAACTTCTGATTTTCTGGTCCATGGTAAATATCACACCTAATAATCACAACCTTTATTATATTTTCTAACTTTTAGTAAAAAGGGTTACAATTCCTTTTTGTGTTATGAGTGTAATTTCCTTGAACAAAATATTAAAACAAATCCATGGCAGTGTTTATAGAGAGGAGAAACACTAGTATAGATACTCGGGAACAGTGGGAGTCAGAAAAAGACTCTGGATCCTGGTACAGACCATAAGGATCATGTGGTGTTTTAAAATAACTGCTTCAATAACATCAGTCTGGGCTGCTGACTATGTAGTGGGAGGCATATTAATCATAAGCTGAATATACAGAAACAGGATCAAGGATTGATGCAGCTACAGTAAAGATGCTGGTCCACTGTTGCCTTTTGATCCATGCGATTATTACTGATATATATATATATATATATACTGATGCCCTACACCTCGGGGAGACAGCCGGTGAGCAACAGTGAGGATGTTGACCTGTGTCACACCAAAACAATTCTGCAAACTGAATTGTTGATTTGGACTGTGTAACAATCTGGAAAATATGCCTTTTGTCACTAAAATAAAATGTAAACTGCCAATGAAGAGACGAGCTACTCAAAGCCAGAAGAGGCTGGAACAGCTACCATCTCCACCAGCCTCACGTCATGAGGGCAATACAGTGTCCAATCCTGCAGCTACTGGTGAGTCAAACCTGCTGGTACATTTTCATGGGGGAACACTGAGGTTATTTCCTCAACTGCGCCGGTTTAGTATCTTGGTAACATGCCCCTGTTCCCTGTCTCTCTGCACTTTCTGCTATCAAATAAAGGCAAAAACTCCAAAATTCTAGACCTCATTTCAAATTCTACTATCATTTTATTTATGGCGATACAATTGTATTTAACTGCAGATGGTTATTGTATGGATCATTGGGATCAGATGAAGTAAAAACATGCACTATTACACACAGAAAAAATGGTGACTTCTGGATCATTAACATGTTCAAAAAAGGGGATTCAACATAAAAAGAGACATCATCTGCTCTTGGCAGTGAATTTGAGCTGCAGTTTTCATATCTGAAACTCTCCACAATAAGTTTCCTCTGAGGAAAACTCTCCACAGGATCCCCACACTGTCAGGGATGGGAGATGACAGGGAAAACCTTGTACTTAAAGGGTGTAAATGAAAGTAGTCTCTAATACACCCACTCATAATGTATGACAATGTATCCTTTCTTATCTCATCCAAGTGCGCCACATGTGCACCCAGTGAGTCTGGCCACAAAATCACCAAAGTGTGGGTCAAACAGTCAACTTCTCGGGCATGGCTTCTTGCCACACTGGTATCTCCTCTGATGCCAATTCCCCCAATTCTCCCCCCTTTTTTCTTAGAGAAGACTAACCTTTCTAACCTTCTACCTAAACTGAACCATTCTACCTAAAAATGCACTCGGCTAATGTAGTACCTCTAAACATGGTTGAGATGATGAACATTTCCCCAAAGGTATGGCAGTCATATCAATTTGTCACCTAGGCCTTGTACTGTATAGGCTCTATTACTGTATAATGTACTATAATGTAGCATGCTTAGCTTGTGTTGGTTTTGACTGAGAGAATGATCTTAGACTTCATATTCATAGTTCAAACTGTACTGAGGGGGGAATTCCCCTGCTGTCTGTAGCTAGTGAAACATAAAACGAGGCTAATTTGAACACAATGTTAGCTCATCAGGTAGGGGCTGAACATGAGCCTGGTAGAAGATGCCATCGGACGACAAATTATGTAAGCAGCACAGGATCCTTTGTGGGAACAGCTGAGTTATTCATTATGTTAAATAGAATGAAATTGTCCGCCCCACCAATCTACCAACTACATTGATGAGCATCCATTCGGATGCATTACATGCAAAGAGTGCCTTCATGAGTTAAGGAAACGTGTAATTTCTCAGATGGGCCTGTCACTTTAAGCAGCAGCGAGAAATCAGAGAAATCCTAGTGAAACAAATGGTGCTGAAAAATATTAACAATTTAAACATTTTGAATAATCTTTTTTTAAAAGGCTGGCACTAAATATCCAACCTCTCTCTTTGCAGTCCCAGTTGTGCCACCAGTGACTGCTCTGTAGCCTATTTTTCAAACACCCTCCTACTGCCCAGTCACTGCTGGGCAGTAGGAGTTAATCTCAGCTGTTAATAAACATGGTAATGTATGAGTGTGGGCCATGCTCCCAGAGGGTAGACCTGCAGTGACATACGTTCCCTGAAATGAGTTATGGCACAAACAAAATGGCCCCGGAGGCCTCACAGTTGGAATGCAACACATCAGTGTCTGTGTCAGTGTGGCAAGGTGGCTGGTTTGGCTGCTGGCAGCCAGCCACAGACCCAGCTGGATGAAGTCACATAAATCATTACAGCACAGGGGGAAGAAAAAGGAGAGACTATTTTACTGAGAAGAGGAAATAGACAGATCAAAGTCTCCACTCTAAAAACTGTGACAATCTCGTCCAACTGTCTTAAAGTCTGAGGGTCAGCTAACAAAAAAGGAATCTGTGTATGTGTACACTGTAAATTCTCCGACAGTCGCCAAGGCTTTCATTTACTTCAACTGCAGAAAGAACAAGACCTTTTTTTGAAACAGGCTGTGGCTCAGGAGGTTAAGGCAGTCATCCACTAATTACAGTGTTGGCGGTTCAATCCCTTGCTCCTCCTGTCCGCATGTCGAAGTGTCCTTGCTCCTGATGGTCAGGCGAGCACATTGCATGGTAGCTTGCTGCCAATGGTGTGTGAGTGTATCTCAATGAGCAGCAATATCACTGTAAAGCACTTTAGACAGTGATATATAAATGCAGCCATCTACCATTTACCATTTATATGTACTGTATGTATGTATTTGATATTTTGCAATTAATATACAATAATTTCCTTCTATTTTGTAATTTTCCTAATTGTATGCTGCTATATACTCTGACAACTGTGGAGATAAAGTATTCCAACTGAACAGAATCACCAAATATTTATTATCTTTTTATTTTAACGTTATTTGACATCAACCCTTGATCACAAAGCCACGTTATGCCTTACTGTTGAGGTGTTTGGTCATGGTAGAGGCATCATCTCGGCAGGTCCAGCGTTGTTTTGGTAGTTGGCTTCAAGTTACAGCTTGGCAGTGCAGAGTGGTCCGTGTTACAGATGAGTCTTTGTGGGTGTTGAACACCGGTGGAAAGGAGTCAAGCCATTCCAGGCTGCTCTGAAAGAGTCTTTAGGCCGGCTTAACTTCTAGTTTGCAGTACTGCCTTTGTTAGGCAAGTAGAGATCCAGTTTCAAGCGTTGTTTTCTTCTTCAGGAGTTTAAGTTGAGGATTCAGGCTTTGGTTGGCCTGCAGTAACCAAGTTGAGTGCCGAATAAAGTTTAATCTTACTACACTCAAATCTTCAGTGGCATTTACTTCAAAAACAAAATACTGTACGTATTTACTTCAAAATTAAAATACTTTATGTGGAAATAGTAGACTTAATGTTACAAATAAAACAAAACAAACTAACTTGTGTCAATAAAAGATTAAATACGCATATACTTGGCTGAAAAACAAATGAAAGAATTTTTCTGGAGTTTCTTTGAGGATGTTTTATAGGTTTGAGCAAAGACAGGCGTAGTTTGACTATTAAAAATTACTGATGAATATTCAATTCCTTTGTTCTAGGGGGACTTAGGTGTGGCTGGTGTCTGCAGCATGCAGCTTCTGAAATGAATGAATTTTTATATGCTAAAAACACACTTCAAGTCTAGTCAAGCCTAATACTTCACATTAAAGTAAACAAATTCTTTTCATAATGTTCAAGTATTTCATATTTACTGATTAATAACAGTCCTGCTGTAATAGAGTGAATAAAAGAGTTAAAGCAGCAATTCTGTGAGGTTAACACAACATTCAGAAACAAATATACACTCAACATAGTTGTACACATACACATGACGGCATATGTGTAATCACATATAGTTATACACATATGTGATTAGATTAAACCTTCAGAAACATATTCAAATATAGATTCAACACAACTCTTACTTCATAAGATAAACTATTTGTTTGACTATTGTTTAATAATACAAGAAAACTTAAACCTAAAACTTTTAAAACATATCTTTGCATTCTTATTACTTCAGAAAATTCACTCTTTGAATACAACTACTTATCTAATTTAATTAATAAAATATGATTGTCTCTGAGATTAATAGATCAAAAGTTAAACACTTTGGTGATTCCAAAATACAAATACATAGTTACCAAACATTCATCAACTCTTAACATAAAGGAATTTAACTGTTACATGTAGTAAAAAGTTAATAAAATCAATGTTTAATATCTCCCTAGTAGATAGTCACACAACTATGAAAGTTATACCATTCTTCTTGTATTTACATGACAATTAACATTACATGACTTGCATAATGATTAGATATTTACATGAAATTCAGGTTTGGCCCAGATTTTCAGGGAGGCTTCACAAAGGTCCTCAGGAATATAAATTTTGGATGTTTGGTCAGAAGGGATCTCTTAGTAGGTCTTTCTGAGTCTGTTGAGCATCATTTATCAAGCCCCACTTAGAGGGTTACAAAGGTCAGTCCTGTGGACCAGGAAGTCCACTCTAACCAACTTTGGAATCCAGGCAAGTCTGTCATTTCTTCTTAGTTATCTTATTAGTTAACACAATTAAAGAACAAGCAGTTGTCCTCCTACATTACCTTCCTGTAAATTGTAGAATTGATTTAAAAATTTTAATGCTCATTTTGAAGGTCCTAGATGGTCTGGCTTCTGGGGACTATCTGGGGACAGGTCTGTCTGGTTATTCCCAGGGTCTCCTCGAAAATTGGTGAAGCTGCTTTTAATTTTTATGCTCCCAACCACTGGAACCTCTTACCTTATCATGTTAGGTGTGCTCAAACACTATTCTCTTTTAAAACTAAACTTAAAACGTTCCTTTTTTGCTGTGCTTTTTAAGTAGTCTAGGTTGGTCTTAATTATTATTTTTCCACTTTTTAATTTTAATTTTTTTAACTTTTTAATGATTTTTAACTCACATTATATTATTTATTTATTTGTTTGTTTAAACTAGGCAGATGATACGCAGTTTTATGTCCCTATTCAAACTAACAACCCCAGCAGCCTTTGAAATTCTCTTTGCCTGCCTCAGTGATGTTATATGTTGGCTGTCCCAAAAAACTACCAGCCTGCTTCACAGTAGGCTTGGTCCCTTGACCAAAAACAATAAGCAATCTGCTAGAAATCTTGGAGTTATTTTTGATATAGATCTCTGTTTTGATGCCTAAGTGAAAAATGTTGTCCAGTCATGCTTTTTTCAACTCAAAAAAATCTAAAAAATCAGATCATTCCTGTCCTCTACTGATTTACATAAGGTCATACATGCATATATTTCCCCCCACCTCGACTACTGCAGTCAGAGCTCCCTTCACTGACTCCAACTGGTACAGAACGCTGCTGCCCAGATTTTAAGTGGCACTAAGAGATATGAACATATTACTCCAGTACTTTACTATTACTACAGTACTTACGCTACCTGTTACATTCCGCATTGATTTTAAAATTCTACTTATCACTTTTAAAAAATTAAATAGCCTTGTTCCAAATTACATCAAGGACTTATTGACCCCTCTTCTTAATACATTCTTTTATCGGAAAGCTTTTATGAATGTTTGAAATGTTGCTGTTTTATTATCCCACTTCTGACAGTTCATATTTTTGTGTAACTTCATTTTATTCCCCTCTGTTTTATGATCTGTTTGTTTCTCTTTTGTTTTTAATTGCTGTTTTTTAATTCCTTTTTTCTTCTCTCTGTTAAGCACTTTGTAACTTTGATAAGAAAAGTGCTATATAAATAAAGTTAATTATTATTATTATAAACTGTGTTTACTTACATCTGATGTTTTATTTTTATTTTATTTTATTATTACATTTTTTGTTTTTGTGGCTGGTTATTATAATTTTTATTATTATCATCATTATCATTATTATTCCCCCACAAATTGGCACACACGTCAGAATTGCAAAGTTCTGTAATGATTGGACTCGGGTGTTTCCAGCAGGCTCCATCCCGAAACAAAGGGCAAATTTGGAACAAAGTTTCTTTGATGTTAATGAATTTTGCTTTCATCATTCACGACAAAAAAATATTTTTCAAATTTTTTCAACCAACAAGAAGTCAGCCATTTTGGATTTTGTATGTTAATTTTCATTTTACAAACATGTTTGAAGCCTTTACAATGCACAAAAACTCAGGAAATTTTGCACCTATGTTCAAACTAGTAGATATTTCAATTAGTACTGCAACTGGGCTTGGGCATGGCATTTCAGCTCTATAGCACTCCCTAATTATGTGAAATTAGCCTAATGTCCTCTGATTTACCTGACATTTACATGGTGTGGTCTACATGTGATATACAGCAAAATGACATATACTTACTGGGTGTTCTCTAATGCCACATAGAGGGGCAAGGAAGTGATAATTATGTCCTACATGCAATGTCCAATAAATCATCATATTAAATCATCAGAATGTATATCCATGTCAGTTGCCCTCTGGCAAATTGATTGTGTCATTAATATTTCACTTATGTAGTATTGCCTACATGCAACAAGAATTGAGGCCTAAATGACAAATAGTCCATCAAATGTATACACATTTTCTAATAAGTCATATCCAACACCACGTACTGCACACCAAAAATAATGTTTTACCGATTCAAACAGTTTCCAATAATCGTGAAATTTAAGAACGATACGACAGCTGCTGCTCCCTCCGACGTGCACAAGGTGCAAGAGCCCATTGATCTCTGCTTGCAGCTTTAATTATTATTATTATTGTTAGGTGCGAAGGCCCTCTTGTATTTGAAGGAATTCTTCTTCTTCTTCTCTATTGTTATTATTCCAAAAGGAATGTCTTTTTCAGGGGCTAAACATGCTTGAAAAGTCATGAAACTTTGCATGTGCGTCAGACGTGGTGAAAAATTTCATACTATATAGGTCTTGGGCATGGGCATGGCAAAATGGCTCAAAAGCACCCCCTAGAGATTTTCAAATTTGAAGCCCCTCCTTTCACTTTCATGTAGATGAACGAAATTTGGTAGTCCAGACGCACAAAAAAGTCTCATAGCTATACTCTAAGTCCAGCAAGAAGTCAGCCATTCTGAATTTACTTTGCAATTTTTGTGTAGTTTATTGCCATTTGCAGGCGTTGTATTTTAACGAACTCCTAGAGATTTAACCCGACCGACTTCAAATTTGGCCGGGGTAAGCTAAAAACTTTTGGGATGAAAAGTTATCAAAATCTTGAGTTTTAATTGAACACCGTTGTTATACCTTAAACATATATTGTCCAATCTGCCCCAAATTTCTCATTCCTGATATTGGTCCTGACCTGAACACATCTATGTGTCAATATTGAGTCATAGTCATAGTGCCACCTACTGACAACAGGAAGTCAGCCTTATATGACAAACTTCATCCAATTTACATGGAATTCACATGGTGTGGTCCACACATGATATACAGCAACATGACATATAATTACTGGGTGTTCTCTAGCGCCAAATAATGGACACAGGAAGTGATATTTCACTTGTTCGTGCAACGTTAGATAGGAGCCCGGTACTGAACACGTCTGCATGCCTGCAATGAAAGCACTTCCACTGCGGTGCTCCCCAACATACAATGAGGCCCGATCATCGCTGCTTGCAGCCTTAATTAGGGCCCGAGCACCTAGCGGTGCGAAGGCCCTATTGTATCTGAAGGAATTATTATTATTATCATTATTATTATTATTAGGACCCGAACACCTAGCGGTGTGAAGACCCTATTGTATCTGAAGGTATTATTATTATTATTGTTATTATTCTTATTTTTATTATTCCAAAAGAACTGCATTTTGAGGGGCTAAACATGCTTGAAAAGTCTTAAGACCTTGATGATGCTACACTGGAGATCAAACTTAGAGAACAATTTATAAACAACTGATTTTTTCTGAAGTAATGTCATCTTCACCGCTCAACAGTTGAGGGACTTTTTGTTGTGTTTATACCATGCTACTAGAACACTTTTTCCACAAAATAACTAAGGCATTTAAACAAAAAACATTATTTTGCAGAAAACACACTGATCAAAATTAGAGAACACTTTGGGATACCTCCCAGTTATTGGTGTTAATCTGGCACCTGGTGCTAATTTCCTTGATTATCTGTCAACCCCTATTTAACTGGCAGTCTAACTTCCAGTTACACTGACTCTGCAAGATGGTGGGCCGTTCTAAAGTGACTGAAAGCCTCCGGCAACAGGTTGTCCAGATGAAGGCCAAAGGGATGACCCTATCAGCCAAAGCAAGACAAGTTGGTCGTTCCAAATCTGTGATTTCAAGAATATTGAATCTTTACAACATCACAAACTCATTTAAGTCCCCCAAGAAGGCTGGTCGTCCACGCAAGACAAGAGAGGACAGGATACTGCGGAGGATCTCAATGGGCAATCGTTTCCACACTGCAGCTGGAATTGCTTGCCAGTTCAGCACTGAACAGGGTAAAGATCTGTCTCGTCATACAGTGTCTCGAAGAGCATTTGGACTGAAAGCCCACTCTGCAGTGACCAAACCTCTCATTAGCAGAAAGAATCAAAAGGCTAGACTAAGCTTTGCTGAGGAGCATGTTGTGTGGACAGAGGAGAACCGGTCCAAAGTTCACTTCAGTGATGAAAGCAAGTTTAATTTATTTGGGTCCGATGGGAAACATTATGTTCGGCGACAAACTGGAGAAAGACTGAACCCAAAGTGTGTAAAGAAGTCAGTGAAAGGTGGAGGAGGAAGTGTCATGGTTTGGGGCATGTTTTCTGCAGCAGGAGTTTGGCCTCTTACATACATCTTATACAGCTACATGGCAGAGTGAATGCAAATGTTTATCAGAACCTTCTTCAACAACATATGGTTCTTTCCCTGCGTTCATCACCCAATCAGCCCGCAGTGTTTATGCAGGACAACGCTTCATGTCACACAGCAAAACGGGTAAAGCAGTTCCTTGAAACTGAAAACATTGAAATAATGACATGGCCTGCCCAGAGTCCTGATGTCAACCCAATAGAGAACCTCTGGAAAATCCTTGGCGACAAAGTTATGGCCAAGAAACCCACTACAGTCACCGAACTGTGGAGGAGACTGGAAGAAGAGTGGACCAAAATCACACCAGAGCAGTGTGAGAGACTAGTGCTGTCCTGTGGCCGCAGATGTGCTGAAGTCATTCAGAGCAGAGGCCTGTACACTTCCTACTAATTGCTGACTGTTGTAACCTTCAGAAAATTTTGTTGTAATCTTTTTCCATGCTACAGTCATTGTTGTTCTCTAATTTTGATCACTATGTTTTCTGCAAAATAATGTTTTTTGTTGAAATGTCTTAGTTATTTTGTGGAAAAAGTGTTATAGTAGCATGGTATAGACACGACAAAAAGTCCTTCAACTGTTGAGCAGTCAAGATGACACTACTTCAGAAAAAATCAGTTGTTTATAAATTGTTCTCTAATTTTGATCTCCAGTGTATATTGTGAAGATTGTGAGTTTTCATGGAACAATGTTGCCATGGTGATGTGGCGAATTCCAGTGTTTCACCATTGCAAAACAAACTGTTGTAACTCGACTCCACATCGTTAGATCTTCCCCATATTCCACATATTTGATGAGAGTCCTGATCTGAAGACATGTACAGGCCAATATTGAATCATAATCATAGTGCCACCTACTGGCAACAGGAAGTTATATGCCACACACTTTTACTAACTACTCCTAGCAGGTTAACCAGATGCACCTAAAATTTGGTCAGCTAAGCTGTAACACCTTGATGATGCTAAATAGTGAAGCTTTTAAGTTTTCATCAAAAGTTGTTGCCATGGCGACGCATTATTCCCCATGAAACAGGAAGCTGTTTTTTAGGGGCTAAGGATCTTGAAAAGTCACGAAACTTAGCACCCATGTCAAAAGTAGCAAAACATGATACTTGATGTGGGTCTTGGGCTTGGGTGTGGCAAAATGGCTCAGGGGCATCCCCTAGAAAATTTCAAAGTCAAAGCCCCCACCTTTAAATTTGACATAGATGTATGAAATTTGGTAGGCAGATGTAACATCTCCAGACATAAAAAAGCCTCTTGGAGCCATACCCTAAGTCCAATAGGAAGTCAGCCATTTTGAATCTACTTTGCATTTTTTTGCCATTGACAAGCATTGTACTTTAATGAACTCCTCCCAGAGATTTAACCTGAGTGACTTCAAATTAGGTAGATGACATCTAAAGACCTTTGCGATGATAAATTGCAAAGCTTTTCAGTTTTGATGGAATGCCTTTGGCGCGGCATGCCAGACAGTTTTGCCCAAAACATGTTTGGGGGAATTAAACAGGAAGTTGTTGTAATTCAACTTTACATTGTCCAATCTGCCCCAAATTTGCTCATGCTTGATAAGAGTTCAGGCATGAACACATTTACATGTCAATATTGAGCCCTAGTCATGGTGCCACCTAGTGACAACAGGAAATCAGCCTTATGTGACAAACATCATCTGATTTTCAAGAAATTTACATGGTGTGGTCTACACATGATATACAACAACATGACGTATAATTAGTGGGTGTTCTCTAGTACCACATAGTGGACACAGGAAGTGATAGTTATTTCCTGCATGCAGTGTGCTCGAAAACTCACGAAAATTGGCACACACGTCAAAACTGGCGAAAATCGCAAAGTTCTGTAGTGATTGGGCTCGGACATGGCCAGCAGGCTCCATAGCGCCCCCAAATGCAAGGCAATTTTGGAACAAAGTTTCTTTGACATGCATGAAATTCAGTGGGTTCATTGCTCTCATCATTTTTGACATAATATATATTTTTTCAATTTTTTTTGCATTAACAGGAAGTCAGCCATTTTGGATTTTGTCTCTCAATTTTCATTTTATGAACACGTTTGAGGCCTTTAGGATGCATGAAAAGTAACGAAACCTTGCACATATGTTTGAAAGAATAAATGCTTCAGTTAGTATCAAAATTAGGTTTGGGCGTGGCATTTTGGCTCTTAAGTGCCCCCTAATTACTTTTAGCGTTTTTGAGTTGCTAGGGGTGGGTATATGGGTCTTGGACATGGGTGTTACAAAATGGCTCAAGGGCACCCCCTAGAAAATTTCAAAGTCAAAGCCCCCATCTTTTAATTTGACATAGATGTATGAAATTTGGTAGGCAGATATATCATCTCCACACTTTAAAAAAAAAACCTCTTGGAGCCAACAGGAAGTCAGCCATTTTGTATCTAATTTGTAATTTTTTTGCAAGTTTTATTTAAATTAAACTTCAAACCTCTATTTGGATGTACCATCAATGATTTTGGTCAGTGGTCCCATCTCCCTTTATCCCTGGCAGGGAGAGTTAATGCTGTAAAAATGAATATTATGCTGTAAACCTTTATTTCTTTTTCAATGCATCCTCATTGTTTTTAATAAGTCATTTTTTTAGACACCTGGATAGAGAAATCACCCATTTTATTTGGAATAAGAAACCCCCTAGAATTAGAAAGGAGTTTTTATAAAGACCAAAACAGGTGGGAGTCATGGGATTGCCTAATTTTCAGTATTATTACTGGTCTTGTAATGTGCAAGCTCCCTCTTTCTGGGGTCAGGCCTTTGAATCAAATGATCAACCTACCTGGTTGCAAATTGAGCAGGCCTTATGTCATCCTACCTCTCCTGGTGCACTGTTATTCTCTTTCCTTTCTATACCATCAGAATTTACTAAAACTAATCCTGTTGTAAAACAGTTCCTTAAAATCTGGACTAAAATAAGACAGCATTTTGGATGGGAATTCTCCCCTTGCTTCTCTGTGTGCAAACCACCATTCCCATCCCTCTCTATTAGATACATTTGTATGCAAAAGTTTGGGCACCCCTTGACAAATAATATATTTTGGTCATTTTTTTAATTGAAAACATGTAAACACAGCCTCTCTATGATATGGGAAAAAACAATATTTTCTCCAAACATTAATGCATAGTTACTTTTAATGACATAAATTGAAAAAAAATCTTTAAAAAATAAAAACATCAATGTGGCATGTGCAAAAGTTTGGGCACCCTACATAGTCAGTACTTAGTAACACCCTCTTTGGGTTGCAAACGTTTTTTGTAGCCAGCTAAATGTCTTTCAATTCTTGTATTTGGGATTTTCTTCCATTCCTCCTTGCAAAAGCCGTCTAGTTCTACAATATTCTTGGGCCATCTTGCATGCACAGCTCTTTTAAGATCTTCCCACAGATTTTTAATTATGTTTAAGTCAGGGGACTGTGAGGGCCATTCCAAAACCTTCTGCTTGTGTTTCCTGCAGTAGATCATGGTGGATTTCTAGGTATGTTTAGGATCATTATCCTGTTGTAAAAGCCATCCTCTTTTCATTTGCTTGTATTTAGCGGAATCCCTTCTTCCCTCCACCCGTGCAATGTTTTCTGTGCCTCTGGCTGCAACACAACCCCAAAATATGATAGATCCACCCCCATGCTTAACAGCTGGCAAGGTGTTCTTTTCATGGAATACTGCTTCTTTTTTTCCCCAAACATACTTCTGCTGATTGTGGCCAAAGAGTTCTATTTTAACTTCATCAGTCCACAGCACTTTCCAAAATGCATCAGGCTTCTGTTGATGTTCCATTGCATACTTCTGACACTGGATTTTATGATGAGGACGCAGGTAAGGTTTTCTTATACTTACTCTTCCATGAAGGTCTTGTTTGTGCAAGCATCGCTGCACAGTGGAACGGTGCACCATTAGTCCTGAGTCTGCAAATCTTCCTACTAGGTTTTTGCAGTCAAATGGGGGTTTTGATTTGTCTTTCTGACCAGCATATGAGCAGTTCTCTTGATCTTACAGATCTCATCTTTACCTCCACAGCTGCCCTAAACTGCCATCTCTTAATTACATTTCACACTGTGGAAACTGCAAGCTGACAACGCTTTGCTATCTTCTTGTAGCCTTCCCCTGCACTGTGGGCATCATTAACTTTCATTTTCAAAGTACTTACACAGTTGCTTAGAGGAACCCATGGTTACTGAGTGTTCGTATCAGGTTTGAAGATTTCATTTATTATGTAGAGGCTAGGCAATAAATGTCCTATTAACCCTTTACTACAATAACTAGGTTATACCAAATGTAAGATGTCTAAAATCACCATGTAAAGCAGCTTTGTACCTTTGTTAATACTAGTATTGTATATCACGTGTCTGTGTATGTAAATTTTGTACTGTTCTTGTAATATTTTATACAGTTTGTATACAATGCTTACTGTTTGCTTGTTAACCAAAATACCAATAAAGAGATGAAAAAAAAGAAAGTGCAAGACCAGTTACTGATAGAAGACGCAGTATATACAGACATGACAAGGCAAGATAAACAAACAACAACAACATATAACATTAAAGCTGCAAGCAGTGATGAACAGGCCCTCACATCTCACGCATGTTGGAGAGAGTGGCAGCTGCGATATCGCTACTGGAGGTCGATTGACATGGCTCTGAATGTCAATCGACGTATATTTTAGTTATATAATTTCCTGTGTGCAGTATGTGGCGCTGGAGATGGCATATTAGAAATTTGTTGCCTTTGGCAATACTACATGAGTGAAATATTAATGCAGCAATACATTTGCCAGAGGGCAACTGACAAAGATATACATTTTCATGAATATTAGACATTGCATGTAGGAGGAACTATCATTTCCTGTGTCCACTATGTGGCACTAGAGAACACTTGCTAATTATACGTCATTTTGTTGTACATCATGTGTAGACCACAATCTGTAAACTTCATGTAAATCGAATTATGTTTGTCATGTAAGGCTGATTCCCTGTTGTCAATAGGTGGCGCTATGACTATGACTAAATATTGACATGTAGATGTGTTCAGGCCTGGACTCTTATCAAGCATGAGAAATTTGGGAGAGATTGGACAATGTAAGGGGCATTAAACTTTGTGTTTAATGCCCCGAACATGCTTTGGGCAAAATTGAATGGTAAGCCACGCCAAGGGTGTTCCATGAAAACTCAAAAGCTTCATAATCTAGCATCACAAAGGTTGTTAGATGTAACCTACCAAATTTGAAGTCACTCGGGTTAAATCTCTAGGAGTTTGTTAAAGTACAATGCCTGTAAATGGCTTCACTTTGCAAAAAAAGAAGCAAAGTTGATTCAAAATGGCTGACCTCCTGTTGGATTTAGGGTATGGCTCCAAGAGGCTTTTTTTTAAAGTTTGTAGATGTTACATCTGCCTACCTTATTTCGTACATCTATGTAAAATTTAAAGGTGGAGGGCTTTGACTTTGAAATTTTCTAGGGGGTGCCCCGAAGCAATTTTTCCAGACCCAAACCCAAGAACCATATCAGATATCAAGTTACGCCACTTCTGATGCATAGGGCAAAGGTTCGTGAGTGTTCAAGCACCCCCAGCACTTCAAAAATTCTAAAAGTAATTAGGGGTTGCTATAGGGCTGAAACGCCACACCAAAGCCCAATTGTGATACTAGATGAAATAAACTTAGCACAAAAAGTAAGGAAATTTGTGTTTGGTAGATTATTTCTTTGTTGTAACAATGCTTCATGGCAATAAATCTTACACCGTGGGAAAGCCTGTTTATTTCCCTTTTAAATGGTGCCACATTTGTAAGGATCATGCATTTGTGGGATGAGCAGCAGAGCTGGGTATGTGGGTTGCGCCCATGAAAAATTTGCCAAATCTTCTCTGCCATTGCCAAACAGCTTATTTTGCTGTTGCTATTGACACTTGTTTTGAGCTTCTGGTACCCCCAGGTGCTGCCGGTCAGTACAGAACTTTGCAATTTTCGCCACTTCTAATGTGTGTGCGAATTTTCATGAGTTTCTGAGCATCCCGAACCCCTCAAAAATTCAATGGCGTATTACAATAATAATAATAATTAAAGCTGCAAGCAGAGATGAACGGGCTCTTGCACCTTGTGCACGTCAGAGGGAGCAGCAGCTGTGGCATCACTACTGTAGATCTATTTACACGACTCTTGATTTTTGGTGTGCAGTACGTGGTGCTGGATATGACTTATTAGAACATACATTTGATGGACCATGTGTCATTTAGGCCTCAATTCCTGTTGCATGTAGGAAGTACTACATGAATTGAAATATTAATGCAGTTTGTTTTGCAATGGCGAAACATCAAAATTTGCTGCGTCGCCACAGCAACGGTATTCAATGGAAACTCACAATATTCACAATATAGATTCATGGAGTCAGCCATTTTGAATTTAATTTGCACAAAAAATGCAAATTAAATTCAAAATGGCTGACTCCCTATTGGACTTAGGGTATGGTTCCAAGAGGCTTTTTTGTAAGTCTGGACATGATACATGTGCCTACCAAATTTCATTCATCTACTTGAAATTTAAAGGTGGGGGCTTCAATTTTGAAATTTTCTAGGGGGCCCTATCAAGATGTTTTGCCACACCCATGCCCAAGACCCATAAAATACAGACACTGTGTGAATGGGTAAAATATTATTTCCTGCATGCAGCACGTGACGCTGGAGATGACATATTGGAAATTGTATATACATCTCATGAACTATGTCTCATTTAGACTTCGCTTCCTCTTGCCCGTAGTCAATACTACATAAGTGAGAAATGAATGCATCAATACATTAACCAGAGGGAAACTGACATGGATATACATTTTCATGAATATTGGACATTGCATGTAGGAGATAACTATCACTTTCGGTGTCCACTATGTGGCACTAGAGAACACCCACTAATTATATGTCATGTTGTTGTACATCATGTGTAGACCACACCATGTACATTTCATGTAAATCAGATGAGTTTTGTCACATATGGCTGACTTCCTGTTGTCAGTAGCCCTAACAATCTCTACAGAAACAATAGGTTCCTCACACTTTCAGTACCAGGGACTGTTGGGCCCCTGGCACTTTTGTATTTGGGACCTAATAATAATTCTTCAAATTACAATAGGGCCTTCGTACCACTCGGTGCTTGGGCCTTAATAATTTATAAAATCAATAGGTTCCTAGCACTGAAAGTGCCAGGGACTGTTGGGCTCCTGGCACTTTCATGCTCGGGCCCTAATAACATAGATCAGGCAGGGGAACTTGAAGTTACCCAAAATTACAAATTAGGGGACAACATTATCTTGCTCAAGGTCTGTGTTCACAGTGTTCAATGGCCCACACTGCTAGTTCCCCTTTACTATATCAAAATGTTCTTCTGTAATGAAGGCTTATATTTGAGGCCTGAGCTAGAGCATTTTGCACTACTCAAGTCCTGCAGCGAGAGGTGACAACACGCCAATGGGAGTAGAGCCCACCGAAAAGCAAAAGAAAATGACAGCTTGCATTTTTTTTTACTCTTACACACCATAATCCACAGAAACAGGAAGTAACAGAAGCCAATTATTTACATTTATCATGAGAAACAGAACGGAAATAAAACCTTGAGACAAAATGTCCTTGTCTTGTAACAAAATTCTCCCAAAAAATGAATAAATAAAAGTTTGGTCGTAACTAAAAATGATTCGCCAGAGAGAATGTCAAAGGGAACAGATGAAGACATTAGTTTAGCCAACATTAGCCACATTAGCTATATTAGCTACCATTTCTTAGGTACTATGGCTATGTAATGTAAGCAGGTGGTCCGACCATTAAACTAGCCATCCCAGATTAGACCAAAATAGACCAAAATAACGTTATGTTACTCACACAACTTTTAAGCTATGGATGCGGGTCGATCTTATGTGGTAAACTCAACAACTGATTCTGAAGTGTTAAATTTGTGCCTGACACCATTGAAATTCACAGTGGACAGCAAGGAAGAATAGACTGTAATCAGTCTTGGCCTCATGCAGCTTAGCTTTCACTGGATTGAAGGCGGCTCGAAGTTTGCCAACTTCGACAGGGTGGTCCGTCAAGATGTGAATGGGTGAGTCTCGGTAGGAGAGCTGTCCTTTGCCCTTGGATATGGCCAAAGTTCGCTCCTTTTTGGCACAGTACTGCAGCCGTATCTTTCTTCGGTTTGGGGGCTGATCTATGGGCACAATCAATAATCATAGGAGATGTAAAGTTCTCAGGAGTCATTTCTTCATGGTCTGGGCAAAGTTTTCCAATTTCGTCCTCCAAATCATGGCATAGATTTTAAGCGTGATATTGTCTCCATCCAACGAGCTTCTATGTCTCTGCTCAAGTCTTGACAGAGGGTAGCAATTTCAGCTTTAAAGTCTTCCAGGGAGGCTTGGCAAGGTAGCTATAACTCCCTTCTTAATGTTTGTAGAGTGAGCAGTGTCTCCTCCGCCATCTTGTGACTTTTTGCCATTGAGATTTTTCCACACTTTTTTACTTTTCAATGTTCACCCTCATATGGAGTATGGCTCTATGTTGTGCTGTCTCATTAAATACTGAGTATGGTTTTGAAGTAGGTATTCGAATCACAATTAAAATGCTATTATATTGATATTAAAGAAAAATATTTGGGAGCTGTGGGACTTTGAACTACTCCATTGCAGGCTGCTTGCGGAAGTGGTCTTGCACTTTCAATTAAAAAAACAACAAAGTAGATGAAGCCAGCAATGTTACGTATGTTAAAAGTAATAGAATATATAATAAGTATATACCTCAAATCATTAAAAAGTAAGAAATGCCTCAAATACACCCACAAACAGCATTTTGTTAGCTGCCATATTTGCTTACAAAATCCATATCATCAGAGGAAGCAAAACACTGGTGTTTAGGGACAAGTTGACTGTGACTGTCCCATGGGTAGAAATTATTTCCATTTAGCTAATGCCATGCCATTTCTAAATAAATACCCCTAGCTGAAAGGCAGCTGGTTTTGTTGGGTCAAATTCTTTGGATCTCAGGGAGTCAGAGTTCAGAGCAGCAAAAAGTGTTCTTTTATTGCCAGGCAAGAAAAGGAGAGCATATCACTACACACAATGTGTATCTGAGATGACTCTGGTCTGCTGTGGTTTCTGTCCTGTCTTTTATACTCTTGGGCCTGCAAAGGTCACACCTATGGCCAATCCCTTATTTCTGGCCAATTACACTATTAGAAATTATTTTCATCTCTTGTTGTTAGGTTAATTTTCCTGATACAGGTTTCAGCAGACCAGGTTTGGTCATGTCTGAGCTTTGTCCAGACATGTCATGTTGTTAATTTTACACCAATATCTTCACAATTCCCTTTGGTCTTATTTTTTTAAAGTTATTACTGCCTGTTTTACACCCTTATTTCTAAACCCTCTCTTTAATATTTTTTAAAAATATCCTTAAGTTTAATACACACACACTTTAAATTTCATCAAGTGCACTGAGTGAGATTGCCATCAACATATGTGCCTTCACACTTAATCACACATCTTGTGAGGTATACAGGAAATATAATTGAGGTATACATGAGATATAATTAATCCAGTGTTTTATAACAGTATTTTAACCCTACTTAAGGCTCAACATGCAATATCACATTTAAATCATTCTGCAATGCAATTTTGTTCCCTTCAGCACATCATAGGTCTTTAGAAATTATACCACAGTTTCAGCTATTAACATCACTAATGCTTCTCCTAGTTGTAACTGGTTGACAAATATGGTGCCAACACAAAGATTCAAGTAAAAGGTTGAAAAAATTATGGCAACTTGAAGATTCAATTAAAAATTCACATTGCCTCAAAATATGAATAAAACAAGACTAATATGTTAAGCAGGATAATCCACTCTGACCTATGTGGTTAAAAACATAACACTGTCAGCAGAAAGGTTCCATGTCATGTTTTATTTTTTGGCTCATCGTGGATAATCCCAGCTTGGTCATGAGAACTCACAGTCACTTCCTGAACCTCCACATCCACAGATGTCCCTACACTCGTGCCACCCTGCCTTAACAAGACCCCAAGTACCCACGATGCACACATTTTTTCTTTTGTCATGCCTAAGCACCAACTGAGAGTGAAATTCATCTTGGAAACAAATTCTGTTTGGTAAAATGACATTGCACAAGCTGGCCTTTCAGCAGTTTTACTGTAAAGGGGAAATGGCATCCATAAGGCAAGGCTGTCCAAATCCATGCGCAGTGGGAATACATATGTCACCACAAATGGTGCTGAAAACAGAATTTCACCACAGCACTCATATATGAGAACATCTAACAGACATGCTAATACATATGTGTTGAAAAAACAAGCATGTGCACACTCAAACGGAAATAATGCTGAAGCTGCTCCCAACTCTAGAGCTGCCTGGCACTGCTCATCAGTGTCACTTCTTCTCCTGACACTCCAAATAGGAGGAGGGCTGATTCATTCTGCTGCCCTCTTTGAAAATAGGGGAGTTATATTACCATCTTTTTGGGGATAATGACATCCCACACAGATACAGGAGGAAATCAAACTGAATTCAAACCTTCATTAAAGAAATAAATGAATTTTAGTTATAGTATGGCTTTGAATTACATGAATGTCATTTAAAGAGATTGCAGCTCATATTCACCTTTTTAACACATTCCACTAGCTTCTAATTGTTTTACTGGATACAAGAGGAAAAATTATTCAGTAAATTTTTCACATTTCAGTTTACTATTTTTCTATCCTTATCTTCCCAGTTATGATGTAGTAAAGGTTTGTCACTGGATAGTGCTTGTGGGCCAATAGTACCTGTGCACCTAAGGCAGGTGATATTCTATATTTCTCTCACAAACAAATCTCCTGTGCAGACCCAAACCAATAATGAATTGATCTACTAACAAGTATTTTGTGTGTATCAAAGCCTGATATATTTTATTCCTCTGTGCCATAGAGCTACATTGTTGTCCAAAAACTATTAAAAACACATCACTGAGCCACACTGTTGAACTGGGTAACATGTTCCTTCATTACTATGAACACACACACTGTAGGTTATTTTGACTCAATCCCACACACACCATCCAGCTTCCATAAATACTCACGAGAGCCCCAAATGTGGATTAATCCACACCTGAAAATAACCCTGAAACAAATGCAAATGCATTTCATCTTGTTTGAGTAACATTTCTTGGTTGACTTTGCTGGGGTTTTTTTTATATCAAGAAATTGTTGATTTGTTGATATTAAGAAAAACAGAAAATAACACCAAGGTTATCATTTAACCATAGACTATAAAAAATATGTACATAGCCACTGTGATGTCACCCATTGGTTTCTGAAGAGCGGTTTTGAAGCTCAAAGTGAGCGGCTCCAGCCATCACCATCTTGGCAGTGCCTGACTCTGTCTAACTCTGCTAATCCAAAATGGGCAAAGAGGTGGAGCTGAGGCAGCCAAATGAAGCCTGGTTCCTGACAACACCTAGCTATCTTAATCTTAATCTATGAAAACTTCTAGTTAACATTTCAATAAATTCTATTTATATTTGCACTCCTTTTGTCTTTGATAGAAACTGAAAATGTTAGATTTCACATTCAAATCTGACTGTCAATTGAAAGGACAAGCAAATCATACAATACAGATAAAATATTAAGCATTAATGCTCAACTCTTTTGCCAAGAGATAGAAGTCTATTTAAAGTATAAAGTGAAAATACTTCTGACCTTTCTCAAGATATTTCAAGACAATATCTTGAGAAAGGTCAGAAGACTGAAACGTTGTCAAATATATATATATATTATGCAGAGTCCATTGCTGTGTGTGCAGGAGTATGTTCACTTTCTACTTAAAGATAACTAAGGAGCTTACACCCAGCAGCAGAGCCTGAGAAGGTTTTGGACAGTGGACAGTGGACTAGTTTAAACACAGAAGAATGTGACACATCCAAAAAAAACCAGTGGGTCAGATGCTGCATAAAAGGGCTCAAAGTGCAAAAACAAAGAATTACCTGCACACTGAATTGTTCTGAAGCCCCGGAGAAGTTATCATTTATTTGCGACAGTGCAAACTCTGAGAAGCTGTTCCTTCCCAAATACCCAGGCACAGGTATTGTGAGGCTTATATAGTGATGCAAAAAGAAACATAATCAGCTGATCAAATGCACCTATGGCTAATAGGTGCATTCTATCAGCCAATTGTGTGTGTGGGTATTTTTTGGCCTCACTATATAAGCCTCAAAATACCTGTGCAATACCCACAT
This sequence comes from Scomberomorus guttatus, assembly GCA_038419695.1. Lineage (NCBI taxonomy): Eukaryota > Metazoa > Chordata > Actinopteri > Scombriformes > Scombridae > Scomberomorus > Scomberomorus guttatus. Next base: position 31,383,425 of record CM076455.1, on the reverse strand, counting down.
GACCTTCTCAGAGGTGGCAATGTCACAAATAAATGATGCCTCCTAGGGGGCTTAAAACTATTCAGTGTGCACATAATTCTTTGTTATTTACAATAGAAGTATAGTTTCTCAGTGAATGTTCTGCATTTGTCTTAAAGAAATGTCCAAACAAAACCAGCACATAACATCAGCTTTTCATTTTTTACTTTCAGCTAAGATCTTTGCGAAATTTTATAAATGTTAACATATAAATACCATTTTAATATTTCCATTTGTAGCTTAACTATTATATTTTGTTAAAAGTTTAGATCACCACTATATTTCCAATTAACATAGGAAACTGATGAATGACAAACGCTTTTAAGAAAATGCTTTTACTCTAAATTATATTTAGTCTGATCTATTTTATATAACAAAAATAATAACGACTACCCGAACAACAGTTCAGCAAATTAAAGTTAAATCTTGCATTCATGAAAACATCCATATTAAAGGTTACAAATTTACAAGTTGTTTTGTATGACTTAAGTACATTTGAAATAAATGATGTGTAACAGTTGTACCAGTAATTTTAATGATAGAACCTATGGATAAGAACCCAGTGTCATAATTTGGCAAAATCTTAATGTCTTGTGAAACAAGTGCTGTTGTTCTGGCTGTTTTTCTTTACCACTGGAGAAAGAGAAAATGGTAGGCACAGAATTACAAGAAACATAAAACAACAAAACTACAAGAAACATAAAAATATGATATTATAGCAGAGTAAGTGGCTGTTATTCATAAAAGAGGTTTGTGTGTTTAAGTTCCGTAGATATTCAACTTTATATTTGAATGTGGTTTTAAATTTAACAGTATACTACCAAGACAATTTGAGTATGAATGTACAGTATGCAGTTCATCCACATTAAAATTATTTTTGCTATTAAAGGAATATTTAACTGTTCATGCTATGTTCGACTGTCTGACTTGCAGAATAATTTTTTCCATAAGTTATTCACAGACTGTATGTGGGGAAATTTTTTAATAATTCTCAATCTATGATAAAGGGTATTTGCATTAAATGCACTGAAATGTGAAAATTGGCAAAAAAGTGTTGTTGCTTGATTGGTAAAATCTTCATTTGGCCTTTTGCATCAGGGGGAACACTAAACTACACTGGTGTGTCAGTAACTTTACCTTAACAGTGACAGCACAGAGCAAGCTGTGCCCCAATGAAGTATTTAGTAATGTCTTATATAATGTATTTTAATTTAATGTAATGTATATTAATGTATTATGGTCAATACCATATCAAATTAAACCAATAAGTTGCTTGATTCTTCGTAAGGTACTGTATGAAAAAAGGTCTCTGTACCCTGGAGTCAGTGCTGAAGTGATAACTCTCAAAGAGTTCACTGCACAGAACAGAAGTCTTGTTAGGAGTCCAGTTCTGTCTTCTCATGTTGAGTATCCACTGGTCCAGCCTGTCTGGATCACCTACAGCAAAACTTTACACAGACAAATAGATATGTAAAGTAATATATGTGTGAGGTTACCTCCCTCACAGTCTTCTTTACATGCAAACATATTGCAACATCTAGGTTAACGTTATTTCTGGAACCATGCTGAAATGTGAGTTACACACACCTTATAGTAATTGCACACAGTTCACCAGTTTTTAACGTACCTAGACAAGTCTAACATTAACGACATTTTGTTCAAAAGTATTATCAACCTAAATTCTAACACTTTTCTGTTACATTTTGACTTTGTGCATGCCGGTTTGTGGCATCTTCCTCGAAGGCTAACCCAAGGCTAATTCATTAGCTGGCTAGTTAGCCAGTGCACAAGCTAAGCTAACAGGCCAAGTATGGTGACCGCAGACACCGATACCTGCTAATTAATGCTAACATATAAATAAAATAATTCTAGAATTTCACTCACCGAAAAAAACTGGAGCACAGACTTCTGGGACAGTCTGTTAGTACAATCCACTGCACAGCAAGCCATATTATTTGTCCGACATTTGCATGGAAAATTCTCCAAAAGGCACCAATACCACAAACACAGCCGAGACATCAGGTTCAGTGACTTGAACAATGACTCGAAATAGCTGAGGTGACACTTAGCAGACAGCTTGCAGCTAGCTAGCCACACGTGATGGCACGACCCGTCACTCAAAATGACCACACCCTAAATTATGCATAACTTTACAGCTCAATAAAATTAAGAGCCCCCCCCCCACAGTTGAAAGGGGAAATTAGCTATAGAGACCAAAACTGTATTTTTATACCAGGCTGTAAATATGTTTATTTCTACTGTAAATTGGGTATAACCCTTTTTACTAAAAGTTATGAAATATAGTAAAGGCTGTAAGGAATATACTTGATGTGATATTTACTAAAGGCCAGGAAATCTGAAGCTACTAAGATTGACTACGGAGCAAGAATGGACCAAACGATACACCAGAAGCAACACTCAGACACAATATCTCCTTTTCTGGAAGAACAAAAGTAGTGTAGGAGAGTAGAAAAATAAAAATGTATTGTACGTAAATGTAAAAAACACTATTACCTGGGTAATTGTAAAGCAAATGAAATAAAATTCTGATTTACTAATTAGTCAATTAGATTCAATCAGATCCTATTCTCTTTCAGTCACTTTAGTCACTGATGTGAACTCAGTCCTCGTATCCAACACCTCTCATCCACAACTAGCTGATAGTTCTATTCGTACCACTGTGGAAGTGGCAACTTTTGTTCCTACTGCAATGTAGAATGTGTTGGTTGTGCGTGTAGAGACAAAGTCCTTGAAATGCAGGATTTCAATCTTCTGCATGCAATTGAGTTTCTAGTTCCACTCCGTTGGGTTGTAGCTTGCTTTAAACATCCAACAGTATCAAGGCTCAAACTTCAGCTAGGTCCAAAAACCTGACCCATAGTAGGCAAGGTCAGAACTCACATTCAAGCCTCTAATCTGAAATAGTGGACCATAAAATAAAAGCTGGGATATATCTTGTCAAATTCTCTCATTGTACTCTATATTACCTAAAGAATAACAATTAGAACTCATGAAACATTAATAATTGTAAAATCTCATTATAAACAAAACATAATAGTCTCAAGTTTCTGTGGTCTCAAGAGAACTGTGGTTACTAAAATAACCTCCAAACTCACAATTAGAAAGAATACCAAAATATTCCCTCCTTCAAATGGCAATTGGCATAAAATGTCTACACCAACAGTGAAAACACATGCTTTTGTGCCCTGCGCCATGCAATGGCGGCCTACAGTCACCTCTACAAAACATTTTAACAATTAGCAAAGGTACAGTTTAGTGTGCTTAAAAGGCACAGGTTAAGGTGCTAAAAACAACACAAATAAACATTCAGTGTATAACAGATGTGCTAACATTGAATGCATCAGCTAAGTTTATGTATTTCACTGTACAAAATTATGTTTCCACTTCGAAATAGCATAGCTAACACTTTTAGCACAAGCAAATGGCATTCACCTTTGTATTTGTCAGCATTAGCGGCTAGCACTTCAGCAGTCAAAAGATATCTCACCAATGAGGGTATTTCTCAGCAACCAGTGACGACAGGACCCTCTGATCGTACTCACACAGGATTTAGACTGCTTTAGCAGACTTTAATCAACTTTTTTTTGTTTTCTATCCAAGTTTAATGGCTAGTGCTCATCACGGTGGCTACTCTTTTCCTTGCTGTGACTCAAAAAGGAAGTGAAAACCCTTTGCACATAGGTTTTGCCAGTGCACAAGATAGAAACTGATACCTGATTGGCCTTTTAAGTTCACATGTAAAATGTTTAAAACCAACTGAAATCAAAAACTAATAAAGGAAAACAAATGTTTATCTTTTCAGATTAAGTTGTCTTTAAATTTATCTCCTATTCTTTTTAATTCGGACAGATTTTTTTCTGTACATTTTTGAATACGATTAAACAGATTTCCATGTAACACTTTTCCTTATTCAGGTTAGTTTTATATGCAAATATTATTTAACCTGGGTTACATGGGCATTTTAACATGGAGGTCAATGGGGATTGACTTGCTTTTGGAGCCAGCCTCAGGTAGCCATTCGAGAAACTGTAGTTTTTGGCACTCCTGCATTGACTTCATTTTTCTTCCCCGGAGGTTGCTGCTTGCTTGGTTGCTGTTTTTTTTATTTCAGACTTGATTAAAAAAAATAAAATAAAAAAACAAAACAAATGTGTTTCTTATCAAATGCCGCAAATCTGATAGTTGCAGGTAAGAAATTTGTTTCAACTAAATATTACTGCTGGTTTTCATTTGTCAAGGTGTTAAATATTGGTGAAACATCACAGATGCTGCAGTTTGATAATCATTATAGATCATTTTTGTTGTTGATTGTGGGTCCTGTAGAGATGACAGTTGTATTTGTTATCAGTGTAGATAAATCTATTTCATATATTTATATATGCAGAAATGTACCACGTGTTTGTCTATGACTCAGTGAGAGCTGCTTCATTTTCCCCTTAAAAGGAAAATTCCGGTTTATGTCAACCTGATGTATTTCCCATAAATGTGACCACTGTGGCTCTATGTGTCATGCTAATTTTGCTCTGTTATAAAGATTTGGGGATTCACAAAAAGACGTTTATTGCACGAAACGATGCTCATCGGGGCAAGCCGCTGACCCTCATACATCTTTCCAAATAAACTTTTTTTAAACGATTTTTACATGAATCGCTTCAAAAGTTTGAGTCCGAACGAAAGTAAACACAGAAACTAGCCACCTGTAGCAGCGATTATGGCTAACTGCATACATCTGGGACAACTTGCACGTCAGTTTGTTTATGTCAGAGGCTGTGGATAGCTCAGTTGTCTGTTCATGCTAAATAAGTAGTAACTTAGTAGATAAATAAAATGGTTCATGCCTGCAAGTTTCCTAGTTGCAAGGAAAAAATGACAACATACACACTGTGCAATTTTCATGGACTATACCACTGGATGACAGAGACTTACATACTGTAATTCCTCACACAGTTATGAGTTGTAATTGCATTTTTTTTACCATGTGGAGCTGAGTGTTTGGTCCACATGGCATCGCTCTTTTCATCCAGTTGATTTTGTGGAGGTGAAACAGTCTCCAGGATGAGAATGTTGATAAATGCTGTAAATCCATTTATAGTAGTTACACCCCTGGGATTACTCTCATTTGTGGACAGGAGGCTAGTTTCTGTGTTTACTTTCATAAAAATCATGTTTATTTGAAAAGATGTAGGAGGCTCAGCAGCTTGCCCCGATGTTCGTCATTTTGTGCAATATACGTCTTTTTGTGAATTGCTGGAATCTCTATAACAGTGTAGGAGAACCAGTTGGTCTTTGGGTCTCATGCCTCTCATACAATTTCCACTATTTGTGCTTATGATCTGTGTCTGCTAAGAAGTTAACTCAGTGAGTTCAGAACTGAATTGAGACCAACCCAGCCTGAACAGGTAGCGCCTATCAGGGGGGCGGAGCCAAAAACGCCAACTCCCCTCCTGTGTCGCCCCTCCTCTGCATTGGTAAGATAAATGAGTAAAATAAACCTACATCGCCCTCTGGTGGTTGACTTGGTTAACTGAATCTGATTTGTAAATATTTTGAGTTTTAGAGAGCTTGGAAATACAAATTTTGGCAGTTACCTGTACCTGGCACTGGTAAAACAGTAAACATGGGTTCTAACTGTCCATCTTTGAGTTTTACTCCTTTGAGGACCAAACCCTACAGTTACTCACTGCAGTGGCTTGTTGATTGTGACACAGGATATCATCGAACTGTCAGGATAAAATAAATTAAAGTATTCTAGAAATACTTTAGCAAAAGACTAAAACCAGTCTCCTGTTCATCAATCAATCATCTTGCTAATTAAACAATTTCTCAATTCTAACAAAAAAATTCTTTAAAAAGAAACTTATACTTTAAATTATTTACTCACACGTTATTTCTATAACTTCTTCTTCTCTATATTCAAAAGAAAATAGAGAATTGTAAATGCTATATAACATCCACAGATTAAGCTGAATCACCCACATTTACTATTGGGCTCTTTTTTGAATTAAAAGACTTGTTTACTCGTTTTGATCTTTATATAAAGTCGAGTTCGTTAACCAAATCAACTATATCCTCAATAATCCTTAAGAAATCCTTGTGAGAATCTTGACTTAGCATTATTGGATTTGACCCACAAGTTAACACCTGGATATGCAACGCAAATTCAAGGACTTGGTCCTACTGATCTTCAAGGTATAATGGCAGAGCTTACCTGTAAAACCATTACGGAAAACCTGAATGACGAAGCTCGAACCAAGATGCCAGGTAACATGACCACTGTGATGTTGGCACAACTCAAACATGTCTATGAATCAGTTGAGAAGCTAAAAGCCCACCAACTGGAAAACAAAGTCCTTAAACAACAACTTGATAAGGCTAAGCAGTCTCTAGCTACAGTAGAAGAACGCATTGAGGAATTAGAAATTCAGTCAAAAACACCAGGTGAGAATGAGGAGGAGTCCTCAGAGGACGACGAAAAGACTGAGTTGCAAAGAAAGAATAAAGAACTAGAACAAACCCTGCAAAACTCCGAGCAGGAACTAGTTAAAACAAAAATGCATCTTACAGAGGTAAATGAACAGCTCGACAATTCCAACAAATGCCCTGAGGAGGCAACAAAAGAAATAAAAGATCTAAAAGCCAAGCAAAGAGCTTATGAACGAGCTAAAGAAACCAATCAAAACCGCATACAGGATATGCAACAAAAACTAGCTGAAGCTGATGATGTGGTTAAAGAACCCCGTCACCAACAGGCAAAGAAAGAGTCACAACGGGAAGATGTTAAAAAGGAGCTACAATACTCTTTTGAGTTAACCTTACAACAACAACCTCATAGGTTGTTGTTGCAACTCATCACGAGATGAAAAGAGAAGTAAGACCCGACAGATACACTAATAGAGACGCAGATAGAGAGCTACTTGCACCACTTTCCTCATTGCCTCCAGGCCCCTCTCTCCGCCCTCAGGTCGGCGATACATCATTGTACCACATTAGAGAGACTTCATCCCCACGATCCAGCCCACGAGCAGATTCTTATCTGTCTCATGGCCCCAGTCTGAGAGACCTAGGACATAAGGAGCCAGTGTCCACTGCAGACTTAGTGGTTCAATTAGACTTAAATGAAAAGTCGACAAATATGGAACCCCCGATCTTTCAGGGTGGACCGCCCTTCCTACAGGTCCGGGGCGACCTTAAAGAAAAAGGGGTCGCACGCAAAGTCTATCTACCTATGGCACTTGAAAACAAGCTTGACCATGAAGCACTCCTTGACACAGGTGCAGATATTACCCTGATGCTTTTCGGCAAGTTGCAAGTGATGGCAGGCCAATCAAACAAAAACTTGAAGCTACTGCGCTGTTCTCTTGATGTCCAACCATACTCACCCTCAGGTACTACCCTGAATGCCATGGCATTGATACAGTTCACAGTTGGACCAATGAGCCTTATCCACCCCTTGTACATGTCGGCCCTCGAAACCATCCCTCTTCTTATCGGTAAAGACTTCCTCAACCGATTCGAACCACTGATTGATTTCAAGCGCTTGAAGATCTGGGCACAGGTCCGTCGACCCCTGCACATACTTCTTTCTGCGTTGCTTCCCGAACTCCCTAATGATGGAGTGGCATACACTAAACCTTCAAAATCTATGGCTCTCTTCCCCTCACTGAAACTCCCTGACGACGATATCTGCTGTGTCGACCTTGCCAACCGTGAACAAGTGGTCACACAAACTGCCACTGTCCTTTCTCTCGACTCTGCACGAGATCTTGCCTACATGCCAGTCACGAACGATGTTAAAGAGGAGTCCTTACAAACAACACTTGACCTGAAAGAAGGGCCGGAAGCAGAGTTCGCAGTCCAGATTGAACAGGTGTTAGCAGAAGCCAATGCCCTTGATGAAACTCCATGGCAATTCAACCATGAATCTCTTCCCAGCCCACTCACCCCTACTATCTGTCACCCCTACTTGTGCTCAAGCTGCAGCTCTAACTCCTGCCGTTACTTCTGACTCGACCGATATCTCGGTCAATCCCGCTTTCACCGACTGATCTCACGTCTCTCACGTCTCGTGATCCTGCTGGTAGAAAGGTGAGACTTCACCTGTCCAATCCTTCCGCCCATGAAACCTTCAGCACAGACCTTGAATCCAACCCTGGCTTGAGACACCTATATACTGAACGCCCATCCCATCCCATTGTCAATGGCCTTTTTGTACATGTCTCCATCACGCTCACTTCACCTGTGTTTGGGGTGCCTCAGACCCACAGCGGGGTGATGCTGATGCATGCCCATGACGAACTCCGAGTGGGGGACAAGGTGTGGTACTACATCTTTGTCCTACCAACTGGAAGGAACAACCAGGCAGCGAGAAGGCGCAAGCTCCTCCCCCACTACGCAGGTCCATATGTGATTGCAGACAAACTTATACCCGACGTGCACCAGATCAAGGTCAGCAAAGGTCAGAAAGAGCCAACGTTTAAATGGGTCCATCGCAACCAGATTAAACCACACAAAAACGCCATGGGACTTGTCAGGACGCCACCGTCCCAGTTAGGTCATAAAACATATAGAAACGTTTAAGCACTCCCTCTGTTTTAACTATCCTAACCAATTGAGTACAAGTGGGGGTCAAGTCAACGACCCCATAATACAGTTCCCTTTAAGAAATTTGTTGTGCCATACCATTGACATTGTCCCGAATCACGTGCATTCTCCTCATTAGGATGATTTGGCTACTCACCCTCCTGACCCTTGGCTCGATAACTGCCGTCCCTGAGATCGTAGAACAAGGTCCAAGCTCTGAGATTGTTCTTAAGGAACAACCTGGACTCCTGATCACCAATTGTCGCCTGCACACGCAAAAGGTGTTGGTCAGATTAAACCCCAGAGAGGTATGTAGGAAGAACTTCCCTGATGCAAAGGACAAGGTCAGCTGGGTTGGTCAATCTTGGAACAATATGCCATGCCGAAGCAGACATGACCCACATGCTACAACAACATGAGCTACAGACAATAGGACAGACAGTACAGGGTACTATTCTAGTCGTTAACACCCACAGTGAAGCTTTGAACCAAACTATACATGCGGTGAACTCTCTCCAGTCGGTAGTCAATGTCGACTATGCTCACACCCAACTTGTCAGCATGCTAGTGACAGATATGTTACGTGATATAGGATCTTCAGGGGACATCTTAGCTATGGGTAAAATTCCCCTATATCTCATTCCCTTATCTCTGGTGCACAACATCCTAATGACCACCACCAGAGACATAGCCACACCACTCCAGGCCCATCTAGCCTACACATTAGGCAGTGCCGTACCAATCTATGTCAACCCTGAAGACAGGGAAATAGCCTTTATCATTAACTTGCCTACTAGGTAGTTAGAGAACAGCTATAGTTGAATTAGAGTTAGTATTTCTCTTTATAGCAGACCAATTAACCCTATTAGCCTTATATAACCTTGTAAGCCCTAGCATGACACCAACTCTGATTATGTACATGATCCTGTGTTCCTCCAACTGGTCTCACTTCAACGATCTGAAGCTCCCTGGACAGCGACCGTTCGGATCGAGTGGGGGAATGTAGGAGAACCAGTTGGTCTTTAGGTCTCATGCAATCTCCACAAGAGCCCAGACAAGAGCACAGAGAAAGTCTGGGTTCAATCAATAACAACCTCTTACCTCCAAGACATGGATGTATATTCAACTTGGAAAATGCCTTCAGGTGAACTGAGTATCCTCCCATCACATTAAAGTGTCAGTTTTGACGCTTCACAGAACCATCTCCTCACTTCCAAACTCTTCACAAACTGTGGGGGACAATCCCAAGTGAAGTTTCCAACACTACACTCCTATCAACTCAAGGTCAGAGTACACTGATCAAAGGATCCATTTTTGGACAAATGCAGAGAGACTGTTATCATAGTGAAACCTCATAAATTTGTTTTATGAGTTGGGACCATTCTAACTATGTTTTATGTTCTCTACCCACCTTCGAATGTCATACATGCACACGCACTCACATTCCAAAGCACATCCCCCTGTTGCTATCACCCCGATCTGATTTCAGATAAGGATAGGCCAGACCAGTGCCATAAATCGAGCTGAATCTCAGCGTGAATTTCTGTGTTACTTAAAGACAGAAGTTAAATATGTTCATATGTTTATAGCCATCTTGTAGTTCATACTTTATTAGTCACCAAGTAATGCCAGTCAAACTAGTCCAACCCTGAACTTTCTACGACAAATTGTAGGTGAGATACAGATATATAGGTTTAATAATTAAATAGTAATGGAACCACAGCGCCACCCAGTGAACAACTTTTCTCCACTGCAAGTCTGGTGTATAATGTTCTCCTATTTTGATGTTTTAAATTGATACTAAACTCTGTATATAACTCAGCAGGAAGTTGATAGGTATTCAGAATTACTTTGGTAAGTAACTCATTAATATTGGTATCCATATTAAGTTAATATGAGAAATAAGTTTAAGTCATTATAGTATGTGTCATTAAGCTGCACTGTTGATTGTTAACGTCTGTGATAAATGTGTGCATCTGAACATGTGAGAAACATGACATGTATATGCAATTTATGCTTAAATGTGGATGATTAATGGTGAAATGTTTAGTTGCAACTTTATCAGCCCAGAGAAGATCACGCATTTATCTGAGACAAAGGATTCGCGTGGGAAAACGTCTATCTCCACCCACACACGCCCACTCAGAGATAGCCAGATAAAGCAGCGCACTGGCGATACTCTTATCTTCTCTCCTCTTCTTTTTGTTTGCTTCCCTTTTTTTGGTTCTCTCTTCTTTCCTTTTTCGCTTTTGTCATTTTTTGACTTTTGTATTTTGCTTGCTCTCACTTTTTGTCTTCTCTTTTTTTTTCGTGATCGCCTGGATTAATGTTATTTTCTTTGAGCTACGTACAGTATTAAAACTTCAGTAAAACGAACTTTATGTTAAAATCCTTTCATGCTTAGTACCTTGAAGTATAGTTTTGTCCGGCCGGCGAGATTAGTTCTGAGTTATTTAGTAGAATCTCGTTTACTCTGGCAAGATAGTCTTAAAACATATAGGAAGGTCCTCTGTAATGCCAGAGCTGTCTACTACTCATCATTAATAGAGGAGAATAAAAACAGCCCTCAGTTCCTTTTCAGCACTTTGGCCAGACTGACAAAAAGTCATAACTCTATTGATCCATGTATTCCTATAGCTCTCAGCAGTAATGACTTTATGAGCTTCTTTAATGATAAAATTCTTACTATTAGAGACAAATTCATCACCTCCTGCCCTCAACAGGCACTGATTCACCCTCAAATTCAGGAATCTTAGAAACAGCTGCAAAACTCAATATATATTTAGACTGTTTCTCTCCAATCGACCTTCGTGAATTAAAACTTCAATGATTTCGTCCTCTAAACCATCAACCTGCCTCTTAGACAACTAGGCTGCTTAAGGAAGTCTTGCCTTTAGTTAGCACTTCTTTACTGGATATGATCAATCTGTCTTTAGTAACAGGATATGTACCACAGTCCTTTAAAGTAGCTGTAATTAAACCTCTTCTTAAGAAGCCTACACTAGATTCAGCCGTTTTAGCCAACTATAGACCTATATCTAACCTTCCCTTTCTCTCTAAGATCTTCGAGAAAGCAGTCGCCAATCAGTTATGTGACTTTCTACATAACAATAGTTTAGACTTCTCTCTGTACTTGTCTTGTTAGATCTTAGTGCAGCATTCGACACCATTGACCATACATCCTATTACAGAGACTGGAACATTTAATTGATATTAAAGGAACTGCATTAAGCTGGTTTAAATCCTATTTTTCAGATCGACTTCAGTTTGTACACGTTAACGATGAATCCTCCATCCACGCAAAAGTTAGACACGGAGTTCCACAAGGTTCTGTGCTTGGACCTATACTATTCACCTTATGCTTCTATTATTATAATAGTAGAAGCATAAGCATAATAATAATAATATTATTCGGAAACACTCCATAAATTTTCATTGCCATGCTGATGATACCCAATTATATTTATCAATGAAGCCAGATGAATTAAATCAGTTAATTAAACTTCAAGTGTGCCTTAAGGACATAAAGACCTGGATGACCGCCAATTTTCTGCTACTGAACTCAGACAAAACTGAAGTTATTGTGCTTGGTCCTCAACACCTTAGAAACACATTATCTAATGATATATCTACTCTGGATAGCATTACATTGGCCTCTGGCCTTGGTTATCTTTGATCAGGATATGCAAAAATCAGGCACATCCTACCTCAAAAAGATGCAGAAAAACTAGTCCATGCATTTGTTACTTTTAAGTTGGATTATTGTAATTCTTTATTGTCAGGCTGCCCTAACAAGACTCTAAAGACTCTCCAATTGGTCCAGAATGCAGCTGCACGTGTACTGACAAAAATTAGGAAAAGAGATCATATTTCTCCTATTTTAGCTTCGCTACATTGGCTTCCTGTAAAATCGAGAATAAAATTTAAAATACTTCTCCTTACTTACAAAGCTCTTAATGGCCAGGTACCATTATATCTTAAAGAGCTCATAGTACCCTATTACCCCATTAGAACACTGCGCTCCCAAAATGCAGGCTTACTTGTGGTTCCTAGAATATCTAAAAGTAGAATGGGAGGCAGATCCTTCAGTTATCAAGCTCCTCTCCTGTGAAACCATCTTCCAGATTAAGAGCAGACTTAAAACTTTCCTTTTTGATAAAAGCTTATAGTTAGGGCCGGCCAGTCTCGCCTTGGATCAGCCCCAAGTTATGCTGCTATAGGACTAGACTATCGGGGGACTTCCCATGATGCACTGAGCTCCTCTCTTCTCCTCCTCCTCTCCATTTGTATGCTTTCATGTATCATTTATGCATGTTACTAACTTGACTTCCCGCTTGACCCGCCGCTGAACAGCTGATTGCCCGTCAGGGGATCCCCTCTACAGATGACAGCTGAGTCATCTCAGGACAGTCGGGAACCTGCTGAGTCATCTCATGACAATGCTGCACAGCTCCTACAGTGCTCACGAGCGGAAAACATCCACTGGGGGGAAGACGCGGTGGAAAGGCTGATTTCTCATCACCCTGACGCAGCAGACAGCCCGCTGAGTCACCCGCTCACCTCAGGACAACGCACAGTAAGCTGAACAACGCTACTTCTGTCATCCGTGTCTGATTAAGAGTTGGTGTCGATTAAATTGAACTCTAGTCAGTTAAATTATCCCAACCTTAGCAAATACCCGTAAACAGTTATCATTGACATTTCACCATCAATCATTTATAACTGCGAATACGTAATTTAAACACTCATTCTGGTTGATAATTCATGTCTGGTTTACACTAACTTCTCATTTATTCACTGCTTAATATTTAGCTGAATAAATATATGTTATCAGCATGTCATTGTCTGTGGCTTCAATTTAAAGCAAAGCATTGGATCACTGCATCGTAACACATTACTTCAGACTGAGATTGATGAAGTTGTCTCTGTGTTTCTTCCCGGCACAGTTAAATTTAGACTAAACAATGGGAAGTGATGCCCTTAATTAAACGAGGATTTCATATTAATAAAAGGTGATGTTCCTACAACAGAGCTGGAGAGAGCAAAATTAGCATGACAGACTCTGATTGCACATTCATAGTCTTCACTGAACTGCTATACATACCATTGAATTAAAATGATACTGACATGACACAGTCAGTAACTACAATACAGCAGTCAACTCTTGTTTTAATATTTCTTCAATTTTAATATTTTACCAGGGCTATCCAACATTATAAAGGGAATTTTCATATGCAGTTATTCTGAAAGGGATTGTCTATGATACACTTGAGTTTTACATTTGAGAGGCCTGAGGATTATTTGCATTATCTAACCAATGTGATCATTTATTATATAAAAAGAGAAAAGTAGACAGCGAAAACAGAGCTTTTAATCAAGAATGGACATTCTTACCCCGTGCCTAGACAGAAAGTGTAGCGTTATCAGCATGTTCAGCAGATAAGCAACAGCAGCGAGCGACTACACAGGAGGCGTTTAGGTACATGGTTGAGCGTAGGTCACCCACAAACATACCCACTCAAATCTGAACTGAAGGCACAGAAAATAGGAATGGAAGATAGGAAGATAGGAATCTTAGAGCCCAATATGATCCAATATGACCCAAAATGATCGATCCACTTTATTTTAGGATGCACATTATTTTATTTTTAAATGCAACCCTTATTTTAGGCTACTTGAAATGAGAAAAGAACATTTATTTACTATTCGAGTACTTATTATTTACAACATGTGTATAATAGAATGTTAGTTTCTTTCATGTTGTCATTCACACCTCAACCTTAATTTTTCTATGCATTAAAGTAGCGGCTAGAGGCCAAGCAATCGGCCCTTTCCGAACAGGCATGTTTTGAACGGGCACTGCACTAGTTACCCACAATGGCCAGTACACCCAGATATAAACAGAGAGCTACCTTGGTATATCATTATCATCATATCGCCCAACCCTTCGTTATCCAGATCAAAGCACATTTTGTCTAATCTAAACGTTTACTGATTGGAAAAGACTATGTCATGTGGAGGGGGGCAGCATGTTCACTGTTCCTAGATTTGCTGATGTAACGTACTCAACTAAGTAAAGATGAATCTAGGTTGTAGATGGAAGTAAACAAGCTGCCATCACTGCAGTGTAATTTGTAAACCCACGTATAACACTGTAGTGCATGTAAAGGATAACACGTTTTAAACACTTTTGCTGAGAAATCTGTCCTGAAAATGCTGTAGAACCTGTTACACGTTGAAAATATAGTTATCAAATGCCATTAAAATAAAGGTTATAATCTAAAAACCTTTAACTTCTCAATAAAATCTTTAACAATAAACAGATAGTTTGGAAAAAAGCAAAGCTACATTCACATGCTGCTTCATGAAAATAATTGTTTCACTTTTTAGTAATCTTGGCTAAATCCTCACATCCCACTCATATTTTGAGAGAAATGCAGTCAAAAAACCAACCAGGAACTGCTAAAGAAAAGCTGACAACATTCTACTTTCACTAACACGTGTATCAGGTGTTTATTAAATGATGTATTTCTTCTGATTACAATACAAGTTATCATGGATTGCAATGACTGATGATTTATAATCATAAGCTTGCAAGTAATGCCAGTGTATGGAACACACAGGAGTTCCATACTGTGGATTTTGGGCAGAAGCGGTATGTTGGCATATTTTTGTGTTATATCCAATTTCACAGTTTTAAGACTGAATACAGACATTCAAACAGACTACCTTCACCAGTCAGGGGGGCAATGCACTGCAATTAGAGTGCAACACATAAATCTATACCAAAAACATTTCTTTAACATGCACACACAACACTGGGGAGTGTGCGGTAGAGGGAGTAGACCAATGTACTGTATCTCAGAATAACAGAACAATTGCCTTGCCTCCAGCTAGCTCTAAAAGCTGTCATAACAACTAGTTTAAGTGCAAACTCGATGCTCTGTACAAACAGTAGCATAGCACCATTAACAGCTGCATAAGGAGTATGGCTTGTTTATGAAATGAAATGAGGACAGAATGTCAGACATATCCACTTCTGCTCTATTTGCCCTTTTTTGCTTCTTACAAAGTGCACATGCAGGCACAAACACATGCTCTTGTCTTTAGAGAGTGAGTCAAGCAGCAAAATTTGAGACCATAAACCAGACTCCAAATAAATATTTATGCATGCATGATTCACCTGTCAGAGCTTGGACCTTTACTTTGATTGTTCAATTGATTATTCAAAGCCCTTACATTTTATCAGTAATATTATTGCCTTTGTGTCTTTGCAGATCTCCAAGAGCACCTGTATTGATTGTAGCAACTTCCCCTCACAAATAATAAAATATTACTTTGCATTGAGTGATTTTTGAAATTCAGGCTGTTTGATAACTAGGATATTTGTTCTTTTCTTGTTACTCTTTTTCTTGTCATTATTAGTTTTGAAGGTGAAAGTTTAATGCTACTATACATGCTGAGTGAAATGAATTTACAGTCCAACTTGTCTAAGAGGATGACTAACTATTACTTAAAAACCTTCAGTACTACTGCCAAGACAAGGTGGGACTACACCTGCCACTGATGGTGGGTAAACTATGCAGCTAGAGGCAGGGCCACACAGGGTCATTAAGCTACCAGGGCACTCCTACACACAGCTTTACACAGATAAATGGACAACTGCACTGTAGCTTGGGATGTGATGGCACGTCATGCTGCATTGAGATTGTATAGTAGGCTACAGTGCAGATTTGAAATGTTCAGTGAATGACCAAATGAGAAAGTAACATGGAAAACTTGCTGTAACCACAAAATTCTACAATGTGCTGCTTTACCACAGCTATACTTACTGTCATTACTAGTATTTGTTTTGTTCCTCCAGCAATAAAATATTTTAGCATTTTATTCAGTAACATTCCAGAGACACACATCTCCACAGCCTTAATGGCCAAAAGACAGCTATACTTTTAAAATACTGTGAAGCAGAGTAAAAGCAAAAGCATGTAAACATTATTTACATGGTTAAATGCTTTTGCATCATCAATCTGGTGTGATTTTCCCAAGTAAAAGCAGATAGCCTTTATATGGATTGTCCTGTTTGTCTGTATACATTTTGCCTGATGAAGGTCTGAGGACCACAATGTTTTGTTAATAAAGTGAGTTCAAGTGATGGACTGTGTGCAGGATTCTTCTTCTTTTAGTCAAGTGTTTTTGATCCCACACACCTGTCACTAAAACCTCAAGGTGTGCAGCAATCTGTGGAAAAATATACTGTGTTGCTATGAGATGGAGGAGAGGGAGAGACTGTTGCCTTTCCTTCCAGTAGCGCTCAGAGTTTGATGGCGGCTGTGAAACAATCACCAGTTTACCAGGAAATAAAATCCACAAGCCATTAAAATGTCTAGGTTACATGCACAAAGTAAAGCATGTCTATTCTTACTAACACCATGTCACTGTAATTGCGTGTTACTGTATTTGATTGTGCTGTCTGTACTCTGACAGCTACTGTGCTGTTGCATTTCTCTGATTGGCGCATGGTCACTCCAGACTGTGACTAACTGCTTAGTTAAACTTTCTGTCAAAATCAGGTTGGTTGGTTTAAATGTCATAAATATTGGCTTTATTCAACCTCCTGAAATCTGATGCAAAAGTCAGGGATATGTTAAACATTGTTTATTCAGCACCATCAGAGACAAAAGCCCCTTTCACACATGCAGTCTATCCATGAAATGTTCAGGAACATTTCCTGTACGGGGTCATGTGAATTGGAGCAGGGACTGATATTCAGGGAAATCTGTCCCGCCAATTTCCCACTTCAAGACCTAGTAACACTTCAGTGAAAATGCCGGTATGACTGTGTTGTCAATGAAAGCAGTAACATTGCAGTGACAAGCACGTAAAGGGTTATGTCTGTCTAACAAAAGACACTTTCACATGGAGCAAGCTAACCAATCACAAGACTCCACTGACGTATCCACAACTTGTTTACATTTGCCAATGCTTTCACAGGTGATTTGTCTCGCAAAGTTTTTGAATATTAAATACATTACAAGAACAATGGCACCGGACAAAAACAGCTCCTCACCCGCTATGTTCCTGAAAATAATAAGAAATGTCTTTCGCCGCATACACGTACATCCGGCCTTGGCCCATCTTCTTCTTCTTCTGTTGAGTTTTATGGCGGTTGGCATCCATAAGTGTTCCATTACTGCCATCTGCTGGACTGTCCCTTGCCCCATCTATTCCATGGCATTGCCATGGCATGTGTGAAAAGGCGCAAGATGGAAATGTTCCTGAATTTTAGCTGCATGTGTGAATAGTGAAAATCACTAGCAGTGCCTGAAAGGTTATTCCAGTAATTTGCCAGGAACTAGGTAATTTTTATATAGGTAATTTTCCTCATGAAACTGTGGAGGTTACACCCATTTTTAACAGCAATACCTGCCTTAAAATAGGCTTCATTAACATTAGATCATTAGGCTCTAAAGTGCTTTTAATTCATGATCTAATACTCGAACATGTATTTGATATTTTTGGACTCTTTGAAACCTGGTTATCCACAGATACCGCACTGCCTCTGGCTGAAGCGTCACCGCCTAACTTTCTACACTCCAATATCACTCGTGCCAATAAAAAAAGGTGGCGGTGTAGCACTAATCTATTGCTCCAATTATTCTTTTCATCCCAGAACTAACGTTTGCTGTTCATCATTTGAGGTGCTTAATGTCCTTCTCTCTGCCCTCGCCCAACACAAACTTACCATCTTTCTACGTTGCTGTCCTATATTGTCCTCCTGGAGCCTACTCACAATTTCTGGACAAATTTTCAGAGTTTATGTCAGACCTTGTGACTTGTGCCGACCACATCGTTATAATTGGTGATTTTAATATTCATTTTAACGACACGTCCAAAACACTAAACCGAGCCTTCACAACAATCATTGATATGTTTGGTTTTATTCAGGCTGTCTCTGAACCAATGCACCGCAGTAGTCACACCATTGATTTACTTTTACACCATGGTCTTTCTGTCACTGATCTTTCAGTCTCTTCTTCTGCTCCATCATTATCTGATCAATCTCAGATTTAATGTTCATATCCCGCCCATTTCTCAATATCGCTGCCTCCCCAAAAAGAGCCGCATCATTAATCAATCAGCCAGAGCAGCTCTAGAATCATCCCTCACCAGCGCTCTCACAGAACTGAATAATTACCATGGCTCTCTGGATAGCTTAACAAATAAATGGCACCTTAATAGATGCGCTCGACTCCGTAGCCCCCCTTCAGGTTAGAAAACATTCATGGTTCAATGATTCCACTCGGGCATTCAAACAATCATGCAGGAATCTGGAGAAAAAATGGTGCAATACAACGTTAGAAGTATTTCGCCAGGCCTGGAACGAATCATTGCTTAAATACAAATATGCCCTAAGGCAAGCTAAATCTAAATATTACTCGGATTTGATCTCTAACAACAGACACAACCCCAGATTCCTATTCAGCACTATTGATAAGCTCACTAAAACAACCCCACCCTCACCGGTTTCCTGCTTTACAGCCGAGGTTTTTAACAACTTTTTCATTGAAAAGATTGAGCTAATCAGAGATGATATCACTGGTAAGGCTGGGTCCCTCTCCTCTGATCCCTCACACCTTCTTCTTCTTTCTCATATTGATTACCGAACCATCAGCCACCTTTTTGAGTTTGATCTAGTTGATTCAAACACCCTCTCTCAAATTGTTACTAGTTCCAAATCAACCACGTGTTCTGGATCCCATCCCTGGCAACCTCATTAAAGACATGTTCACTGTGATTGGAAGCACTCTTCTTGACATCATCAATAAATTCCTCAGTTCTGGTTCTAGTTCTCACTGATTTTAAAACAGCTGTGGTTACACCACTATTAAAAAGACCTAACCTTGACCCACAAACCATTAACAATTATAGGCCTATTTCAAATCTCCCATTCATGTCCAAATTGTTAGAAAAGGTGGTTGCTAGTCAACTCACTGCCCATCTATCCAGTAATAACCTTCTTGACGAGTTTCAGTCCGGTTTCAGACCCAAACACTCTACCGAAACTGCATTGACCAAGGTAACTAACAATCTATTAATTGCAATGGACTCTGATCTCTCATCTGTCTTGCTGTTACTTGATTTAAGTGCCACCTTTGACACTGTGGACCACGAAACCCTCCTACAACATCTTGAGAACCTCATTGGCCTCAAGGGGCTGGCACTTTCTTGGTTTTGTTCATACCTGAGTAATAGAACACAAAGCATTACATATAATTCTACATTACATATAATATTTCCTGATCTAAGGTCAAACACGGTGTCCCATCAGTGCTTGGTCCACTTCTATTTTGTGTTTACTTGCTGCCCTTAGGTCACATTTTCAAAAAACACAACAATGTATCACTGTTGCGCTGATGACACACAAATCTATCTTCCTGTAACAGACAGTGACTCCTCCCAGCTGGTTAAATTAGAGATGTGTTTGTCAGAAGTCCATCACTGGATGTGCAATAATTTCCAGCATTTGAAAGCACACAAGACCGAAATGTTGCTTGTTGGTCCAACTAGATTTACATCACTTTTTAGAAACTAATCTCGATGGCTGCATAATTTCTCAGACCCATACAATCAAGAACTTAGAAATAGTATTTGATCCATCCCTTACATTTGAGCCAAATATCAAGTATATAACAGGAACAGCCTTCTTCCACCTTCATAAAATAGCCCAAATACGCCACATTTTATCAAATTCAAATGCTGAAATCCTCATACATGCCTCCATAACTACTGTAATGCGCTTTTCTCTGGCCTATCTAAAACAGCAACAAAAGGTCTTCAATTCGTCCAGAATGCTGCTGCCACAGTCCTTACAAGGTCGAAAAAATTGGATCATATAAGACCGGTACTGATGTCTCTGCATTGGCTACCGGTTTGTGCAAGAGCTGATTTTAAAATCCTCCTTCTTACCTTTATGGCTTTAAATGGGTTGGCTCCTTCATATATCTCCAGCCTTATTGCTCCGTATACTCCATCACGTCCTTTATGTTCCCATGGTGCTGGGTACTTAATTGTTCCTTGATTCAATAAGAACAGTTTTGGTGACCGAGCCTTTGCCCACCGAGCTCCATTTCTCTGGAATAATCTACCACTGCACATTTGGGAGGCAAGCTCTGTTGATACTTCAAATCAAGACTGAAAACACATCTTTTTTCTTTTTACTATGTCCATTTCTAATTGCACCGGCTGGGAACCCGAATCACTAATTGTTTTCCTCCTTAACATGAAGCTACTCTAATCCTGTTAGGGTTACATGATCTCTGTTTTAAAATCAATAACCTAAAACTTGTGCTGTAATATTAACATTACAACTGGTACGTGTGTGTGAGTGTGTGTATGTGTTTGTACTTTTACATGTATTATCGTGTGCCTCTCTTTTTTACATTTTTTTATTTTATTGTAAAGTATACAGACTCTCTGGGTGATGTGCACTTTAAATAAACTGAAGTTAAAGTTGAAGTTGAAGTTCAAATTGTAATAAAAAACTGAGTTTTTGTCTGTATGTCCACTGGTTTCAACACAGGGCAAATATCTGTATATATATCAATGTCATATATATATATCTATTGATATATCAGTGTTCCAAGAATATAAGATTCTAATTATATGTCATAAAAATGAAAAAAGTTCATATTAATGAACTTTGTCACTCCTGATATTATTCTTTGTTCCTTGTCTTACTTATGATTTGGGTGATAATCATGCTCTCAGTTTTCAAATACAGGTCCCATAATTCTTTGGGGGATGTTACCGGGAAGTATGTTGCCATGGATTCAGTGAGTTAGGGCTACAACTTGTTCCCTACATTTTAATAAATTGGCACCATTAAAAAGGGTAGTGCCTCACTTTGTTTTGGTGTGTTGTAGTAGAGTTGAGAGCACTACTGAGAGCGCTATACTACTCTGACCAATGTCCACAAGAGAGACCTCTCATCAGTAATGAGTTGGTGCAGATTATGCTGTCTATGTTCTACTGCTCATGTATGATTAGTGAATATAGTGCCATGGAGACCTGGCATTGTATGGTCGATGTTAAATACTGTAGAGTAAAGAAGCAGTGTGGAAATCCCCACTCTATCTAATCAGCTATCCCAGGGAAAGAGACGTTAGGTTAGCAGCGCTCATCATAGCCTCTTTTTCAACTTTCTTTTTAGCAAAAGTAGCGTCTCATGTTTTATTCTTGAAACACATTGCAGTGCAAATGCAATGTGTAACATTAATTACTAAACTATGTGACCATGTATGAGGTAAGATACATTAGAATCATTCCTGAAATAGCGTCGGTCTGATATAAACGGCTTTATTAAATCTGTTTCTTTATTTTTTATTTCATTTTTTATCTTATTTATATTTTATATCATTATTATAATAACTAAATGATGAAAAAACTACTCCATCTGTCTTTGGCTGCAGATTTGTGATGATGCATGTTCATTTTGTGATACTTTAAACTGTCCAGACATTTCCTGAAGAAAAGCTTTCTGTTTGCTAAACTGTTGTGAGAGAGTATTTAACAACCACCATACCTGTTGATCTATATTCACCTTCACCAATACGCTGCTGCACATACATGAGCCAAAATAGCAGGTGCACATGGAGATGCCCACACAATACATCCGCCTAAGACCTACCACGCTGTGCTTGTCGTTGCACTTGCACGGTTAAAATACGTGCCCCTGGAGTTATAGGAAGCTGTTTTTCTATGATTTCTAAGCCAATTTATGGATGTTTATCTGTGATGCACGAGAGATCATCTGAGCTCTTCAGGAAGTGTCAGTCACACTGAATCTAAAAATATGTGTATCATGGCAATGTGTTCAGAGGTGACTGATTTATGACTCAAAGGAGTTCCAGCTTTGACACAAATTGGGGCTCATGCCTCACATCCCCTTCAACAGTTTGAAAATCTCTGATTTAGATAGATAATGAATTATTTATTCAGATTTACCTCTTTGCCAAGGTCCTCTCTGATGACCTGCTGGATCTCTTCCATGCTGCTCTGGGGAGCTTGGCTGTGGAGCACTTTCAGTGTGGATGTGTACTCCTCTGGTAGGAGATAGTCCAGAGCACCGAGGTGCTGGCCCACCTTGATGAAGGTACCCCGATTGGCACAGCACAAATCTCGAAGACGCTCTGCTGAACGCCGATGCACCTACAGGTGATGGAACAGAGAAAAAAATACTAGTCAGAAACAGGATGAACAGTCTCAAGCCCTGCTAGGAAAGTGAGACAGTGAGGGTTATTAAATATCAAAAATGGTTTATTCCCTTGGGAGCATGAGTGCACTAAGCAAATGTCATGGCATTCTGACATGAGATATCTTATGTGCAAAGTTGACTTTCTGACCTTATGGAACCAAACATTGTCTATGCAAGGATTCCATGAATGCGCTCAGGACATTTCATGGCAGTATACCCACTGAGACAACCCTCTCAAGAAAAATGACAGCACACACACACACAGTTCCAAAGCAGGAGACTGTATTGTTCTAATAGAACAGTGAAAAGGTATAGGGAGATGGTCAAGGATTTATGTACATACTACAACCTCGAGGACCTGGAAAGACTGGGATTCATACCTAGTCTACAAACAGTCAACACTGGTTTCTCTTAACCATGAAATCAACTTCTAATCTAATCATTGCAACAATCTTTTCCTAACATTAACTAAATAATTCTTTTATTTGCCTTCTAAACAACAATCTAAACAATAGAAACATTCTGAGAGACGTTCAATGACCTAATTTGTCAAAGGCCATCCTCCAAAGACAATAAACATCCAAAGAAAATTATTTTGCAATTGATAATTAGTGTAGTAGCTAACTTACTTACCATGTCATAGGCAAGGCAAGGTAAGTTTATTTGTATAGCAGATTTCAACAGCACAACAATTCAAAGTGCTTTACATAAAACATGAAAGGCATCAAGACCAAATGTAAAAGAAACAATACATTATAAAAAGACACATTAAAGGAAGAGTTCAATAGAAAATAAAAACCAGCTAAAATAGAATAAAACAGGAGAATAAAAGATACAATGCAGGGCGAGATAAGAATCAAAAGCTCAAAATTTGATTTAATAAAAGGCAGCAACAAACAGATAAGTCTTAAACCCTGATCTAAAAGAAGAGAGTTGCAGCAGAACTCAAAGTTTCTGGTTTGTTCCAGATACGTGGAGCATAAAAACTGAATGCTGCCTTTCCATGTTTAGTTTTGACTCTTGGGACAGAAAGCAGATCTGTTCCAGACAATGTGAGAGGTCTAAATGGTTCATAACATAGCAGCAGATCAGAAATGTATTTTGGCCCAAAACCATTCAATGCTTTATAAACCAACAGCAGTATTTTAAATCAATTCTTTGACAAACAGGAAGCCAGTGTAAAGATCTGAGAAGTGGAGTGATGTGATCCACTGTCCTGATCTTAGTGAGGATTTGAACAGCAGCATTCTGAATTAACTGCAGGTGTCTGATCGACTTTTTAGAAAAGCAGCATTACAGTAGTTGAGTCTAGTAAAGATAAACGCATGGACAAGTTTTTCCAAATCCTGCTGAGACATAAGTCCTTTAAAGTCTGTGTAAAGGAAACTCAGAGATTTCTTTTAAAACACATTATACACGTTAGAAAATAATTGCTGAAACCTCCCCTAACACTATATAAGAACGAGAACACTTTAGCATCATCTGGGTGTGTAGTCAGTGAAGGGCAGTCATGGCAGGCCTCCTGGCAGCCCTATGAGACCAGAGATTGGCTGCGTGCAGTCTGTTCTGGATTGTCTGGGCTGAGAGCCACCGGCCATATCGTCCTGCAAACCTTGACTGCAAATCTGTAGAAGACAGCCTACAGTACCCTAAGTGCTGACAGGGTGAGGAAACGGTCTCCTTGGGGTGTTGTCTTCTTGCGACGCCCACTTCATGGCCTGTCTCTGACATCTTCCGTTATATGGAACTTGGCCTTCACTTTGGAGATGGTACCAGGGCTCACTCCAAATGATGCCGCAACTTTGTTTTGCGGAACACCAGCTTGAAGTTGCCTTATTGCACGGGCCCTATCCAGATCAGTCAAACGTGACATGCTGATTCTTGGAGCAGACACCTACTGGCCACTGTAGCAGGGCCCATGCTCACCTTGGGGTACCAGAAGCTCAAAACAGCAACAGCAAAATAAGCTGTTTGGCATTGGCAGAGAAGACTTGGCAAATTTTTCTTTAGCGCAACCCACACTCAGCTCTGCTGCTCATCCCACAAATGCATGTTCCTTACAAATGTGGCACCATTTAAAAGGGAAATAAACAGGCTTTCCAACGGTATAAGATTTATTGCCAAGAAGCATTGTTACAACAAAGAAATAATCTACCAAAGACAAATCTCCTTACTTTTTGTGTTAGTGTTTTTCTGTAAGTTTATTTGGTGTGCACCGAGCAACTGTTGCAAGTGCTGCATTTCAGGACACAGTGAGTGTTTTGTACCCATGCTTGTCTCCACTGATGCACTGGCCAGACAGAGAGAGTTAATTGGTAAGTATGCTGCACCAATTTGTGGAGACATTTGGAAATTGTGTTGCTGCCATTGTGAACTGCTTTGAAGTTTTTATAGAAAAACCATCCAATCTTCAGACAAGGGCACAAACATTTTTAAACTACAAACACAGTTACACACTGAAATACCACATTGGCATTACTCCTCAAGGAGTTAATTCTTTCATCTCCAAAGGGTGGGGTGGGCGCAATAGTGACAAACGAATAACAGAGAACAGTGGTTTTCTAGACAAACTACTGCCAGGTGACATTGTATTGGCAGATTGAGGTTTCGACATAAAGGCGTGATGATGTGTGCTGAAGTGAAGATACCAGCATTCACAAAGGGTCGCAATTAGTTGGATGCAAGAATGTGGAGGAAACAAGATGTACTGCACATCTTAGAATCCGCGTACAGAGAATAATTGCAACAATGCAACTATGTTCAAAAATTCCAATCAATATAGTTCTGCCATGTGAAGGTGAGAATGTGACATTCTTGGACAAAGTTGTCACAATTTGCTGTGCTCTGACAAATATGTGTCCAAGTGTTGTGCAGTGATTGCTAAAAAGTATGCTGAAGCCCTGTGCATTTGTTGTGGTTTTACATTGGTCAGTTTTCCTGATTTAACCCACACACACATACTTAAGTTTACATTTCACGGTGCATGATAGGTGAGAACAGGTGTATTTTCTATGCAATGAAAATATTGAAATTATTGTACAATTTAGGTCTAAGTTAGAGAGACTAGAGAACTAACTTGGTTGAAAATGCAGAGGACACACTTTCACTGAAATCTTCAGTGTCTTGCTTTGGGACACTGTCAAGAAAAACTATTGCTGCAGGACTAAAATCTGTGACCACACCATACTGTGACCAACTGCAGGGAAAACCTTGAATGAAAACTGTTAGAAAAAATGTACTGTTGTAGCTCTGTTCATGATAGTAATCCCATACCTGTGTCAGCTACACTAGTCAGTTTAGCTTACACTAGTTTTGCTTTATTTCTCTTACAGGGTTTTGTTGCTCACTGATGCTTGGGAGACTGTGTAAGAGAAGCGTTGCGCAATGAGCTCTGGGATGGACACCGCCATGAAAAATTGTTGTGCCTTCTGTAGGCGTGCCCTCCAAAACTCAGGGTGTGGTTCTATGTGCAGAACAAAAGTCTTTGACTGTCCAGTCCACAAAATCACAGTAATTACTGTCACAAATATTTGTGTGTGGACTTGTGTGTAATATTGGTGACTTTGTTTCAATTGTACCTCTCCATCAACAAGCTCTAGGCAGAAGTTGCTGGCTTTGGCCAAACATGCCTCTTTGATAGAGTTGTTTCTGTACTTGGAAGGACACTTAATTTCAATGCAACCTTTCCCACAGTACCTCACTATGCCATCTGGTGATGCTCCCACTTGAGGCAAAGCTGGGTTTATGAAAAACCCAGATGTTGCAACCTCTTGGCTGTTGTGTTGTCCCTTGTTTTTTTTCGATATAGGCCTTCCTTGCCTCTTCTTCATGTGTTATGCCCCAAGTGACATCAGCTGTGGTACATTTGTTGTCCTTAGGATAGCAAACCTTTTTGACAGTTGACAGAGCTGGTGACCTGACATCAGTAGCATAAACAGCGTGCATATTAGAGGCGGTGATCCTGCCTGCTCGAGTGGCAAACCAAAATGATGATTTTTGCTATTTCTGTGTCCTCTTTTCAATCTGTTCAGCCTGACCCTCTGAAACATCAGCTTGTTTTTTTAGTGCCTGGCAGTGCTGTTCCAAAATTGAGAAATCACGTCCATCAAGCCTGGTGTCACGTGACAGGCTGCACAGGATCTCTGAACTCCTCACAGTAATGTGGCAGCACACTCTATATAGCAGATTTGCCACCTGCTTTATGGAGATCAGTGTAAAGTCGTGTTAGATCCAAACGTGTAGGTAATGGTGTAGTCATCTTCCTGGCACAAGACCTCAAACCAGGCCTGTTTTCAGTCTCACCATCCAGAAGACAGTTTATTGATTTTCGCGTGGCACCAACAGAAGTATAATCAATCTTATGGCCCACCTCAGCTTGCACTTTGTTTACATTACTTGGTAGGATCCAGTATGCAGGTTTGTCTGACAGTCCACACCGGATAGTTACTTCCACTCTGAAAAGCAGGGCCCCAAATGTGAGTGCATGTCTCTGAAACACCAGCCATGCATGTACAGTGGGCTGAGAAAACTTCACCAGTGGAGCTGATGATAACCCAAGCCTTCAGAGGATCCTTGCTGAGACACTGGAAGTGCATGACCTGTTGCACAACAGAAATGTAACTAATGACAAATCATGTAACAAATGAATTAGAAATGAGTAACAGCAGGGACCATGCATACAAACCTAAAGGATCTTTTTATGTCTCTATCCATTTCTATTCAATATAACCAAATGCTAACCAAATACTAAACATATCTGCCTACTGCAAGTAGAAAATCCCACTCAAAATTCTCACATAGCTGAATGTTTTTGAAAGTTTTGTATTTTGTTTGATTTAACATATATATATATATATATATATGTATATTATATATGTATATAGGCTCCCTGCCCCGGTGTGCAGCGTGCAGGCTGACCCGCAGTGGTGACACTTCATGTCTGTGACATATTCTACACATATAGACAATATGACTCTCAACAGATCATTTTCCTTGTCTATTTTGCTGAGAACCACACGGGAAAAAATAGGCGAGACTCCAAATCTCTAGATGAAGCGTGGCTGCTGCGGCTGTGAACATGGGCACCGAAATGAAAACCAAGAGGTTCCGCGACGCACACGTGCTGCTCATGCATCCAGTGTGGCCCAGGCGTAAGAGGGCATTCCTCCAAAGATTACATGCAACACAGCATGACGTATCTTCGCATTCTCTATTCTTTCATTGCAAACTTAGCAGATAGATAGCAGTAGATGTAAAGTCTCTGGGCAGATAGAAAGGTCTAAACTGGAATTAATAATAATACTGCATAGGGTGCAAGGTGCTCTACTGCAAATATTTTAATTTCCAAGTACTTTGTGACAAATAAATAACTGAATGAATGAATTATGTTGCAATTGTATTGTCATTTTATGTAAAGCACATTGTGTTGTCCTTTTTCTCAATTCTTGTCCCAAAATTAATTTTACGTTACACCCTCCTCAAGAGTCCACTTGATGCTTGCTAATAACTTATTTGAAGAGTTGGGTCTCCGAGATTGTGTTAAGAACATAGATAGAATAACTTAGAGTTAACTTGAATAGATCAGTTTTGGATCAAAACAGTGCAGAGTAGTTCATGACATCGTCCATGCGTGATCTCCTGATTGATTCGGCCAGCTGTCTTCGTGGGGAAAAACTGGGAAAAGCCAACAACCATGAGTGCTTTTCATTAAACCTGCAGTGTGGAACTTTTACATATAAATTAATGTCTGTTACATTCAAGCCCTTGCCAAACGAGTTCACACAACACGGATTGAGTCTATTACCACCAGATAAATCTCTCTGTATTTCACAGTACATGGAATTTTTAAATCTCATGTCGGGCACGATTGGCCATTAATCGTGCGGCTCTTCTAGATTTTCCAAATGTTATCGGACTGAATGGATCAAATTGTGATGGTAAAACGAGTCATTTCCTGGGGGTTGTGTGATGCTCAAAATAATTTATCCACTGTTTTACAGCCATAACAGTAGGTTACAGTATGTACTGGCCATCAGGCATACTGGGCCGATAGACCGTCAAAAAATACGTTTCTGGGCCGGTGGACCATCAAAACTGTTTTACCGCCTCTCTCTATGTACCTGTCATTCGGGGTGTACATGAGAGCATGCTGCATGCCTTTGTCAGGCCCTCTTCAGACCAAATCAGGCGTTGCAGAGCACCGGCACAGGGTTGAGTGGAGGTGTGTGGGTGTGTGAAACAATCAGAAAATAACGCTTTATTGATCTGATTCACCGGCTTTCTCGCTACCACTGCTCCCTCTCTTCATTCACTCTCTAGCTCACTCAACCTCTCTTTTTCTCTTGTCTTTTTTAGAATGAGTCGGGAAGCTGACAGAAAAGTTTAACTTTAATTTTAACATTATCAAACAAAGAGAAATGTCCTCCCCTCATCTTAGTAACGTCTTTGTACTCAGGCAATCACAGTCAAGTGCCCCCCTTTACTCTCACTGCCAGAAGGGGGAGACAAAAGTCCTGCACTCCAGCTTTAAGCTAATTTATGCTTCCTCGCGTCTTCTCTCCTCCATCCTCTGGCCGTGACCCAGAAACCAATATCCCTCCACCATCATCATGGATCTTGCAATCCCTTAAATGCACCTCAAGAGAGGAGGCTCCTGAAGGAGCTTAGAGCAAGGAACCACAGGTGTATCCTCTACAGAAGTTTTTTTTTTTTACCAGATGGCAACACCCCTTTGATTGAATGTGTTTATTGATTGGTCAGCTGATCTGATGAGACAGTAAACAGTCAGGCTGTTGTGGAGACAGCTTTAATGTAGTAATAATAATATACGTGATAGTAATACAGCAGATCAGGAAAACTACCTGTGAATGACAGCACTAACAGCAGCTTTTCATATTTATTCATAAAATAAAAATTAGTGAATCATGAATCAATCATAAAAAACACTTCATTATTTTTCTTCATAAGCCAAAGGCTTCTTTTCTTCTTTCCGTTTAAAGTACGTCTCAGCTCCTTCAGGAAACTATGACACCACACAGCTGCATGTCTCCTATAATACCATCCTGAGCCTGAAAAGCATGTCAGACTTTCACAAACTAAATAAGCAACATTTTATTTAGACATATTCTGCAGGCTACAGCTGTTTTTATTGCTCCTTTGTGTCCATTCTGTTCTTTCAGTAATTAACAGATTTAAATTGTCTATTTGTGTCTTATTCTATGACAGCCAGATACTGCTATATAAAACAGTGGAGCAGTTATCAGGTGTTTTCCTTCCAGCTATCACTATGTAGAAATTATTAAGTAACAGTTTAAAGTGTTTATTAATTGTACATGAATTTTATTTTAAATTTCAAACTTTAGAGTTTAAACTTAATAATTTCTACATATTGATAGCTGACTGTACGTGAGTGTGTAACATCATACTATTCACAGATGGGTCCATTGTCATGTGTTTGTGTGAGAGAGAGAGAGAGAGTGGGAGAGAGGTGCGCAGCTCCAAAAATAGAAAATCAAAAATATGTGGTGGGCAATGCTGATATTGTGGCGGCTGCCAGAAATACATGAATGTATGGGAAACCCTATTTGTAATATAGCTCGAGAAGAGGAATTCAACTGAAGAGCCACATAATTTAAAAGAAGCAAAATTTCCGTGAGATATCTTCTTGCATTGAAGGCCATCATTAAACAAAATGGCAACTCCACCTCCCTTCTTATGCACTCTAGCTTCATTCATAAAACTGAAGTTGGGAGGGGTTGACTTGATACGAACAGCTACACTTATGTTGATCTAACCAAGTTCCAGTTAAAAACATAAAATCAAGATTGTGCTTGATAATATATAAATCATTGATTAAAAATGTGTTTCCTGCCAAAGATCTGACATTTAATAAAGCTAAATTTAGTGTGTTAAAGAGCCATATTGCCATATTTTTTGCAACAGGCTGTGGCTGACAAACAATGGATGTTAAATTTGATACATTTACAGAATTGGTTGAGCGCTTCCTGTTTCTTAGCAGATTCACCATTCTTTTTCTATTACCTATCAAGACAGGAACTGAAAAAGCTTCTGGCACATTTGGCCCTAGCTTGTCCTGGGAATAGTCATAAGTGCCATTAGCCTTGTAGCCTGGTCCCAGCAGATATCAGTTAGAGCTTGCTGTATTTTGTACAGAATCTGTCTTGATAATTGGACGTGCTGGGCTTTTATCAGGCTGGGGAGAGAGAGGATGATTCTGATGCTGCCATGGAGGCCTCAGCCAGTAAAAACTGACTGAGGACTTAAAGGCAATGGTGGAGGTGGACGCTGAGGGGGGTTTAGGGAAGAGAGAACGGGAGTAGGGTGGGGGAAGGTGCAGGGTGTAAGTTTGGTCCCAGCAGTGACCAGCTCTTTCATCTGGTCAGTGAACTCTGGGGGTGGGTGGGAGGAGAAAGGGTGACTGGAGAGGAAGGTGAACTGGATAGGGTCTGGGGGGGTGAAGAAGCTGGTGGTTGTTGGTGAGTGGGGTGGAAAATCTCCCTTTTAGCTTTGATGTCTCTCATGTTTAACGCTCTCTTCAGGCTGGGGCTGAGGTGGCTCTCTTTCAAGGTTTGTGTCGCATTTTGTCTGTCTTCTTGTTTTGCTTCCTCTTGTCTCTTGCCCTGGGCAGAGGGAACCGATGGGTACGCAGGACGCAGGAAGACGCAGGAAGTAAAATAGGTTAGAGATGAACAATTTTAATCCTGACTTGTTAAGGCAAAGTCCATCTGCCTTAAAAAGATGTCTGCGGTCCCATAAAAAGTTGAAATTGTCAATAAAATGCACTGAATGGACAGTACATGCAGTTGAAAGCCATGTGTTCAGTGCCAACAGTCTGCTGAATCTCTCAATTCCTCTTCTGACTGGCAGTAGAGGGCCACAGATAAATACCTCAACATTCAGAGAGCTGACTGTGTTCAACAGATCAATAAAGTCTCATTTCAGTACTTCAGACTGTTGTTTCAGAATATCATTGGTCCCTATGTGCACTATGATGTTTTTTACAGTTGGGTGTGCAACCACAACATACAGGATTCTTTCTGCCAAACCAGAGACCAAAGCAGAGTATTCTGGTGTTCTTACTGCACATCTCTTACAGCAAAGTCACCCACAATCAGAGTTTGAGGCTTACTCTCAGTTCTTACCCTGCTGTGTGAAGATGAGAGTGATCTAGGTCATCTGATGGAGATTCAGGGTCCTGCAACACTGGAGCAAATCTGTTTTGAAGTTGCACACTTGGTTGTTGGGAAGATTTGTTGATCTCCTTTTCGCAGCTGTCCACGGTTGTGTCCTACTAAGAACAGGGGTTGAAGAGGAGCTCTGCCTGCATGATAATGCAGGCCAGCCAGTTGCATCACAAATGCGCATCCCCTGCTCTTGTCCACTGTTTTGAGTCCATGGTGGTGTCATTCCCACATAGTCCATTCACTTCCACGTTAACTTCAGACTGGTGGATTTTGGTTTCAAGCACTGCAATCCTCTGTTTGTGGAAGTCATCCATGGAGAAGGGGGTATTTTGCTGCTAATTAGCTTTAGTTAAGTCCTACATTTCCAGTCACTGCAGTATAGGCTTGTGCTGTTGGTAGGCTGTGCTCGTGTAGTACTGAGGTGGTCATAAAAGTGTCAGAAAATATGGCAATAGCCTACTATATCTGAATATATAACAAGGTCCCAATGATTTCCAAAATATTCAGAAGCCAGGGCTCATAATTTCTAGCAGAAAAAAAACAAGAAGAACAGCAAAAGAATGTAAGCGGAAACAAGAGCAAGCAGCAAAGTATCTGTGCTGTAAAAAAGCAGGAAGCAAAAAAAAGTTCATAGACCAAAATATTAGTCAAGGGCAAAAAAAAAAGAAAAATCACTTCTAATGTAACATTTAACTTTAAATCATGTTTTTTCTTTGAAGAGCTGGATAATTCACAGTATAGATTCCAGACTATCTCATCAATTCACAATATGAATCACAAAAAGACTTTGCTAAAAAATGGATGGACTGTGAAAATGTATTACACTGTTTTGACTGAATTTTTGGCTTTGGCCTTCTGGCCGAAAATACTAGTTATACACCCTGACACACCAAGTCGTCTTGGTGTGTCAGGGTGTATAACTAGTACAGACACTGAGACTGACTTGCCATGGTGTCCTCACACTTTCTGCCCCTCAGTGAGAGGAAACAACTAATAAGTACTTTATATTTTTACTGCAAAAAACATCAAACAAACACATGTCAAAGTGTTTGGGCAAGATACTGAACACCAATTTGCTCCCAATGGTTGTGCCAGCACCTTGCATGGTAGCTTGCCGCCATTGGTGTCTGAGTGTGAATGGGTGAATGAGCAGCAGAAACACTGTAAAGTGCTTTGGATAAAAGCACTATATAAATGCAGCCATTTACGTCTCTTATTTTCTGTGACTTCAAATGTTTTGCACAGTAAATCACATGCATTCCCACAGATACATATGAAAGAAATGCAATACTAAATCAAGTTTCCTATAACTTTAAAATTATTTCTTGTCAGTTGTTTTTCAGCAGTAAGGAAGTTAAATCTAATTGACACTGTGTTGTCCAGTAGACCACAAGCATTAATGAGGTTGGCCACTGATTTTGGGTGATAAGGCCTAGCCTGCAGTCATCGTGTTGCCACATAACTAGCAGCTCACTATTGTCTAAAATATAATTGTGTGCTGGAACAAAGGGGCCTAAACCAGGGAGAACAGAGCCAGTAAAAAATAAACCTTTAAAAATAAATCAAAATATTCATGTATATAGGGTGTGTGTGGGTGTGTGGGTGTGTGGGTGTGCGTGCGTGTGTGCGTGTGTTATGGTCCCATCCCGCCTGTCCCATTTGAACCAGCTGGAAGTGATAATGCTTATAGGAGCTCCTCTCCTGAGACCAATGCAAATAAAAAGCCATGAAATTAGCTCCCTTTAACCTCTGTAACCCTGACAATACACACCATGAATACACCCCCACCACACACACAAACACAAGGCATGCTCCCATAAGGCCATTTGACATGAGTGTCATCTGGGCAATGATGACAAAGAAATGACAGAAACAAGTCGCCAGAGACTACCAGATGAGCCTTCCTGCTTAAAGATGCACTAGGAATCTCTTTTATAAAAAAAAACATCATAACACCATCAGAGCCACCTACTCATGTCACTATGGAACGGTAAAGGTAAAAGCTTTTACTAAAGCCCCTTTCACACATGCAGTCTATCCCTGAAATGTTCAGGAACATTTTCTGCATGGGGTCATGTGTGAATGGGAGCAGGGATGGATATTTAGGGAAATCTGTACCGCCAAATTCCCACCTCAAGTCCTACTAGCATTTCAGGGAAAATTCCAGCACGGCTGTGTTGTGAATGAAAGCAGTAACTGCAGGGACAAGCACGTAAAGGGTTACGTCCGTCTGATGAAAGACTTTCACATGGAGCAAGTGAACCAATCACAAGACTTGACGTGTGGATGACGTACTGCAAGTTGGGTGGTGCTTGGTTTCGGCTCGTCTGTTTTCAACATGGCTCGATGGTTTTCAACACATCACAAACTTTCTCATATTACGGCTAAATACTAAACTAAAACTAAAATATGTTTCTGTAAACATTTGAGGTGAGAAATAGGCAATGCAGTAACAGAATCTTGATTCATATTTGATCAGGACTGCCTAGTTTGAAAGTTTGATCTGAGTTTCATGAGTTTTGCCTTCTCCTTGGGTTGAGTTTTATGGCAGTTGGCATCCATAAGAGTTGCATCTGCCATTTGCTGGACTGTCCCTTGCCCCATCTATTCCAGCATTGCCATGGCATGCATGAAAAGGGGCAAGATGGAATTGTTCCTGAATGTAGCTGCAAGTGTGAATAGTGAAAACCACTAGCAGTGCCTGAAAGGTTATCCCAGTAATTTACCGGGAACTATGTGTGAAAGGGGCTTAACACATAACTGGTTTAATCATTTATGGGGTTTATCACACAAAAAGTGCACAGGCACAAATTAGATTTTGGGGTTAGATCTTGAATCCCTAGCCCACTTTCATGGTAAAACCTACACTGTATACTTCTTAAACCAAAACAACAAATGAGTCTATTTTAAACCAAGTCAATCCTTATATTTGCAGGATGATTAATGAAAATAATGCATTTTTCCCATTGGTGCCATGTGGAAAAAATAAACTTCTGAGAATTGTGATGTAGTCATAATTTCACATTTAATCTCACAATGCTAGGAATAAAAACATTAAACCTGAAAAAATGTTAGAATTATAAGACAAGAGAGACAATTATCACTTTAATCTCACAATTGTGACCCTGTATTATGAATTTAAGTAAATTCATAATCCAGGGTCACAAAGTAAATCCTTATCCTCATTCCTTCCACTTTGACTGATCTGCATTCTGACAAAATTAAAAAAAAACTAAAAGTCTATACGGAAAATGATGCAGGGAAGATATGGGCTGGGGGATAAGTTAAAATATGTAATTATATCATCATATTGTGTAACTGTTTAACACTAGTTTGTTGTGAATGTGTAACAGCAGAACACAAGTTATTGCACTGAACATTAAGTGATTTTATGTGATTTTGTGTACATTTGCCATATACTTGCAAGGAGGTCCAAGTGTTAATACACTTAATAAAAATGCGATCAAACAGCAACTTGGAACTATTGAGCTATTGCACCTAGCGCCAATAGCTTGTTCAATTCCTGTCTTGATAGGTAATAGAAAAAAATGGTGAATTTGCTAAGAAACAGGAAGCATCCAACCGGTTCTGCAAGTTTATCAAATTTAGCATCCATTCCTCATTAGCCACATCCTGTCCCAAAAAATTGGGCAGATAATGCTTTTAAATGCACAATATGTAATTTCTGCCGCTAGGGGTCTCTCAATCAAAACAAAAACAAAAGACAGAGTCTGATGACATCGTGAAGTAGTGTGGGATCATGGGAGTTGTTGTCTTCATTGTAAAACAACCAGATTCTCCAGGTTAGGATTACTTCAGTGAGCGGAATTATCTACAGAGGTCTCCTCTCCAGAACAAACAGACCCAGTGATAAAACAGGTAAAAACACTGAATAAAGTAGTTTCACGTAAAAAATCAGTGTTTCTCTCTGACGCTGTTCAGCGGGCACAGGACGTCCGGGAGAGGCTGCTAGCCAAGCTGCTGCCAACATTTGCTCAGCTTGTTTCTCTGATAACTTAAGATCCAGACGTTCAGCAGGTTTTTATCGGCAGAGGTCTTCTCCTCTCCAAAGCAAACATACACGCGGATTAAAACCGGTAAAAACACTGAATAAAGCAGTTTCACATAAAAAAAAAAAAGGTGTTTCTCTAATGCTGTTTGGCAGGCACAGGACGTCTGGGAGGGGCTGCTGCTAACTTTTGCTCAGCTTGTTTCTCTGATAACTTAAGATCCAGACCTCCAATGACTAAAATCCTTCATCCGGTTAAAAGATATCATTAAAAACAACCAAGATCTAAAAAGTTTACTGTAAAAATGTGGCTTAAAACTGGATAAAAGTAAATTTATCACAGTTTCTGGTGGACAACCACAACCATGATGTATAATCTTGTAGGCATATACTCTTTGGTAGACGCCACTGTGGCGGACAACCACAAAGCTGAAGCATGCATCTTGTGCAAGTATATGTACACAACTCAACAAAATATATAACATAGGTCTAGTCGTTTTTAGACATTTTAATGTGGAATAGTTACATATTATAGCTTTAACACACTAAATTTAGCTTTATTAAACATCAGGTCTTTGACAGGAAAAACATTTTTAATCAATGACTTTATCATCAAGCACAATCTCAATTTTATGTTTTTAACTGAAAATTGGTTAGACCAACCCCTTCCAACTTCAGTTTTAAGAGTGAAGCTAGAATGCATAAGAAAGGAGGTGGAGTTGCCATTTTGTTTAATGATTCCCTACAATGCAAGCAGATATTTTATGGAAATTTTGCTTCTTTTGAATATGTGGCTCTTCAGCTGAATTCCTCTTCTCCAGCTATATTTCTAAATATCTACAGTAAAATAAGTATTTGGTTACCTACAAACAAGCAAGATTTCTGGCTCTCACAGACCTGTAACATCTTCTTTAAGAGGCTCCTCTGTCCTCCACTTGTTACCTGTATTAATGGCACCTGTTTGAACTCGTTATCAGTATAATAATATAATAATAATAATAAAAAACCTGTCCACAACCTCAAACAGTCACACTCCAAACTCCACTATGGCCAACACCAAAGAGCTGTCAAAGGACACCAGAAACAAAATTGTAGACCTGTACCAGGCTGGGAAGACTGAATCTGCAATAGGTAAGCAGCTTGGTGCTAAGAAATCAACTGTGGGAGCAATTATTAGAAAATGGAAGACATACAATACCACTGATAATCTCCCTCGATCTGGGGCTCCACGCAAGATCTCACCCAGTGGGGTCAAAATGATTACAAGAACGGTGAACAAAAATCCCAGAACCACATGGGGGGACCTAGTGAATGACCTGCAGAGAGCTGGGACCAAAGTAACATAGGCTACCATCAGTAACACACTACCCCACTAGGGACTCAAATCCTGCAGTGCCAGACGTGTCCCCCTGCTTAAGCCAGTACATGTCCAGGCCTGTCTGAAGTTTGCTAGAGAGCATTTGGATGATCCAGAAGAGGATTGGGAGAATGTCATATGGTCAGATGAAACCAAAATAGAACTTTTTGGTAAAAACTCAACTCGTCGTGTTTGGGGGAGAAAGAATGCCGAGTTGCATCCAAAGAACACCATACCTACTGTGAAGCATGGAGGTGGAAACATCATGCTTTGGGGCTGTTTTTCTGCAAGGGGACCAGGATGACTGATCCGTGTAAAGGAAAGAATGAATGGGGCCATGTATCATGAGATTTTCAGTGAAAACCTCCTTCCATCAGCAAGGGCATTGAAGATGAAACGTGGCTGGGTCTTTCAGCATGACAATGATCCCAAACACACTGCCCCGGGCAATGAAGGAGTGGCTTCGTAAGAAGCATTTCAAGGTCCTGGAGTGGCCTAGCCAGTCTCCAGATCTCAACCCCATAGAAAATCTTTGGAGGGAGTTGAAAGTCCATGTTGCCCAGCGACAGCCTCAAAACATCATTGCTCTAGAGGAGATCTGCATGGAGGAATGGACCAAAATACCAGCAACAGTGTGTGAAAACCTTGTGAAGACTTACAGAAAACGTTTGACCTCTGTCATTGCCAACAAAGGGTATATAACAAAGTATTGAGATGAACTTTTGTTATTGACCAAATACTTATTTTCCACCATAATTTGCAAATAAATTCTTTAAAAATGTAATTTCCTGGAATTTTTTTTCTTATTTTGTCTCTCCTAGTTGAGGTATACCTATGGTGAAAATTACAGGCCTCTCATCTTTTTAAGTGGGAGAACTAAATACTTTTTTGCCCCACTGTAAATACTTTGCAACCATTTTTGATGACTTTGATGAACTGCTGTCTATAATTTGTATTGACTTTGACTGTGTGGTTATTGTCGGTGATTTTAACATCCATGTTGATAACCCCCAGGACAAAGGGACTAAAGAACTGTGTTGTGTTCTTGGTAACTATGGACTGACTCAGCATGTGACGGAGCCCACACACAACAAGGGGCACACTCTGAACTTAATCATCTCCAAAGATCGGAACATTTCCAAGGTTGTGGTAAATGATGTTTCTCTCTCTGATCATTCCTGTTTTCTTTGAGAGTACTATCTCTGTGCACACAAATATTCAGAGGTAATCACTGAAAACACGAGTGAAACATTTATTCAGCTCTTCCACACCTGCCCTCTCTTGAGTCTCAGTCAATGAGCTTGTGGATAATTTCAATTCTAAATTCTTACAAATATTATTGATGGCATTGCACCCACTAAGGTGAAGTTTGCCTCTGGTAAGAAAAGATCTCCATGGAGAAATGCCACGCTGGTCAAAATAGAGAAAAGAGAGTGTCGAAAAGCTGAACACAGGTGGTAAAAAACAACTCTCCAGGTTCATTATGACATCTGTAAAGAGAGACTTCACATTTATAATTTGGAACTGAGAAATCTAATGCGGTCCTTCTCCTCTGACATCATCACCAAAAACAATAATAATGCACGTGCCTTGTTTGCTACTGTCGACAGGCTAACAAACCCTCCTGTGTCAGTAGCCTCTGAACTTCTATCCACCAGGGCCTGCAATGAATTTGGATCCTTCTTCTTCACCGACAGAATTCAGAAAATTAGACAAGCAGTCAGTGTGTACATATCAGGTACAGGATATGTGTTGTCCCTGTGTCCACTTAAAATCAATTCAGGTAGTATGACAATTTTTTCCAATAAAACACAAAAACCTGGAGGTCATTATACAACATCTAAAATCTTCCTCCTGCTGCCTTGACATTCTGCCTACAGGCTTTTTCAAAATTGTTTCAAATTGCATGGCCTCAGATCTTCTGCAAATTGTCAATACATCTCTTCTCTCAGGTGTCTTCCCACAGGCCCTGAAAACTGCCATCATCAAGCCACTCTTAAAAAAGAACAATCTAGACACTTCCCACAGGCCCTGAAAACTGCCATCATCAAGCCACTCTTAAAAAAGAACAATCTAGACACTTCACTAATGAACAATTATAGGCCCATATCAAACCTCCCGTTTTTTAAGTAAAATCATTGAAAAGTTTTTCATCAACTGAACAATTTCTTGGCACTAAACAACCGTTTTCATGTCTTCCAGTCAGGATTTCAACCACACCACAGCACGGAGACTGCTGTGACATTCAGGTCTTCAATGACATCCACTGAAACACAGACAGTGGCAGAATTTCAGTCTTAGTATTACTGGATCTCAGTGCTGCATTTGACACAGTTGGCCACAACATATTACTAGGCTGACAGGAAAACTGGGTGGGACTTTCTGGCACAATACTAAACTGCTTTGAATCCTACTTAAAGGACAGGGACTACTTTGTGTCTATAGGTAATTACACATTTGAGAGGACAAAAATGACATGCAGAGATCCCTAAAGGCTCCATTCTGGGGCCTCTTCAGTTCAACATCTACATGCTCTAACTAGCTCAGATTAAGACCAAACAACAAAATATGTTACCATAATTATGCAGGCGACACACAAATTTACATAACCATATCACCAGGCGCCTACGGTCCAATACAAGCACAGAGTAAGTGCATTGAACAAATCAACGATTGGATGTGCCAGAATTTTCTTTAATTAAACAAAGACAAAACTGAAGTAATTGTTTGTGGAGCCAAGGAAGAACAATTAAAAGCTTCAATTGGTAATGTTAAAAACCACAAACCAAGCCAGAAATCTTGGTGTAGTCATGGACACAGATCTGAATTTCAACAGACTTATGTCTAAAGGATTTGTCCATGCTTTTTTATTCAGAAGACTCGACTACTGTTACGGTGTCTTTATAGGTCTCCCTAAAAAGTCAATCAGACAGCTGCGGTTGATCCAAAACGCTGCTGCTCGAGACCTCACTAAGAATAACAATGTGGATCATATCACTCCAGTTGTCAGATCTTTACACTGGGGTCCTGTCTGTCAAAGAATTGCTTTAAAAATACTACTGTTAGTTTATAAAGCACTGAATGGTTTAGGGCCAAAACACATTTCTGATCTGCTGCTACGTTATGAACCATGTAGACCTCTCAGGTCATCTGGGACGGGTCGGCTTTCTGTTCCCAGAGTCAAAACTAAACATGGAGAGGCAATGTTTAGTTTTTATGCTCCACATATCTGGAACAAACTCCCACAAAACTGCAGGTCTGCTGCAACTCTCAGTTCTTTTAAATCAAGGCTGAAGACTTTTCTGTTTTCTGCTGCCTTTTATTAAATCAAATTTGGGGCTTTTGATTAATATCTTACACTGCACTATAACTTTTATTCTTCTGTTTTATGCCTTATTCTATTTTAGCTTATTTTTATTTCCAATTTAACACTTAATTTATTAACTTCATAATGTATTTTTAAATGTCTTTTTATATTGCCTTGTGTTGCTTTTACATTCTGTCTTAATGTCTCTTATGTGTTATGTAAAGCACTTTGAATTTCCTTGTTGTTAAAATTTGCTATAGAAATAAACTTGCTTTGCCTTACCTTGCACTTGATCATCACCGTACAGTAGATGATACAACAGTATTATGATATTGTGACATCCAGTTTTACTGTTTAAACAGTTTAAACTCAGAACTTTGAAAAAACATAAAATGTGAATGATTTTTTTCAGGATTTTTCATCCTGATGAGGTTAAATGAAAAATGTATAGAAACAGTCAAATTAAAAGTTAGTATACAGTGGCACAAAATATCAACGAGAGGGCTATAACCACTTGTTCATTTGTCAGTAAGTAATGATAGCACTGTAAAATCAATTGTCTTTTATTTTGTTATTATTATTTTTGTTTTTTCTTGTATTACTGTGTGACACAACAGTGTTATAGTGACATTCAGCAGCTGATGTTGCTCCTGAAAATTTACGATTATACAATTTTATTTTTGTTACTTTGATTGCTAACACTGTCATCTGTTTGAATGATAGATATAACCTCCTCTGGCAAAAATTAAGCTATTTGGTTTATCCTTCATTTTGACATGGCAGCAGTTTTCAGCCCATTGATTGTTTTCTTTATTTTTTTAACAGCAAGAGAAATTAGTTTTGAGGGCATTTCTTTGTAGTTTCAGTCTTAATACTTTTTCACTCCTGTCACGAAAATGATGAGTGTGATTTGTTAAATACATGTTTTCAAAAAAAAGGTCAACAAAAAAAAAAAATCCTATCAATAAGTATTTCCTTAATGTTTCATATGGTTTATAATGATCTCAGTCTGATTAACAAATAAGTGATTTCAATTCTGAATTAAAGCTGTAAGCAGCGATGACCGGGCCCTCGCACCTTCACGCACATTACAAATGGCAAAAAATATGCAAAAATTGCAAAGTAAATTCAAAATGGCTGACTTCCTGTTGGACTTATGGCTCCAAGATGCTTTTTTGTGTGTCTGGACATGATACATGTACCACCCAAATTTTGTTCATCTACATCAAATTTAAAGGTGGGGGCTTTGAAATATTCTAGGGGGCGCCCTCGAGCCATTTTGCCACACCCAAGTCTGAGACCTATATCAGACCTTTGAATATCCCAACACGTGTGCCAAGTTTTGTGAGTTTTCAAGCATCCTTAGCCCCTAAAAAACAGCTTCCTGTTTCATGGAGAATAATGTGTCGGCATGGCAACAGCTTTAGATGAAAACTCAAAAGCTTCATCATTTAGCATCATCAACGTCTTCCAACTTAGCTAACCAAATTTGAGGTGCATCTGGTTAACCTGGCAGGAGTAGTTAGTAAAAGTATGGGGCATATAACTTCCTGTTGCCAGTAGGTGGCGCTATTACTATGATTCAATATGGGCTTGTACATGTCTTCAGACCGGGACTCTTATCAAATGTGAAATTTAGGAAAGATCTGATGATGTGGGGTCGAGTTACAACAGTTTGTTTTGCAGTGGCAAAACATCGAAATTTCCAGCATCACCACGGCAACGGCGTTCTATGGTATCTCACAATCTTCACAATATAGCATCATCAAGGCTTTTCTGACCAAATTTGACGTTGATCAGTTCAACCTGCTATGCAGGGGTCATAAAAGTACAGCACCTGTAACTTCCTGTTGGCAGTAGGTGGCGCTATGAGTATGACTCAGCGTTGACACATAGATGTGTTCAGGTGAGGACCTTCATCAAGCATGAGAAATTTGGTGCACATTGGACGATCTACTTTTCATCACAAAGGTCTTTAGATGACACTGACCAAATCTGAAGTCAGTGAGATTAAAGCTCTAGGAGGAGTTCATTAAAATCCAACCCCTGGAAATGGCAAAAACTGCCAAAATTGCACAGTAAATTCAAAATGGCCGACTTCCTGTTGGACATAGAGTATGGCTCCAAGAGGCTTTTTTGTGTGTCTGGACATGATACATGTGCCTACCAAATCTTGTTCATCTACATCAAATTTAAGGGTTGGTTCTTTTAATTTGAAATGTTCTAGGGGGCGCCCTTGAGTCACTTTGCCCCACCAAGCCCAAGACCCATATCAGACAACTAAATAATGGTAAATAGACTGCACTTATGTAGCGCTTTTCTAGTCTTCCGACCAGTCAAAGTGCTTTTACACTACAAGCAACATTCACCCATTCACACACACACTCACACACCAATGGCAGCAAGCTACCACGCAGGGTGCTGGCACAGCCATCGAGGTTCAGTATCTTGCCCAAGGACACTTCGACATGTGGACTGGAGGAGCCGGGAATCGAACCACCGCTCTTCTGATTAGTGGACGACCCACTCTCCCTCCTGAGCCACAGCCGCCCCTTCTACATCCCTTCTAATGTGTATGCCAAGTTTTATGAGTTTTCAAGCATCTTTAGCCCTTCAAAAATAGTTTCTTGTTTCATGGCGAATAATGCAACGCTATGGCAACAGCTTTTGATGAAAACTCAAAAGCTTCACTATTTAGCATAATCAACATATTCCAATTTAGCTGACCAAATTT
The DNA here is from genome assembly GCA_038419695.1 of Scomberomorus guttatus. NCBI lineage: Eukaryota > Metazoa > Chordata > Actinopteri > Scombriformes > Scombridae > Scomberomorus > Scomberomorus guttatus. Next base: position 31,339,942 of record CM076455.1, on the reverse strand, counting down.
TAGGTGCATCTGGCATCTGGTATATAACTTCATATAACTTCCTGTTGCTAGTAGGTGGAGCGATTAGTATGATTCAATATTGGCCTGTACATGTTTTCAGATCGGGACTCTCATCAAACGTGGAATTTGGGGAAGATCTGATGATATGGAGTCAAGTTACAACAGTTTATATTGTCATGTCGAAAAACATTGAAATTTGCCGCGTCACCACAACAATGGCATTCCATGAAAACTCAAAAGATTCACAATATAGCATCACCAAGGTCTTAAGGCTTTTCTGACCAAATTTTAAGTGGATCTGGTCAACATCCTGGGCAGAGCTCATGAAAATACAGAAACTGTAACTTCCTGTTGCCAGTAGGTGGTGCTATGACTATGACTCAATATTGACATGTAGACGTGTTCAGGCCGGGACTCTTAACAAGCACCTTAACTTTGGGACAGACTGGACGATGTAAATTCGAGTTACAACCACTTCCTTTTTCATGGTAAATTGATGAAGTTCGCTGCGTCGCCACGGCAACACAGTTCAATGAAAACTAACCAGTTTGATAATTTTTCATCACAAAGGTCTTTAGGTGACACACTCAAAATTGGAAGTCAGTCGGGTTTAATCTCTAGGAGGAGTTTGTTAAAGTACAAGCCTGGAAATGCCAAAAATTGCACAAAAATTGCCAAGTAAATTCAAAATGGCTGACTTCCTGTTGGAACGGCATGTCTCCAAGAGGCTTTTTTGTGCGTCTGCACATGGTACATGTACCTACCAAATTTCATTCATCTACATCAATTCTGAAGGAGGGGCTTCGAATTTGAAATTTTTTAGGGAGGTGCTATCGAGCCATTTTGCCACGCCCATGCCCTAGACCGATAAAATTTTTCACCACTGCAGCATGTTTAGCCCCTGAAAAACGCGATTCTTTGGGGAGAATAATAATAATAATATTAATAATAATTCCTTCAGGAACAAGAGGGCCTTCGCACAACTCGGTGCTCGGGCCCTAATTAAAGCTGCAAGCAGCGATGATCAGGCCCTCGCACATTCGTGCATGTTGGGGAGCACCACAGTTGAAGTGCTTTTATTGTGGGCATGCAAATGTGTTCATTACCATGATGTTATCGAACATTGCACAAACTAGTTAAATATCACTTCCTGTGTCCACTATGTTGTGCTAGAGAACACCCACTAATTATACATCATGTTGCTCTATAACAAGTGTAGACTGCACCTTCTAAATTTCATGTGCATTGGATAATAACTTTTCATCACAAAGGCCTTTAGATGACACTGACTGTATTTGAAGTCGGTGGGGTAAATCTTTAGGAGGAGTTCGTTAAAATACGTGTGGAAATGGCAAAAAATGCGCAAAAATCACAAATTGAATTCAAAATGGCCACCCTCCTGTTGGCTTCAAATTTGAAATTTTATAGGGGGCGCTATCAGGCCATTTTGCCACGTCCATGCCCAAGACCCATAAAATATCAAATTTTTCACCACTGCAGCATGTTTAGCCCCTGAAAAACACAATTCTTTGGGGAGAATAATAATAATAATATTAATAATAATTCCTTCAGGAACAGGAGGGCTTTCGCACCATTCGATGCTCATGCCCTGATAATAATAATAACAATAATAAAAATAATAATAACATTATTATTAATAATAATAATAATAATAATAACTCCCTCAGGAACAAGAGGGCCTTCTCACCATTTGGTGCTCCGGCCCTATTGATCCCTTCAAAAATAATAGGTTCCTCGCACTTTCAGTGCTAGGGACCGTTGGGCCCCTGGCACTTTCGTGCTCGGGCCCTAACTATAGCCTCTGCCTTCACACAGCCAGATCATCTTAAGTCATGTCAGTGCTATTTCTGGAAGAATGTGTTTGAAAGCTATTTGGGGGGCTGATCAACATGAAAATCTGGCATCAGTTTGCCTACGGCTTGTAGCCTAATCATCACATTCATCATCACTCCTCTCTCTCCTCTCTTCCAGTAATCAGTATGCTTTGTCCGACAAAGGTAGGCTCACAGCTTGAGGATGACATCACCATGGCAATGCAGCTCACCGACAGCCTGAGAGGAAATCTTCTCTGGGATAGGCTGATGCTGGCTGCCGCCCACCATCTCCACACATGCGCCATCCAATCAAATTAGACATGGGTTAATTTGTGGTACAACATAGAGACACAGGAGCACAGTGCAGAATGCCTCTGGGTATCTCTACACTCATCCTCTTCACATTGTTGGCCTGGACAGTAAATAAAAGGCTGGAGGGGTGTGTGTGTGAGTGCGTGAGAGAGTGAGAGAGAAAGAGAGAGAGGGAGAGAGATGGTCCCATCCCGTGTGTTTTGGGGTGTGTAACAGATGAGAGAAGGTGAAGGAACCAGGGAGGGAAGGATAATAAGACAAAGGACAAAGGTGGATAGAGCAAGGGGGCTGTGGGGAAATGAAAAGATGGGAAGGAAATAAATAAGGAAAACTATTATGCAAGAAAATATAAAAATTGAAAAAGCTTAGGGAGGAAGGAGAGAATGTAGTAAGAGACACAGGAAGAAAAAAAATCAAAAAAAAAATACGATGTGGAAATATGAAATTAACTTCAGGGGAAAATGGGCTTAATTTTTTGTTTATTTCCAGTTGGATTGATTTAGGGTTTATTAATGCATCATTTCCCATACTAAATGATTAGTCTTGGGGACAGTTAATGAAAGAGCTTAAGTTTGGGTTGAGCTACAGACCAGCAACCAGGCCACAAAAAACGTGCAGCCGAGGCCAGGTTTGGATAGGTTTACAAGATAAAATAATTTTCCTCAGAGGGAAAAAAGCTTGAACACCTGAGGCCAGATGCATAAATGATGCATACACACAAAAACCACAGTGAGAGACTGAATCTTTTAGTAAGACATTGTTTAGTTTGATAACCAGCTGCACTGATTGTGTGATTTTGTTTGTTTTTGCGTTTACAAAGAGATTTGTAAAATGCCAATCAAAGGCACATTTATAAACGTAACATTGATTAACTACTTTTGTGTGATTCATTTTATCATTATTTTAATTTAAATAGGAGTCAACATTTTATTTTGCTGTTAATATTTTTATTTCATCCTCAGTTGTGTCACACCTTGTAAAGTTGGTGTTATAAGAATTTCTTTTACAATAATGAAGACTGGATCCGAAGAGTCAAAGTAAAAGTTCAATTTATTTACTTGTACAAGGAGGAGCGTTTAACAATGCAACATCAAGTAAGGTTACAAAGAAAAGGCTCCCATATGGAGCATCTACAATCAACCTTATATGCTGTTAAACTGGGCGGTTCAGTTACCAATAATAATAATAATAATAATAATTACTGACACATAACTCTACTCACGTCATGGCACTCTCCAACTCCTCCAAATGTGGATCCTTAAATCAAGATAACCGTCTTCTGACCCTCGTCCCTTCTAACTTCTCCAAACACACATATATTTTGCTGACACTTCTCTATGTTTTCCCTGCTATCTACATTATTAATGCAGTAAAACAAAAGAGAACAGAGACATTCTTCATGACAAGCAGAAACATTCACATGGTAAAACCTTTAATCACAGTATAAACCTAATTTTTATAACAGTTGGTTTAGATATGAGTGCTACAAACTAATCATTAATTACATTTCTGAGATATCACTGCCAACGATGGTTTACAGGTCTATGTGATGAATTAATGATATGGATAGTATAAAGCCGTGCGTGTAATAACAGCTGTTCTGGCTGTTATAGAACTTTGCCAAGGCAACACAATTGGTGAAACGGCACTTCTTTCCTGTTTGTTTCATTGACAGATGTACAGAGTGGTAGAGCAGGCAGCAAACTGATAAGAAAGCGGCTGGTTCAGGGCATGTCTTCCATTTATGGCTAATTGTGGGAGTGGAAATGAGGGTCGTGCACGTGTGCCCAGTTCCTCAATGACTGACATTTATAAAACAGAACCATGCATACGCATGGCTTTATAAATTTGACGAAAAGAATACATGTGTATATTTCTAGCTTTGTGCATACACATAGTTTTAGTCTTAAATATACACAGAGTTTTAGGCATCTGGTCCCTGGAATTGAGATCACGGTATTTCCAGAGAATTCACACCAAAATCTGCCCCCTTTTACCAGTAAAAATACCTTTTGTTTGTGTGTGCTCATGTATCTGTTTCATGGTTTGTGTGTTGATGGACTGAAGATCATTGTATCTATATAGACAAAGGCAACTTCTCCAAACCTCATTAACACTATCATCATAACTAAATACTGACATCCAACCTTAGTCAAGTCAATTTTATTTATATCGCTACTGGAGGTTGGTCAACATGGCTCTGAATTTTCAGCATTATTGGACACTGTTTAAATGGGTAAAATACTATTTCCAGTGTGCAGTATGTGGCACTGGAGATGACATATTGTAAATTGTGTATACATTTGATGAACTATGTGTCATTTAGGCTACAATTCCTGTTGCCCGTAGACAATGCTACGTAAGTGAAATTTTAATGCAGCAATACATTTACCAGAAGGCACCTGACATGGATATACATTTTAATGAATATTGAACATTGCATGCAGGCGATAACTATCACTTCCTGTGTCCACTATGTGGCACTAGAGAACACCCACTAAATATACTTCATATTGCTGTATATTGTGTAGACAACACCATGTAAATTTCATGTAAATTGGATGTTTGTCACATAAGGCTGATTTCCTGTTGTCAACAGCTTGTGCTATGACTTTGACTAAATATTGACATGTAGATGTGTTCAGGCCTGGGCTTTTATCAAACATGAGAAATTTGGGGCAGATTGGACAATGTAAAGTGGAGTTACAACTTCCTGTTTAATGTCCCAAACATGTTTTGGGCAAAATTCACCAGCACGCCACGCCAAGGGCGTTCCATGAAATATAAAAAGCTTTGCAATTTAGCATCGCAAAGGTCTTTAGACGTAACCTAACAACTCTGAAGTTGCTCGGGTTAAATCTCTAGGAGTTTATTAAAATACGCCTGTTAATGGCTTCACTTTGCAAAAAAAATGCACAATTTATTCAAAATAGCTGACTTCCTGTTGGACTTAGGGTATGGCTCCAAGAGGATTTTTTTAAAGTCTGGAGATGGTACATCTGCCTACCAAATTTTGTGCATCGACGTCAAATTTCAAGGTGGGGACTTTTAATTTGAAATTTTCTAGGGGGTGCCCTTGAGTAATTTTGCCAGAACCAAGCGGAAAACCCATATCAGACAACGAAATACACCCCTTCTGACGCATGTGCAGATTTTTGTGAGTTTTCAAGCATCCCTAGCCCTTTCAAAACAGCTTCCTGTTTCATGGCATGTCAACACATTTTGATGAAAACTGAAAAGCTTCACCATTTAGCATCAACGTCTTACAACTTAGCTGACCAAATTTTAGTTGTGGAGTTGGGTTTTCAACCGTTTATATTTTAATGTCGAAACATCAAAAATCGCCACGTTGCCACAACAACAGTGTTCCATTAAAACTCACAAGATTCACAGTATCGTGTCACCAAGGTCTTAAGGCTTTTCTGATCAACCTCCTGAGCAGAGGTCATGAAAATACAGAAACTGCAACTTCCTGTTGCCAGTAGGTGGCACTATGACTATGACTCAATATTGACATGTAGATGTGTTCAGAATGGGACTCTTAACAAGCACCAGAACTTTGGGGCAGATTGGGTGATGTAAATTTGAGTTACAACTTTTTTAATGGCGAATCATCAAAGTTTGTCGCGTTGCCACGGCAACAGAGTTAAATGAAAACTCACCCTTTTGATAACTTTTCATCACAAAGGTTTTTAGATCACACTCACCAAATTTCAAGTCGGTTGGTTTATATCTCTAGGAGGAGTTTGTTCGCCGCGTCGCCATGTCAATGGCGTTCCATGAAAACTCACAAGATTCACAATATAGCATCACTAAGATCAAATTTAGTATTTCACATCCTGTGTCCAAACAGCGCTGGAGAAACACAGATTTTGTATGTTAAACTGCTTTATTCCGTGTTTTTACTGGTTTTAATCCACATATACGTTTGTTTTGGAGAGGAGGAGCCCTCTGCGGTTAATTCGGCTCCCAGTAAAAACCTGCTTAACATCTGGATCTTAAGTTATCAGTTAACAAGCTGAGCAAACGTTAGCAGCAACTAGGCTAGCTGCCCCTCCCAGACATCCTGTGCCCAGCGTTGGAGAAACACTGATTTTTATGTGAAATTGCTTTATTCTGTGTTTCTGCCTGTTTTAATCACCAGGTCTGTTTATTCTGGAGAGGAGGACACCTCTGCTCCCGGTAAAAACATCCTGAACGATGAACACCGAAGTAATCCTAACGTGGAGAAGCCGGTTATTTAACAATAAGGATAACAACTCCCATGATCACAACATCATCAAACTCCATCTTTTGTTATTGTTTTGATATACAACAATAGATACATAAGTATGTCTTATTGTATAGCAGGAGTCAAGTATTGTGTGCAGCTGGACAGCAGCAAACACAGGGTCCTATACTGGGAGCCCAGCTGCAATAATTGATTTCTGCTGCCACACCAAGGCTAAATGACTGGGATTAGTGGACTATGAACAAGGCCTATTTATTACTGGGATGCTCATGATTAGCTCGTTACTCAGCTCACTGAGGCTCATCTAGCCACCTGTCACAGGGGAGAGGGGGACTGTGAGTGGATGCGTGTGAAGCCTGTGTAGTCAATAGGCCTTGCCCACAAGTATTACAGCAACAAAGTTAGCAAAGCCATTCACAAGAAATCCCCCAGCATTTAATACAATGATACAGACTGTATTTTATCTGTAGCAGCCAATAATGTAATAATCTTTCCATTCTAAATGTAATAAAAGTCAATAATGTAATAACTTACCCATAATGTAATAAAATTTCTAAACCAATAATAATAAGTAATAACTTTTTGCACATAATGTAATAAGTTATTAGATTACTGGCTGGTTATTACATTATTAGCTGGGTTTAAAAAAAACATTAAAAAAATGTAATAACTGGAGCCGATAATGTAATAATATACTTATATCACTTTATTAAAGTTTTATTTATTGGCTATAAAGTGTCACACTTCCATGACACTTACCCTCACTGTTGCCTCTTTCAAATGGCTGCTCAAAAACGTGATCACTCACACATACACACACACTCTCTCTCTGTGGGAATTATGGCTATTTATTTGTCTGTGGTACTCGATGGTCAGACTTATCTCCAGTCCTGCCTTCTACTCCCTAACCATTTGAGAACCAAATGAAGTGCGAGCACACATTTGCAAACACAAACAATTACTCTTATGTTATTTAATATGAAATCTATACCTCTTTGAAGATGCTTTGTCCTCCTATACAAATACCACCATTTCTTTTCATGAAAAATGTCATCACCATCAAAATGTATTACCATCAGAATCCTTGCCCCGTTTACATCCCTGGCTATTTGAATACAGTTGTGACAAGCTCGGCAAAGAGTCTAAAACTGAAGCAAATGATATCTATAGTTCATTCTTGAAGACGTGTATTTTCTTTGGCAGTCCCCATAACTGACCACTAGATGGCCGTTGATTGACAAGTTATCCAGTCATGTGACTCTGACATCAGGCTTTCTTACTTTGTCTGCAAACTTCTGTCTTTGTTATCACACATGTTGAAAGGTAATTAGTGATTTAATATAGTTTAGTAAATGTAGTTTATTTAGGTGACATTCATGCACATAGATTAGCACTTCTTATATATTTAGTGCAAGAGGATATACAAATTAGTGAGATTATTCTAATTAACCCTCGAAGACCCGTGGAGGAGTCTGTGCCTTCGGCCGACTGTCTTTCAGATGCTGCAGCGGGCTCAGTTTTAAAGCTAATGAAGATACTGGTGTCATAAGAAACTAGAAGATCTAAGGCATCAATTGGTACCAACCATGTCATACTAGCTTGCTTTTTGCCTTTTTTGACCCATACTGAATCAACACACATCAATTCCATACAAATTTGAATGTCTCTTAAAACTTATAGTAAACTGCATGGTTTTTGCTCAAAACTGCATGGGATTAGCATAAAATTGGCATGTCTGTCAAGGTGAGACTAGCAGGTACCCATAGAACCCATTTTCATTCACATATCTTCTCTTAAAGAAGCCTCTGAAAGATGTCGGCCGAGGGCGCAGACACCCCCACGGGTCTCTGAGAGTTAATTAGAATGTATATCCTCTAACACTAAATATATAAGAAATGTTAATCTAGGGTGCATGAATATCACCTAAATAAACTGTATTTACTAAATTAAATTAAATCACTAGTTACCTTTTAACATGTGTAATAAGGAAGACAGAAGTTTGCAGACAAAGGAAGAAAGCCTAATGTCAGAGTCACTTGACTGGATAACTTGTCAATCAACAGCCATCTAGTGGTCGGTTATGGGGACTGCCAAAAAAATACACGTGTTCAAGAATGACCTAGATATTGTTTGCTTCAGTTTTAGACTCTTTGTCAAGCTTGTCACAACTGTATTCAAATAGCCAGGGATGTAAATAGGGCAAGGATTCTGATGGTAATACATTTTCATCTAACTTTTCAGGAGTCAGTTTGTTATATATACAGTACAGACCAAAAGTTTGGACACACCTTCTCATTCAATGTGTTTTCTTTATTTTCATGACTATTTACATTGTAGATTCTCACTGAAGGCATCAAAACTATGAATGAACACACGTGGAGTTATGTACTTAACAAAAAAAGGTGATATAACTGAAAAAAAGGTTTTATATTCTAGTTTCTTCAAAATAGCCACCCTTTGCTCTGATTACTGCTTTGCACACTCTTGGCATTCTCTTGATGAGCTTCAAGAGGTAGTCACCTGAAATGGTTTTCCAACACTCTTGAAGGAGTTCCCAGAGATGTTTAGCACTTGTTGGCCCCTTTGCTTTCACTCTGCGGTCCAGCTCACCCAAAACCATCTCGATTGGGTTCAGGTCCGGTGACTGTGGAGGCCAGGTCATCTGCCGCAGCACTCCATCACTCTCCTTCTTGGTCAAATAGCCCTTACACAGCCTGGAGGTGTGTTTGGGGTCATTGTCCTGTTGAAAAATAAATGATCGTCCAACTAAACGCAAACTGGATGGGATGGCATGTCGCTGCAGGATGCTGTGGTAACCATGCTGGTTCAGTGTGCCTTCAATTTTGAATAAATCCCCAACAGTGTCACCAGCAAAACACCCCCACACCATCACACCTCCTCCTCCGCTTCACAGTGGGAACCAGGCATGTGGAATCCATCCGTTCACCTTTTCTGCGTCTCACAAAGACACAGCGGTTGGAACCAAAGATCTCAAATTTGGACTCATCAGACCAAAGCACAGATTTCCACTGGTCTAATGTCCATTCCTTGTATTTCTTGGCCCAAACAAATCTCTTCTGCTTGTTGCCTCTCCTTAGCAGTGGTTTCCTAGCAGCTATTTGACCATGAAGGCCTGATTTGCGCAGTCTCCTCTTAACAGTTGTTCTAGAGATGGGTCTGCTGCTAGAACTCTGTGTGGCATTCATCTGGTCTCTGATCTGAGCTGCTGTTAACTTGCGATTTCTGAGTCTGGTGACTCGGATGAACTTGTCCTCAGAAGCAGAGGTTACTCTTGGTCTTCCTTTCCTGGGTTGGTCCTCATGTGTGCCAGTTTCGTTGTAGCGCTTGATGGTTTTTGCGACTCCACATTTAAAGTTTTTGCAATTTTCCGGACTGACTGACCTTCATTTCTTAAAGTAATGATGGCCACTCGTTTTTCTTTAGTTAGCTGATTGGTTCTTGCCATAGTATGAATTTTAACAGTTGTCCAATAGGGCTGTCGGCTGTGTAGTAACCTGACTTCTGCACAACACAACTGATGGTCCCAACCCCATTGATAAAGCAAGAAATTCCACTAATTAACCCTGATAAGGCACACCTATGAAGTGAAAACCATTTCAGGTGACTACCTCTTGAAGCTCATCGAGAGAATGCCAAGAGTGTGCAAAGCAGTAATCACAGCAAAGGGTGGCTATTTTGAAGAAACTAGAATATAAAACATGTTTTCAGTTATTTCACCTTTTTTTGTTAAGTACATAACTCCACGTGTTCATTCATAGTTTTGATGCCTCCAGTGAGAATCTACAATGTAAATAGTCATGAAAATAAAGAAAAGGCATTGAATGAGAAGGTGTGTCCAAACTTTTGGCCTGTACTGTACATAGAGAGAGAGAGTGCTGAATAGCTATAATTGTGTGGTTGAAACAGTTTGCTTGAAAAAGTGATTTGAATGTGTTTAATTAAAGATGACATTTTTCATGAAAAGAAATGGTGGTCTTTGTATTTGAGGACAAAGCATCTTCAAAGAGGTATAGATTTCATATTATATGACATAAGAGTAATTGTCTGTGTTTGCAAACCTCTTCATTTTGTTCTCAAATGGTTAAGGAGTAGAAGGCAGGGCTGGAGAAAAGTCTAACCATCAAGTACCACAAACAAATAAATAGTCATAATTCCTACAGAGAGAGTAGGGGTGTGTGTGTGTGTGTGTGTATGTGTGTGTGAGTGATCAGATTTTTGAGCAGATATTTGAAAGAGGCAACAGTGAGGGTAAGTGTCATGGAAGTGTGACACTTTATAGCCAATAAATAAAACTTTAATAAAGTGATATAAGTATATTATTACATTATCGGCTCCAGTTATTACATTTTTTTATGATTTTTTTAACCCAGCTAATAATGTAAAAACCAGCTAATAATGTAATAACTTATTACATTATGTGCAAAAGTTATTATGTTATTGGTTTAGAAATTTTATTACTGTTGGGCCTCAACCATGGGGTCAGACAAAGGCAGGCCTACATGTAAAACCTGAAGCCTGACCATGAGGCTTCCTTTGTCCCCTGAAACAAAGGGAGCAGCACCAAAATGCTGCTCACAGAGCCTTCCTCCCACAATGCTTTGCCAGTTCGCACCTAAGTGAGAAATCACAGCGGGGAGCTCAATTCCGGGTCGCAGATTGGCAGAGACCCACAACCACCACCGGGAGTCATGGCAACACAGCCGTGACGTCACCGCCCCCTTAAGAAGCGGCTGCACGGAGTTACCGTTGCCTTTCCACAGTAACCGAGCTAGGAGGAAGTTCGCTTTCTTCACCAGCCAGATTTACTAACGGAGGTAACTTTACACGTGTACCTACTCCCCCTTTCTTTTTGGAGTTTCTCCCCTCGCTGGACGAGACGAAACCACGACCCGTGTTCAACACAATCACCGGATCCGAGAGAGAGCGCTGTGTGCAACCCAGCCCTCTCACCATACCTGCAGAAGGAAGAAAGGATTTTCTTCACGGAGAAGCGGATAACTTCTATGCCCCGCTATCTACCGACCAAGTCGACCACCCTGAGTTTCCTCGCTGCCCCACCGAGAAACCAGCCGCCGTTATCTTCGAGGAATTACGGCCCGCTGCCGTACGGTTGCGCGACGTCAGCTGGTCAGATCACGGCCACCATTCCTGGTCCTGCTCACACACACACACACACCCACCCATACACACACACACCCACACGCTTTGCTTACACATGTGGAACTTGTTTATAGCTGTTATCTGTGTATTTGTTGTAGTATTAGCTGGTAGTGCAGTGTGATTTAATCGACACATTTGTTAACTTTGTTGATTTTGTGGAGATTGATAAATACTGTTATAGCTTTAAAGAGAAGTCCTTCTGTCATTATTGTGTTTGTTTATTGTGATAAGTGGCTGATTGAGAGAGTCAGAGCTCGAACTCAAACCTTTGTTCACCTGTGAATTTGGACGTCACTCAGACTCTCACATCCAAGGTGAACGCTTTCATGAGACTACCTTTCTGCCTGGTTATTGGTCCCGGTTTCCGGGTGGTGCCCCGTAATTGTTAATCAAAATTAATAATTTTATCTGTTTTATAATTAATAATTATTTTTTGATAATCATTAATTATCACTGATAACCAGCCGTGTTCCTTAAGCTCCAACATTACATTATGGGAAAGTTATTACATTATCGACTTTTATTACAGTATGAATGGGAAAATTATTACGTTATTGGCAGTTATTACATTATCAGTAGTTATTACATTATTGGCTGCTACAGATAAAATACAGTCTGTATCATTGTATTAAATGCTGGGGGATTTATTGTGAATGGCTTTGCTAACTTATTAGGCTTCATTGCTATAATACTTGTGGGCAAGGCCTATTGACTACACAGGCTTAAATCTGCACAGAAAACATAAGCATCCACTCACAGTCTCCCTCTCCCCTGTGACAGGTGGCTAGATGAGCCTCAGTGAGCTGAGTAACGAGCAAATTCTGGGCATCCCAGTAATAAATAGGCCTTCTTCATAATTGGCAGTTATTACATTAACGGTAGTTATTACATTATTGGCTGTTACAGTATCTAAATAGACCGAGGCTCAGCTTGGGCCCATCTGCTGCTCCATGTATTACAAATGTAATTTATTTCAACACAGCCCAACAGCAATACAACAATGTGGGAAAAATACAAGCCATTTGTTATCTCTTACAGCCCAGTGTAGACCTAAGCCAGTGTACACTGTACTTATGTGATGGTACTGTTTTCACTCACTGTGTGATATGAGAGAAAAAGCACAAATATGGGACTCAATGTCAAATGTAGGGGAAAAATTAGGAAGTGATGAGAGAACGAAGGAGGGTAGTGATTTTTCACTGGGAGCCATAGTTAATTTCATGCTCTGTATTTTATTGTCATGCTTCAGTAATTGTGCCTCAGTGCCACATTAACGACAGCAACACTCTGCCACAAGCCAGTGGATACTCAGATCAGTAAGGATCAGCAGACCTACTGTGTATGTTAGTAAATAGTACACACACACCTTACACCATAGACACTATAGTGGAATATAATCACTACTGTAAACCCATGAAAGATGACAACATCAACCACATATATCATAAAGTTTTTGTTTTTTTTGTACTGTAAACAATGTCTATCTGAAAGATGTAACGCAAAACCTAAACTTTGTCCCAATAAATGTGCATATCAGTCCATATCAGGAGCAAAACAGTCCATATCTGTCATTTGAATGGGAGGGGGTTAATCAGAGCAAGAGCTGCTGTGGTCTGCGAACAACCCGAGCAAGTTGTAGATGAGCCACTTATCCCTACAGGCACTGCAGGAGCAGCATCAGACCGTTTTGTTGTGGCAGGACTTGAGAGACCCGTCCTGAAGGTCTCCTTAGCAGGGGAACAGAGAGGCAGGCAGGGGCAGAAGCCTGTCTAGTTTCAGGTTGTCTCAGATACAAGTGGAGTGAACCAGATAATGCTGTATACCTGGGGAGAGTGTCCATATGCTGTGGAACCACGGGTTGGTTCACTTGCGCTGAGGATGTATCCCAGGTGGATCGATGCGGTTTTGAGCAATCAGTGAAAAACTTTTGGTCCAGCTCAAGGATGTCTCAAATCCAATAGCTTGTATAGGAGTCTCTTGTTATCTGAGGAGACAACATCGTAAGGTCCAGTCCAGTTAGGGTCAAGTTTCTTTCTCTGTGTAGTAGGATCATCCATCCAAACAAGATCTCCACCTTGATAATGTTTGAACCTCACATTTGATGAAATAGTACTCACGCTTTAGTCTCTGCTCCTCTTAATGAGAACGAACAGCTTGGAAAACCGTGTCCAGCCCTTTCACCAGTTCTGTGCCACAGTTCTGTGGTGTTAGTAATACCACTGGCGTGGAGAGAGTCACAGTAGCAGGCAGATGAGGCTCTCTGCCATGAGCAAGAAAATAAGGTGAGTATCTAGTGCTAGAGTGTGGGGTGGAGTTAAATGAGAGAACCACTCCTGGCAGGTAGTGATCCCATTCACCACCATTTTGATGAATGAGTTGAGCCAACTGTTCTTTTAGAGTCCTGTTAAATCTCTCAACCATCCCATTACCATGGGGGTGGTATGGTGAGGTTCTTTTCTTTTTGATGTTCAGTCTCTGACATATTGTCTGGATGATTTCTGATTCATACTGCCGTCCCTGATCTGAAAATAGTTCCTCTGGAACTCCGTGTTCAGGAATGTAACGTTCACACAGTAGTTGTGCTACAGTAGTCACCTTCTGATCTAACATAGCAATTGCACTGACATACTTTGTGAAGTGGTCTTGTACTACAAGCACATACCTATGTCCTTGTGAAGTGAGAGACAGCTCAGTAATATCTGTGCAGACAAACTGGAATGGTCTTTCTGCCTGTATGCCTGTATGCAGAAGGAAGAAAAGGATTTCTTCACGGAGACACGGATAACTTCTCTGCCCCGCCGTCTACCAAGTCGACCCGCTGTTTCCCCCGCCATGCTGAGGTTCAGCTGCTGTCAAAACCCTGACGACAGAGCACTAGGACAGCCTCCGTCAGTATCCAAACCGGACCAAGACAGATGAAACACGCCTAATCGCTTTGTGAACCAATCACGTAAGAGGCTATGTTAGCTTTTAGCTTTAGTCTAACTTTTGTTGTTGATTTAACGGACCGCCGAGTCTCTTTTTCCTGCTATACTCTGAGGAGTATTTAAAGTTTGTTGCCTGTTTAGTTTGTGTTAACCACGCTAGACCGTTTTCATGTTTTGTCCCACTCGGGACTGCTGCTGTGTTTGTGCCATCGTGAGTGAGAAAGTAAGTTGTTTGTCGATCAAAAATCAGACAATGTGCGTTACAGACTGCCGTCTGCACACATGCTCTGTGGACAAACAACCGCTGCTCTCCCCTCACGAGTGTAGGATTTCGCCGTGAGCCGGCGTTTCTTCTCCTCCTTTCCCTCTTGCTACTAACACCCACACACATGCACATACGCATACACACACCTTTTCTTACACATTTGGCGGTCAGATAACATGGGACACAGCGCTGCTCTGCCCTCGTTATCTACCACCAGACACGTTTGATACATTAAATTCGGTGAACGCAGAGAAACCGACCCCCAGGCGGCAACATCTTGCTATTGTTATAACCGACATTGCGGTCATATCCGCTATTTGGTTCTCATGTGACTCCATCTTGCGAGATCATGCCCGCTGTCCTTGAGATCGTGTGACGTCATCTCACGAGATCACGGTCACCATTTTGTTCACACACCCACAAAGACACACACACACCCATCTACACTCCCATACACACACACACGCAGGCTCCGGCTTGCATGTGCTTTCATTGTACATAGCTGTATTATTGCTTAGGTAGGATTAGATTTTAGGGGTGATTTATTGATCAAAGCATTTGCTAACTTGTTAACTTTGCTATTGTTTAATAAACACTGTTGTATCTTTAAAGAGAAGTCTTTTGTAATTATTGTGCTTATTTATTGTAAAAGGTGGCTGATTGAGAGAGAGTCAGAGCTCGAATTCAAACCTTCATTGTTCACTTGTGGATGCTGATATCCCTCAGATATTAGCATTCCAAGTGAACTTTGTTTATGAGACTACCTTATTGTTTGGTTATTGGTCCCGGGTGGTGCCCCGTATTATTAATTTATATTAAGAATTTAATGTTTATTAATTAATAATTATCTCTGATAATTATTAGTTATTTCTAATAATCAACCAGCTTACAATCAACGACCCAACATCTATAAGCCTCTCATGTATGAGACCAATCACAAAAATTGTCAATGTCAGGCCTCATGCTAGGCCAATAGCACATAGTTAGAGCTTTCTTGAATGTGCAATCAGCGCTGTAATGACCAGAGCAGGGGTTACCATGTAAAATGTTCATAGTCTCTGTGATGAGTGTTTCGGAAACCAGCACTTGAAACACAACTGGCTTCCCTGGTGTGGGTTTTTCGACAGAGCAAGTCATTACACAGTACAAGTTTTGGGAACCCCCACCACGGTTTTCTTTGCATTTTTCCTTGTCTGAGGTCAGGTCATTTGTTTTGCTGTACCCATGTGTACACTTCTGAGAAAATGGGATCAGAAAGTTGTTCAGCTAAAATGTCATTTCCCCGACTAGAAAATGCGTGTTTCAACAAGTCCATACCTGTGTTGGTTGTCTGAACAACAGAATTGTCTTTTTCCGATGTACAAACCTGAACTGTTGTGCTGACCACAGAAGAAGGCTGCACTGGCATGTCCTGAAGCGCTGGAAGTGGAGAAGGAGTTTCCAGTTTAACAGGAGAAGTGTGGTCATCCTGTGAGGGAGGTACTGTGTCCTCTGGGACCACTGGGTCCTGTTGGGACATAGCGTCTGCGTTTGTGTGTTTCTGTCCATCCTTGTGTATTATTGTCCACTGAAATGGATCCAACTCCAAAGCCCAACAACCTTGTCGTCCTGTGGGGTCATGTGTGACATCCAGTTTCCTTAGACTGAGGAGTGGGTGGTGGTCAGTGATAATTGTGAACAGATTATAACTCAAGTAGTGTCTGAAGTGCCTGACTGACCAGACAATGGCCCAAAGTTCTTTGTCATATGCGGACCATTTTTTCTCTGTGCGAGTCAGAACATGACTAGCATACGCTATAACCTGTTCTTTTCCATTTTGAACCTGAGAGAGCACTGTGCCAACTGCATAGTTAGATGCATCTGTACTGTGAATGGTTGATGAAAGTTGGGAAAAGCCATTATAGAGGGGAGGGGAGTGCATCCTTTAATGTCTGAAATGCAGTTGAGCACTCTTCTGTTCATTCAAACAACACGTTTTTGTGCGAGTCTGTGAAGAGGATGAGCAATGAATGCATACTTATGCACCAAACGTCTGTAATAAGAGCACAACCCCAGAAATACTCGTATCTCAGAGGGTGATCTTGGAACAAGCCATTCACATATGCGCTGGCTGGGTCCAGCGCCAGTCCATCATGTGAAACAATGTGTCCCATATACCTGACTGCAGATTTGCAAAACTCACATTTCTTTGGGTTCAGCTTCCAACCTGCTTGTCAGAATCGTGTGAGAGTGTCTGTCAGATTTTGAAGGTGGTCATCAAAGTTCTGTCCCATACAAATTATGTCATCAAGATAAATGACACACGTTGTCCAGTGGAGACCTCTCGGAACCAGCTCCATTAGTCTCTGAAAAGTTGGTGGTGGGTTTTTCAGACCCATGGGCATCACTTTGAATTGGTAGAGACCATCACCTGTTGTAAATGCTGTTTTGGGTCTGTCTGCAGGATCCATTTAAACTTGCTGGTATCCACTTGACATGTCCATGGTGGAGAAAAACTGGGTGCCAGACAGTGCATCCAAACTGTCATTGACTCTAGGGAGAGGATGTGCATCAGTGATGGTAACTGAGTTCAGCTTTCTGAAATCGACACAAAATCTGTATGTACCATACTTCTTGTTCACCATGACCACTGGGATGGCCCAGGGGCTTGTGTTGTCCTCAATCAGATCATGAGCTTTAACCTCTTCCACCTCATGGCGGATTTCTGCTTTCATGGATGGAGAGGTACGATAGGCTCTTTGTGAGTTGGTTGCAATTTTGTGTGTGACCAGGTTTGTCCGTCCAAAATCATGTGATTGCTGACTGAACACATCCATTTCTTATGTTGTGTACTTGGGAGGCCAGGGTGTGACAAATCCTGAAGTTCAAATGGATTGGAAATTACAGGCATCTGAATGTTTACGTTGCAAACAGAACCTCCCATCACAGTGTACTCGTCTTTGGTACTGCCAGAGGTGGCACGAAAAGTTCCTGTGTGCCACAATGTAACATGACTTCCTCACTAGAGGGGTTAGCTACTTTGACATGGATGAAACCTTGTTCAACTTTTGCTACAGTCAATGCAAAACCAGTAGATGATTGGTTAGTATAGTGTGGTTGAAACACACCTGCATAGCCATTGGGTACCAGTCCTTTAAGTGATGCATCCACTTTAGCAGTGATGACCATCTCTGACATGGCAGGAACTGTAACTGTAGAGGACACTGTAACCTTGGTTAGTTTAGGGAGATAGTGGAGTGGGCTGACTAATGGAACTACTTTGTCATCTACTAAGAGACACATCGGTGTTTACAATGATACCATTTGCAACCAGAAAATCCCAGCCCAAAATTAGTGGTTTAGTACAGTTTCTGACAACTTGAAGGGCATGTCATATGCTTGTGGGCTACACTTAAATTGACTGTGACTGAGCCAACAATATCAAGAGGGTCACCTGCGACACCAGTGAGAGGAATAAACTGCTTTACGATTGTTTTTTTATGAAGGGCAGTTGTAGACATCCTGAACTCTTCACTGATAACTTGAAATGTTTGCCCCAGTGTCAATTAAAGCATGTACAACAGTGTTCTCAATTACAACTGACACATATCTACTTGACACATCAACCTCTGATAAACTGTCTCTGGTGAAATCAATAGGTGGGTCATTACGGTCCTCATAAGCCTGGGTAGAGGCCTATAAGGTCAATTGGCCCTCATTGCCAACTACAGTTGGCCCTCATTGCCAACTACTTGTAGTTTACCTTGTTAGAGTTGGTCTGTGAGGGGGAATGGAACTGTACATGTCCAGGACTTGGAGAGCGTTGAGACTGTTGTCTGTCCTCTTGGCAGTCTGGCGAGCGACCACGCCATGTGTAGTCTCTGGGTGATGGGCTATAACCATGTGCATAGCACTCAGGCAACCCAGAGTGGCTTTGCCGTCTGTCATACCTTTCCTACTCTGTAGGAGCCATCACGAGCTGAGTATCGGTCATATAAAGAGTCTCGATAAGATGTTCTGTCTGAGGAATAATAATGGCTGCGGCCTCACTCACTACTCACTGTCAGGAGTGAGAGGAAGAGCTCCGCTGATGAGATCTGTAGTCTGATGAACCACGTTGTGTGTGACGTTGCTGGCATTGCACCTCTAACTGAAATTGCTCAACCCTTTCTGAAAGTGTCTCTATTGTTCTCTGCATTTTTCGAAGATCATCAGAGGTGGCAGAGCGAACCCCAAGAGATGTGGAAGATACAGGAAAGTGAGTGGGTGTCAAAGGAGAGACAACAGGTGAGACCTGAGTCTGCAAAAACATTGCATAGTGTTTGGGGTTGAAAACACACTGCTAGCATGATGAGCATTCTCAATTTGTATTGAAAACTGAAGAGCAGAATCCAGTGTTTTTACACCTTGTTCATGACAGCATACCTGAAGATATGGCTCAATTCCAGGAATGAAGCGCCTGAATTTTTCTCCATCTTTAGCATTTTGTCCATATATGGGAAACACTGGAAGTGTCTCACCAGGCAGGCGAGTGCGTGCATTGACCTAACTTTGAAATGTGGAGAGATAAGCAGTTTGTCCAAAAACAGCTTTAAGTTTGTCCTTCACTTCAGTGTAGTCAGATTTTGTTGCATCAGGTAGACTCTCCCAGCCAACTAAAAGCAGCGCCACACAGGTGTGTGGGCAGCAACTTAGACAAACTCTCCTCTTCATAATTTGTAGCCTCTACAGCCACTTCAAAATGTCTGCACCATTTAGTAAAGTCCTCTTTTCCGTCTCCCATGAAGACATGAGGAAAATCTCCTTTGCAGTATTGCCACATACTAGCATGGGTAGGTACTGGCCATAGTTCATTTTACCGGCAGGGACACGAAAAAAAATGCATTCAAAGTTCACAGTGGGCATATTTGTTGAGCTTTGTTGAGCTAGGCAAGTCCACTTTAATGTTGTAGCAGAGTAGCAGATTAACAACTTTATCATACAACCGCGCAGATCAGTTCACAAGCAGCACATCTCCAGCATGAAAATCCACTGAGAGCAGAAAAAGTAGTATCTACTTTGCAAGTCTGTTACTCACATGTGTTGTCCTCCGTTGCTGTCTTGAAGGTTAAAAGTCCAACAGAGTCCGTTATTTATTTTTATTTTTTAAATTTTTAAAAATTTTTACATTTTCTTTAAATCCACTGTACACTGACCAAGTAACTAGCTTAGATTTAGCTCGTAGCAGGAGTAGACAATGGTGAGGATAGGGAAAAAAAACAAACAACAAAAAACAAAAAATCAACGGTAGCTTGTTAATCCCTGGCAAAACTCAAACATAGCAAAAGTTAGCAGTCCACAAACCCACTGCCACCAGTGTAACGCTTGTGTATGTTAACGTTAACTTGATTATATCAATTTTGGGTCGTGGGTAAGGAACAGCACGGGGACAGCTTCTTCCAAGGAAGGTATGTACTTTAATGTCTGTTCCAAGAAGTAGGACCACAGAATATCGACAACAAATTTGATACATCACTTCACTGTGCAGTGTAGCACTCCGCCGAATCTAAACTATTCTAAACACTACAGACAAGCAACATAGTGTAATATAGCTCCTAATTTGCATAAAAAATATAAAGAATATATTTATCAAATCATGAACCATTAATCAAATCATGTAAAACAGCCAACCAATACCAAAAGATAGTCTTCAAAACCTTTCTTCACAAAAATGAATCTCATCTTACAGAAGTATTCAGATTTTACTTAAACAAAAGCAGTAATATCACAATGTACTCTAGTATGAGTAAAAGACCTATATTCAAAATGCAACTTAAACACTTATTTTTGTTTTGTTTTTGTTTTTTTACCATGACTGAGCTTTTAAAAAAACAAGGTAAGTTTCAAGTAGTTTCAAGTCAAATAAACATAATTCAATCATCTCAGTTTCACAGGAAACCATACCAGAGCTGGGTAAAATGTAATAACTCCTCTCCTTATTTCAGATGTGATTACATACAGTATAAAAGTGCAGTATTATATTTTCAGCAAAAATGGAAACAGACACACAAATGCCAGAAAATTTATTAGTTAGTTATTTATTGCAGTAAAGAAAGAAATTGCTGTAAGGTGCTATAAAGTGTCAAAACAAAATACCAAACAAAAGCAAAAGCGGGTTGAATGCACAGGCTTTGAAGAAAGACAGAGCCATGCTGAATACTGGGGCTTTTATAACCTATAGGAGCACTCAGCCCAGGTGCTCCAGATCTGGTTGGCCACTGAAATCAGGGGCTCCTCAGGCACCTTAAAGACAACATAGGTAAATTCACACACTAAGGCAGTATACACACACCAGCAGCCTGGGCAGGGGCCATCACAGAAGAGGAGAACAGTTTTTGCCACCAACTCTTGGATTGATGGTCAATCCACTTTTGAACCAGACTCAGTATATATGCACTCAGCACGTCACCAGTCGTGTGCACATCACTCATGGTCTAACAGCATTCACTCGTAATAACTTATTGTATAACAATATTGGTAGTGTGGAAACAGTGCCATCATTGTAAAACACATGAACAACACTAATGCATGAACACTCATAAAATTAGAATTATGACCATTGGTCTGTTGCCACAGTGTATTCTGGGAGGTTTCCCTGCACGCCTGCCTCGGAATGCTACAATACATTCATCCATCTACGCTGCTTATCCGGGGCTGTGTTGCAGTGGCAGCAGACTCAGTAAGGTAACCCCAACATCCTTCCTACCTGCAACATCCTCCAGTTCCTCCTGGGTGATCCTGAAGCATTCTCAGGCCAGATGAGTTACAGTATATAATCCCTCCAGTGTGTTCTGGGTCTGCTCCAGAGCCTCCTACCAATTGGATGTGCCTGGAACACCTCCCAAGTGAGGTATTCTAATCAGATGCCCAAACCACCTCAGCTGCTCCTTTCGAGGCAAAGGAGCAGCTGCTCCACTCCGAGCTCCCCTCCAGATATCTGAGTTTCTCACCCTATTTCTAAGGCTGAGCCCAGACACCCTATGAGAGATCTTATTCTTTAGGTCACTACCCGAAGCTTGTGGCTATAGGTGAGAATTGGAGCACAGATTGCAGATTCAGCTCCTCCTTCACCACAACAGTCCAGTACAATGCCTGCATTACCACTGATGCTGCACTGGTCTGCCTGTCAACCGCACACTCTATGTTACACTCACTTATGAAAAAGACCCTGCAATACTTCAACTCCTTTACTTCCTCACTCCCAACCTGGAAGAAGAAATCCACAGTTTTCCAACAGAGAACCTATGGCCTCCGACTTGGAGGTGATGACCCTCATCCCGACCGCTTCACACTCAGCTCCAACCTTCCCCAGCCTATGCTGAAGCCAACAAAACCACATCAACCACACAAAAAGCAGAGAAGCAATCCTGAGTTCCCCAAACCACACACTCTCCTCCCCCTGGCTGTGCCTTAAGATTGTGGGAACATTTGTGAATGCTTATATATATATATATGTTATTTAGATAGAAAGTTACTGTTACTGCTCTGTCAGTGAATAGGAAAACCAGAGGTAATTTTCCTGGGTGTTTTTTGCACAGACCAGACCGTTAAAGATAATTGATTTACATCCAGAATGTATATATGTGTATGTAGCAATCAGTTTTCTCTATTGTTAACCTGTTGCTATATAGGCAGGAAATGTTTCCTATATCCTGTTTATATGAATAAAAGCAGACACTCTGAACGTCCGTGCCAGAGAACATCCAACAATGCTGTTCTTGTCTTCTCCCATGCTGCATGAAGTATAGTATAGTATATTTGATTCATCACAGAGTCTTTGATTCTTTAGAGAACTACCTTTCAAACATACTGTATAAAGAGAGTTTCCATGACATTTTCGGTGCCATGATGGGATGGATGTTCCAGTGATCAACGCCTGAGCCTAAACTGAATAACCACCAGTGGGGGTCTCAGGGAGACTCCCAATATCCTGCCATATGTCCAGCACTGGAAACGGATGCTCCATCCAAGTGATAAGTAAGTACAGTGTTATAAATAATTTCTTCTGAAAAAAGTTTTTAAAATGTTTTTAAAGATTTAAAACCTGGGTAGAAAGTTGAAAGTGTGGTAGTGACAAGATATTATTGTAATTCCTACATGGTGTAGGAAACTCCTACACCACGCTCCTTTTCTTCTGCTAAGGTCTGCTAAAGGCCAAAGAAGGTCTGTGCTTAATCAATGATAACCTCTAACCTCAAGAATATGGATGTATATTCAACTTTGGTTTGGAATTTCCCTCAAAGGTAAACAGAGTCCTTTCTCAACGTTAAAGTGTCAGTCTGACTTTTCACAGAACAATCCCTCTCCCATTCTACCTCTAGAGACTCCTCAACTGTGTCAGGAAGTGGGATTTATGACACAGACTAAAACGCAGTTACACTCTTTCATCAACTCCTCAAGTCTCAGAAAACACTGGAAACTCTTCCTTGAAAAACTGTGTTACCACATTTTAACCTCATCAATTTATTTTGATGAGTTGGGACAATCCTATCACTAGGTTTCTATCTATCCCAAATTCTCTTTCTCTCCCCTCTAACTCCATGCTTACACACACACACACACACACACAAACACACTTATCCTCCCCCTTTGGTTTTCCACTATGGTGTGACTTCAGACAAGAACACTTACCAGACGCTAGTTTTAATTTTAGGAAGGCTTTGCTGAGTCCTCTGTGTGTCTGAAGCCAAAGTTTGATTCTATGTTTATTAAGGATATAATCATCTTGCAATCTATATATCATTGGTCACAAAGTAATGCCAGACAAATGAAATATGAAAAAACATGAATTTTCTATGATAAAATTTAAGATAATCATGAATAGATTGAATTGCCACACATTGCATGTACCAACTGTAGGAGCCAAATTCCTCATTTCTAAATATTGTGAAAATTGTGTCTTTATTGCCCCATTAGATATTTCAGTTTGTTGACTTCTTCTGTGCTTTGTATATAGTAAACGGGGTCACTATTATATTTTATCATGAAAATCAAATATGGAGTATTGCCTGAGTCTATACCCTTTTTTCCCATGTTACCCCTTTACCACACCTATATCATGGGAAGTAATCAGAGCGCAGGTGGTCCCAGGTAGAGCAGTACCACACAGTTTTTGACCACACCTAATTGTCAGTTTATCAGCTTATTTTGAAGGGTTATAGAACCTTTTTTGTTTGTTTTTAAACAAGCTCAAGTCAAGTCAAGTCAAGTCAAGTGTACTTTATTGTCAAAAATCTATGTAACAGGGTTAGCACAGAAGTTTGAAATTGCGTTTGACCAGTCTCCAATGTGCAGTTTAACTAAACATAAAAGTAATATTTACAAAAATCACCTGGACTATTGAGGCTATTGTGACAGAATATACTTTGGTTTAAAATTAAATATTTTTTATTTTATAAATCCCATCGTATTGCTTTGTTTTTTTGTTTTGGACTGAAATTCTGAGCTTTTCTAACTGCACACATCATACCTGGGGTGTCAAGGCAAATTTGGTTCATAGGATTGCCACTACAGCAACACTGCCCCCCAGAGGTCACTCTAAGTAAAGTTTTGAATACTGAAGAGAGGATAATGTACAGACCCTTTCCAAAAAAAATAGAATATCATGGAAAAGTTTATTAATTTCCATAATTCCATTAAAAAAGTTAAACTTTCAGATTATAGATTCAGGGCACACAATTTAAACGATTTCAAGTATTTATTTGTTTATTTTTTGCATATTTTGGGCTTCCAGCTCAAAAAAACCCATGAAAACAGGAATTCAAAAAATTAGAATGCTGTGAAGAAATCACCATTTACTTCTCAGTTTTTTTATGTCAATGTTCAATACTTGGTTGGAAATCCCTTTGCCTTAATCACTGCCTCGATGCGCCGTGGCATTGAGGCAATCAGCCTGTGTCATTGCGTGGGAGTTATGGAAGCCCAGATTTCCTTGATGCTTGCTGTCAGCTCTTCTTTGTTTTTGGGTCTGGTGCCCCTCATTTTCCTCTTGATAATACCCCATAGATCCTCAATGGGGTTTAGGTCTGGCGAGTTGGCTGGCCAGTCAAGCACTGTGATGGCATGGGCATTAAACCAGGTATTGGTGCTTCTGGCGGTATGGGCAGGGGCCAGGTCCTGCTGGAAGATGAAATCTGCATCTCCATACAGATCCTCAGCAGAAGGAATCATGAAGTCCTCTAAAACATTCTGCTAGACTGTTGCGGTGACCTTGGATTTAAGAAAGCATGGAGTTTACCAACACCTGCACCGGACACTGCACCCCAAATCATGACTGACTGTGGATATTTCGCACTTGACCTCAAGCAGCTTGGGTTCTGTTCCTCACCCGTCTTCCTCCAAACCCTTGGACCTTGATTCCCAAATGAAAGGCACACTTTACATCGGAAAAAAGGACCTTGGACCACTGGCCAACAGTCCCGTCCTTCTTCTCCTTGGCCCAGTTGAGACGCTTCCTACGTTGGCTCAGGCTCAGAAGTGGCCCGAGGAACCCGACAGTTGTAGCCCCTCTCCCGGATGCGTCTGAATGTGGTGGTTTTTGAAGCTGTGACTCCTCTGACAGAATCTCTGACAGATTCTTGAATCATCTCTGTTTGATAATCCGCTGAAGCCCACGGTCATCTCTTATGCACACACATCCACATTTTACTCTTCCACTAGACTTTCCATTGATATGCTTGGACACAGCACTCTGTGAACAGCCAGCCTCCTTAGCTATGAACTTTTGTGGCTTACCCATCCTATGGAGGGTATCAATGATGGTCTTCTGTCCAGTTGTCAAGTCTGCAGTCTTCCCCATATTGAACCAAACTGAGACAATTGAACCAAACTGAAGAAATTTAATGACACCTGGGGAAACCTGTGCAGGTGCTTTGAGTTTAGTAGATGATTAGTGTGTGACACTCAGTTTAAAACATTCATGCCCTGCAAAATTTGGGCTGATTTCTTCACAGTATTCTAATTTTTTGAATTCCTGTTTTCGTGGGTTTTATGAGCTGGAAGCCCAAATTATGTAAAAATAAACAAATAAATACTTGAAATCATTTGAATTGTGGGCCCTGAATCTATAATCTATGAAAGTTGAACCTTTTTAATGGAATTATGGAAATAAGTTAACTTTTCCATGATATTCTAATTTTTTGGAAAGGGTCTGTATACTATTTTCTGGCTATGTTATTCACTTAATCGCTGTTAAACTCTATATGACAGGAATTTGATGCGTGTATAAAGGATTATATTGATAGGTGTAGTAAAGAACTTATATCCAGTGGTCCAGTAGAAATATAATTTGGAATGACATTATCCATACATTCAAATGTTTGATAAAATAGAACTTAGTTAACATTAAAAGTAGGTTTGTTAAATAACAATAGTATATATATATTAGTATATTTTCACTAGACTGAACTGATTGCCGTTTAACCTTTTGGTATGAAATATCCTGATAGGAGTAGTAGCAGACCATGTTAATAGGAAATATAGTCAGCAAAGACTGCATTTTTTAATTTTATTGTGTAACCATGACAACCAAGAGTTGAGACCAGGAGGCAGAGCTGCAGTCCTACACACTTCTGTGCTTCCATTAAAGCAGTTACCCACCCAAAACTACATAGAAATTGTGTCTGTCCCCCGACCACTTAAATCAATTAAATCTAAAGCAAACAGAAGGGGATTCATTCATAAAAATTTAATAAAAATTAACACCACCATTGTAACAGTGCAAATAGGAAGAATAGGAGAATTAAATGTGGACTCAAACAGATCTCTGTCATCTAAATCCGTATTAGTAAACAATCTAATCTCAGATTATCATATTGATTTATTTTGTTTATTAATTATTTATTACTGAAACCTGGCTGTGTCATGAAGAATATGTTAGCCTAAATGAATCCACTCCCCCCAGTCATATTAATACTCACATTCCTCGTGACACCGGGCGAGGAGATGGAGTTGCAGCCATTTTCAAGCTTAATTATCAACCATAGACCTAAATTTAATTATAACTTATTCGAAAGCCTTGTTCTCAGTCTTTCACACCCTACCTGGAGAACACCAATTCTATTTGTTATAGTGTACAGATAAAGTAATTATAGTAGGTGACTTTAATATCCATGTGAACGTCGATAATGATAGTCTTAGCACTGCATTTATCTCATTATTACTCAATTGGCTTCTCTCAGAGTGTAAATAAACTCACTCACTGTCTTAACCACACCCTCGACCTTGTTCTGACTTATGGCAGCGAAATTGAACATTTAATAGTTTTTCCACAAAATCCTATTTTATCAGACCATTACTGAATAACTTTTGAATTCCTATTACTAGACAACACGCCATTAGACAAAAATGTCTTTCTAGTGCTGTAGCTAAATTTAAGGAAGCAATCCCATTAATATTAAATTCAATGCCATGTCTCAATACTACAAAGGACTCTTATGCTAACTTTAGTCCCCCCAAAACTGATAATCTTGTTGATAGTGCTGCAGGCTCATTGCAAAAAAACACTCGACTCCATCACCCCTTTAAAAAGAAAGACAATAAAACATAAGAAACTAGCTCCATGGTATAACTCCCAAACCTGCAAATTAAAGCAAACATCGCAAAATTTTGAAAGGATTTGGCGTTCCACCAAACTGGAAGAATCTCATTTAGTCTGGCAAGATAGTCTTAAAACATATAGGAAGGCCCTCTGTAATGCCAGAGCCACTTATTACTCATTATTAGTAGAGGAGAATAAAAACAGTCCTGGGTTCCTTTTCAGCACTTTGGCCAGGCTGACAAAGAGTCATAACTCTATTGATCCATGTATTCCTATAGCTCTCAGTAGTAATGACTTTATGAGCTTCTTTAATGACAAAATTCTAACCATTAGAGATAGAATTCATCACCTCCTGCCCTCAACAGGCACAGATTTACCTTTAAACTCAGGAACCTTAGAAACAGCAGTAAAGCCTGATATATTTAGATTGTTTTTCTCCAAATGACCTTCTTGAATTATCTTTAATGATTTCTTCATCTAAACCATCAACCTGTCTCTTAAACCCCA
Organism: Scomberomorus guttatus; assembly: GCA_038419695.1. Lineage (NCBI taxonomy): Eukaryota > Metazoa > Chordata > Actinopteri > Scombriformes > Scombridae > Scomberomorus > Scomberomorus guttatus. The sequence goes on along the minus strand of CM076455.1, from coordinate 31,312,128 downwards.
TCCCAACTAGGCTTTTTAAGGAAGTCTTACCCTTAGTTAGCACTTCTTTACTGGATATGATCAACGTGTCTTTAGAAACAGCCTATGTACCAGTCCTTTAAAGTAGCTGTAATTAAACCTCTTCTTAAGAAGCCTACTCTTGATTCAGGCTTTTTAACCAACTATAGACATATATCTAACCTTCCCTTTCTCTCTAAGATCCTTGAGAAAGCACTCAACAATCAGTTGTGTGACTTTCTACATAACAATAGTTTATTTGAGGACTTTTAGTCAGGATTTAGAGTGCATCATAGCACAGAGACAGCACTGGTGAAAGTTACGAATGACCTCCTAATTGCATCAGACAACGGACTTCTCTCTGTACTTGTCTTGTTAGATCTTAGTGCGGCATTTGACACCACTGACCATCGCATCCTGTTACAGAGACTGGAATATAAACAGAAAAATGGTCTTTGGGGAAATATCAGAAATGCTCCTTTTTGTCTCAACCAGTTGGAGGGGCATGTTGATGTCTTGTTTGATTGACAGTAGCTGGCAGGCCATCAGAGTGCCAGTGTTACACCATATGGAACAAAGACAAAGTAAACAAAATGCTGTAGCTACAAGCCATGGGTAAACAGTGTGTTGCTAGCAGGGATTTTGAAAAGCAATAACCATGCCAGCATCTAACCGGGACCAAAGAGACATTTGCAGGTACGTTTACATGCTGTTCAATGTGCTGCAGCTAAGTAGCTAATTAGCTATGTAGCCTCATTCAACAAGCTAAAGTGCAGGACAAGACGTATGTTCATGTTAGTAAGTTAAAAAAGAAGGAAACTTTAGCAGGAAAGCTAATGTGGGTTGTTGTTCAACTCTCTGGTAGGCTGCTGTCTGGCTCAGTGTGACTGTCTGCTCTGCCAGTGATGGAATGCTCAATTCGATCATAGGTGATTTTATTTAGTGTATCAAAATATGACCTTCATCTACATGGACTGATAACAGAACAGTATTTAATCGAATTAAAACTGCAAACCTAGAGGATGATATAATAAAACCAAAGAATTAAAAATTAGAGTAGATATAAATTTCTCCCTTTTGGTTTCAGATTTTTTTCTCGAAAGGAGAACACAGGACTAGTGATCTACAGAGCTATAGCTATGTATGCTGTAGCAGACCAAAAAAAGCTATTTAACTTCTGCTGAACTACCTCAGAGACCCCTACCAGGGATATGAGTAAGGCTTCCCCTGAGTCGTCCAGCACCTTCTCCACAGAGGGCACATCAGTCAGGTTTAGGTGCTCCTTCCGCCGCCCAACAATGTCCCCAGTCATGGTCAGCAGTTCTCCTCCGTGACTGCCACCACGACAGGCACCAACGACCTTCTGGCCACAACTCTGAGCAGTCGCCTCCATAATGGAGGTTCTGAACATGGTTCACTCGGATTCCATGATCTGAACTTCCCCCAGGATGCAGGAGAAATTCCTCCAGGGGTGGGAGTTGAAGAGCCCACAGACAGGGGCCTCTGCCAGATGTTCCCAGTTCACATTCACCAGTTAACAGTGCCAGAGGTTAGCACACATAGGTCCCTGCTTCTGCATGCCGCCTGCCTGGCAACGCACCTAACCCCAATGCCTATCTCTACAGGTGGTGGGCCCACAGAGCGGTGCTTGCTCACCAGCAAGCTCCCCTTCATGGCCTGGCTCCAGGGGGGAGTCCTGGTCTCCCTCTTCTGGGCAAAGTTCCCTCACTCTGAAGACACAGCATTAAGATCTATGAATCAATCTTAGTCTGGAACTTCACCTGGGACCAATGACTAGCCTTGATAGACCCTACCAGAGGCTTTTGCCCCAGCCACCACAGCTCCCAGGGTCACAGGGACATGTAAACTCCTCCAACATGATAAGGTGGTGATTCTTGGAGGACTGCTTCAATATAAATATATAATAATAATATATAATTTTTGGTTGACTCAGATAAGAATTTAAGTATTTGTCATCCACTGCCAACTTAATTCAATCCAACAGGTCAATGACTTTTTCTTATTCCAAAGGATCTGCAGCTGTCTAATGGGTAGGAAGCAGAGTCAGTAACAGCAACCGTCATCCTCATTCACACCCATCAAACAACCCAAAGATATCTAGTTTACAATGATGTGAAACAGTGCAAAGCAAATCCTCACATATTCATTGTTTAGCAAAATTATCCTAGAATAATTTTCAGTCAACTGTTTCAGCACTCACAACACTTTCAAGTACATGATGACAATTGTGTTCGAAACTACTTAAGCACCACTCTAGCTTAGTATCACATGAGAAAAAGAGTCATCAAACCTACTGTAATGATTCACATCCTAAATCCTGACAGTCAGGATTTTTCCTGCTTTTTATTTTTTACTCTTACAGTAGATAAGTTGGCCTAGTTTTTATTATGAAAAGCCTTAACAAATGGTGATTCCACTAACCTTTGAAATTGCAAAAGCCACCCAGAGGCCTGTTTTGTCACACAATATGTGCAAACCTTTTCAATTCACTCTCCAAACACCAGGCAGAGACTATCTCCTCTCCTGCAATAGCCTTTCTTCCCAGACTGAAAATCAGACTATTCCTCAACTAAAGCAAAAGTATTGAACTAGAACTAGGCCCAATTCCCGTTCCCGGATATTAACCCTGAGTGTTCTATTTTATATATCTAGATGTAGCCTCCTAAAACTAATTTAGTGTAAATGTATCATATTCAATCCCTGATACAATTGTTTTTGAATTTCTAAGGAAGTTAAAGCCTGCAGACTGATGCCAGAGATGCACTGACCGTGTTAAAGCAACCACACACATGTTGTGGAGGGGACACAGTGTCGGCTTGTTGCTGACACAACTACAATAATTATTCAAATCAATCAAAAGTAAAGTGTCAGTCACCTACATCAGTAACTAGAGCTTAGTAGAGCCTAACTGAACCAGGATTTTTAAGGCTCATGCCGATTTCAATATTCTAGGGATTCAAAATTCCAACAATACATCAGCCAATGTCTTTTCCTTTTTTTTTTTTTTTTTTTTTTTTTTTACAGAAACACAAACATTTTTGATAAGGATTCTTTACATTTAGTTATTCAAGTTCTGACCAAAATATGTACTGAGCAGGACATCATGCAATTGAAAAATACACTGGTTTTATTATCAAAAACATAACAGCAACTGCCACGGTAAACTGGAATTATTAATGTGGTTGTTGTTATTATAATTCACTACTAAGCAAGGGTTCTCCTTTACATACAAAAACAAACTGTGTAATATGTGGTGGACTAAACTAAGCTTTGATTAAGTAACTGTGATTAGTTACAATAGCCTTGTCACCTATGACACCAATGATTTTCGTGTATGTGTATGTAATTTATCCCATTTATCCATTAACCAGTACTATTTTATTTCTATCTATATAACACAAGCTACAGAAAAGCATTTTCCAACCACTTTTGATGTCAACAGATTGAAAACACTGTTTACTTTAATGATGCAGTAAACTCATACAGTGACAGAGTAAACACCCCTGCACCCCCTTAACACATTTTTAACAAATAAACGTACACCACTCAACTGCTATGCTGTTGAGTGCATCGGAGGAGCTAACTGACTGTGGTCACTAGGTTACTGTTTACTGTAGCAAAACCATGACTGCTGTCAGGCTACTGAACTTATACAATAATGTGAAATGAGAGGGCGTGGTTTATTATCATTCAAGTCATGTATTTTACCCACTTAAAAATGATCCAAAAAAATATAGATTTTTTTTAATGCAAAACCTTTTTTGCATAAAAGGTTTTGGTTCCTCCTGCAGGAACAGGGCCCTGATCTGTATATATTTGGATTATATCTGGTTGTTTTAAGATATTAAACATTTGCCTGTTTCCAGGTGTTCCATACTGAAAATCTAGTCTATAATTTCATTTACATTATTATGTCTCAAGCCAACATTTTAACAATATTTTAGCAAATATGTATTTTCAGTTGACAATTTTAATATTTTAAGTTATAGTAACTGCATGTCATCTGCTTTTTGTGCCAGTAATTGCCACAAGCTGTGCAAAAACATGTTGAATAAGCTATAAGCTATAAGCTGTGCAAAAACATGTTGAATAAGCTATATGAGGGTAATAATGCACAGAGGCTGAAACATAAAAGCTATCCTGTTTTTTATTATGACATTATGTTTGAGTAGCCACTCCTTGAAAAACATTCAACATTTAAGTGTCAGGCTCTGAGGTGCTGTGCCAGCTGCTGTTGGTCGCCTTTGCCCTGGGTGGCACAGACAGAACAGCAGTGACAGAGAAAGTGAGTATTTGTGCTACTGCTGCTGCTGCAGTTTAGCTTGTCAGTGATGATCTAACTACAGCAGGCAGCTGGGAAGCAAATGTTAAACGTTCCCTCCTCTCCATATCCCTCAAGGTCTCCAGACTTGTTTGACTGATAAGCTGCTTCCCCCTGCTCGTCAAGGTCCGCAGTTATCTAGCCCCACGTCACTATTTACATTGTGTGTCCCTCAGAAGAGCCAGAGCTTGAGGAGTGGTGGTGGCCACTTATCTGAGCTGGGCACCCTCCCTGTCTCCTGTGGGAGAACAGTACTACTGATATACTAAGGATGCAGTCACTGCTGACATCTGCTGGTGGAACAGTGAAGTGCAACCCTGCCCACTATTAAATTCCAGAGAGTGTCAGAGTTGGGCCTTGTTTACACATGGCATTAACATGCGTCTCAGTAAGTACATGCGTCAAGTACAGGTGTGAACGCACCCAAGACACATTGAGGACGCATTGAGATCCGATCACTCAGACCACATGCGGAGGTGGTCTGGGCCACATGTGGTCACATTCTTTTAGCAGTGTAAACACAGTGTGTCCAGGGCCACATTGAAGGACCGCCTACTCAACTGACATCCTCTATTTTCTAGCAGACTAGGCATGGGAGTTGCATTGCTGTCTCCCAGTCTGTGTACCCTCCGTCCAAAGCTGTGTTCAACTTGTTTGATAACAGGATAAACAAATGCATTATTTCAGTTTCTGTTTTTCATGTAAATTAAGAAAACGAAACCCACTTCCCATTTTCCCGTTCCCCTGGCCCATTTTCCTCTTCAAATCGGCATTTGGAAAAAAATAAACCAAAACCAGAAAACAACTTGTTTTTCGCTTGTAGTTTCCTCTGTCAAGTTGGCAGTTACTTTTTGTATATGTAAAAGAACACAGAACATTAAACACATTAGATCCTGACCAATCCTGTCGGAATGTCAGGAGATTTAAATAATCAATTAAGTTACACTGCTGTGCCTTGTGCATTAATGCGCACAGCTTCTCTCAATGAGGAGACAGCCGTGGGTGGATCGCTGGATATAACTCTATATTTGTTATTATATATATATATATATATATATTCAGACGCAGTGCTAGAGCAAGTCAATAGGACGGGTATTTGATTTTCATGAGGGGGCACACAATGCATTGTATATTTGTTTATCCTGTTATCAAACAAGTTGAACACAGCTTTGGATGGACTGTACACAGACCCCAGTCCTCCTGCCGGATAAAAACAACAACAAATTTGGTCTTTGCAAACGGCAATGATATACATGTTTATTTGCATATATAGCGGGGAAGTGAGATCCGATCACAAGTGGTCACTCAAGACGCATGTGGAGACGCCTGTTAATGCCAGGTGTGAACAGGGCCTAAGTGTATGCGTTGGCTCATTACACTCCAGGTTATTCGTTACAAGAGGTACAAAGAAACTACTTTTACTACTACCCTACTATTATCCTTAAGTATAGTTTTTATATACTGGTATTTTTTGATGGACTTTTTACCTTGCTCTTCTACATTTCAGAGGACAACATTATACTTTGTAGTGCATTTATTATTATTTATTATGCCTTAAGGTCAACCATTTCCGGGTAATAGAAAGAAATGCAGCAGTCTCAAGTGTACTTAAACCACATCTTATTTAGGAAATCTCCTTTAAAATGTTTGCCTGAATTAAACATTAACTTTGTGGCATCACAGTAGATGAGTGGTTTACACCAACATCATGTAACAACATACTTGATATGAAAAACCAAATTAAACCCAAAAATGCTATCCATAATGTTGATGGCTAAGTCAGTGGAAGTGGCACTGCTATGATGTACGAGTCCAAAGTAAAACCTAATTCCTGTGACCGGGATCTCTCATCACACACAGGAAGAATATGTCAATGCAAATGACAGAGAAGTCAACTGTTACATGTCTACAACTATCAGATGACCTCTGTGTCAAGTGAAATACGGTGAACTGTGGAGGAAATCTTGCTTTACAGATCATGAACATTTCAGATTCACACAGGTCTATGACCAAAGACAACCTCTGCCTTTATTAAAAATATGACTTGGATCGACATGGGGAGAAGAGCTTTAATAAGCTTTCTATTAGGGCCAGGGACACTCACTAGAGGTCCTAATGGGTCCAGAATTTTGGGCCTGATCTGAAACAAACTAATTGAAAGATCACCAAAACCTGACACGCACAAATTGATTTTCCCACAAAAATAAAACCAAGAGAGACTTGATCTAAAAAGAATCTAGAACGATCAGATCTGATCTGATCTGAAAGAGACAAGGATGATTAGACCCAATCCAAAATGCAGTGGACCCCAACAGACCCAAACAGAGAAACAACAACAACAACAACGGCAAAATCAAATTTGGACTCGCCCGGACTCAGGTGCTATATCAGATCTCAGTTGAACTGAGATTTGTTTCAAGACAGGAAAACAGGTGAGGCAAGTGGAATTCACAACTCATGTGTCATGTCAGTCATGGAACAGAATGGGCTTAGGTTTGTTCCCAACTGCCCCTGAAAGAAGCACAGAACCCTCTAACCTGTTCACAGACTCGTGGGTACGTGAGTCAGCCAAATGATGGATATGTAAAATGAAAATAGATAACTCATTGTCACAGTAGTTGATGTCATGAAGATTTTTCCTCTCGAGAGAAGTCACACTAATCACCATTAGCACAGCCTTTGATTTCCTTCCCCATGGTGCCTTCATGTTACTGTGCCAACCTCAGACACATTCACTGTAATAGGGGTAAAAGAAAACTCTTTATTTCTAACCTTGGTGTGGTGTTGAAAGAGAATTTGCATGAGTGAATCAGTGTTTTGTTCTCCCTTTCATCTCAGCCGTGAACACACACTTTCAGAACACACACTTTCAAAATGGCCGCTTCCCCAAGTCATCCCTGTGCTTCTGCTTTTTTCTCATGCAGCTGAGGAAGTAACGGGGATCATTAGACATCAGTATCTCTTTGTCCTAGCTGTCACCAGTTCATCATTTGCCCCTCCCTCCTACCCCTTATCCTCCACTTTCACCCCATTCCCTGATAACTGACTTGTACAGCATGCAGTCTCATCTCCTCAAAAAGCTGCTTTCAGCGTGACTCACAAACAAAGACTCAATCTATCTCTTTGTATATGGCATCACAGCCTTTGCCCAAAATACCAAGGTTATGCTTAGGTTAGTGACGCTATCATTTAAGGTAAATACATGATGGGAATGATGGTCTAATGATCCAACCAACCTCAGGCAAGTTTATACTGACACAGAGAACTCAGACTCATCTTGTTATGAGTAAAGTTAACTAAATATCAGATATTAAATGATTGTTTATTTTTCTACCTTGATTAGCTTGTGAAAAACAGTACCCCCATGATAAAACAGCTAGGTATTTTTACCTGGCTGCGCACAGTTCATAATACTCAAAAATAGGATTTTACAACACTGGAAAGTTATCACTGGGGCAACTATTTTATATGTCATCACAACGATCACGAGGCAAAAAGCAGAAAAACAGCGTTCACGTTACAAAGTAATCCACCAGGAACGTGCGGTTGCATGTATATGAATGGCCAATGCATTTCCTTGCTGGATGATGTCACAAACCTGACAGCTGCTGAACCATTGTTGAGTGTCTCTGGATGACTGTCTCCTGTCAACCCCACGTCACACACTGACTGGTCAGGTGTGTGAAAGTAAGCAGAATTTGAACTTCTCTTTCGCACTCTTTATTTTCATTCTTCACACAAATAAAACACTTTTCAAAACCAAGTGCAACACCATGAATGCCTTTGAGGAGTGACCTGCCGAAAATGTGTACAATTCATCACATCACACCAGTCTCAATGACAGCAGGCTTTTCAGCCTGTCATCAAGTGTGGCCATTCACTTTTGCCTTTAGATATAGTCAGGTGACTTTGTATGACCTACTACAGTGGGGTCCAAAAGTCTGAGACCACTTAGTATGTTAAAACATACTGGCCCCTTAAGGGCCTCAGTATACTTCAACAGAAGTGTTTTTGGAGAAAAAGTAAGCAGGGTTCGAACTTCTCGCACAAGCTCTCTTTTTTATTTGTTATACAACTACTGTCATTTTTGCTGTGTGCAACTTAGTGC